>JAINUG010000133.1:2480000-2495000 GCA_029706075.1 Aldrovandia affinis | reverse complement strand
ATGAACCGCCCCCACACTGAGACCTAATGAACCGCCCCCCACACTGAGACCTAATGAACCACCCCCCCACACTGAGACCTAATGAACCGCCCCCCCACACTGAGACCTAATGAACCGCCCCCCACACTGAGACCTAATGACCCCCCCACACTGAGACCTAATGAACCGCCCCCACACTGAGACCTAATGAACCACCCCCCACACTGAGACCTAATGAACCACCCCCCCACACTGAGACCTAATGAACCACCCCCCCCACACTGAGACCTAATGAACCGCCCCCACCCCCTCGCGCCCAGTCACTGAGACCTAAAGAACCCTCACTCCCACACACCTCCCCCTAATGGCATACCCCAGTCACTGAGACCTAATGAAGTATCCCCCCATATGCCCCCCCACGTCCAGTCACTGATGAACCGCCCCCCAGCCCTGATGAACCGCCCCCCCCAGCCCTAATGAGCTGTAATGAGAGTCGTTGAGGCGAGTCAGGCCCTCCCTCAGCTGTGCATGTGAGTAAATTCAATTTCCATTGAGAAAACGATTTACTGCGAAACGAGGGCGGCTCGGAGAAACTGTGTGTGTGTGTGTTTGTGTTTGTGTTTTGTGTGTTTGTGTGTGTGTGTGGGTGTGAGTGTGTGTGTGTTTTATATTTGTGTTTGTGTGTTTGTGTGTGTGTGTTTGTATGTTTGTGTGTGTGCGTGTGTGAGTGTGTGTGTGTTTATATTTGTGTTTGTGTGTTTGTGTGTGTGTGTTTGTGTTTGTGTGTGTGTGGTGTGTGAGTGTGTGTGTGTTTATATTTGTGTTTCTGTGTGTGTGTGTGTGTGTGTGTGTGTGTGTGTGTGTGAGTGTGTGTGTTGTGTGTGTGAGTGTGTGTGTGTATGGGTGTGTGTGTGTGTGTTTATATTTGTGTTTGTGTATGTGTGTGTTTGTGAGTGTGTGAATGTTTTAATTGCGGGAGTTTGGCCTCCTGGGTATTTGTGTCTTCATCTCACAGTTCCACGCGCTATTCACGAGGCAGAGGCTCCCTCGGGGAGAGATCCGTTTGAAAGATTTTTGCTGTCATTGTCCCCCCTTGTAGCAGGATGTGTCATGGCCCTCCTGCCCCCCCCAGCCGGCCCCAGCGCTGCGCTGCCATGGCATGAGAGCGGCAGTGCGGTGGGAAAAAGAGACCAGCAGTGCCATGCCTGAGCTTGAACGAATTCCTTTTGTGGAAATTCAAAAGATGCCACAGAAAAAAAACACACACACACAAAAACAGACCCTGTAACAGCCTGTCGAAAAATCCTCTGACTAAGAGAGCATGACTGCAGCACCAGAGGCCAACTGTGCTCACGAGTAAAATAAATATATTTTCACGGCTGAGATGGTATGTAAGAGGGCAGAAGGAAGGCCTTGTGGGGGTGGGGGGCAGGGGGGCAGGGGGACTTAATTTACTACATAAATACGTTAAAAAAAGACATTAAGCAAATTAAATTACCTAAGGATGAAACCCTCCTCCGTTCATGGAGCAGAAGAGTACAGAGTAGTGCTTCGGTTTCCTGGCGAGGACTTTGAAAGCACAATCCAACTTGTGCCTGAAACTGTGTTGTGCAATGCGTCACAGCTGTATTCACTGCTATTGCAACAGCAAAAACTGTGTTTGTGTGGACAAGGAAAGTGTAAATGCAGGCAGGAGAGAGACACTCCATCAGGGCACACGTCTGGGGCATCGAGGCCTTTTGTTCTGGCGTGAATAGTACGGACGGATTGGTTCAGGACAAACAAACAAACCCCCCAAAAAAACAGAATGTAAACATCTGCAAGTGGACACGCTCCTGCTCCTCTTTAGCCCGGTGAATGTTTTCAGTAAACACAAAAGCAGAACTGTGAAATGGCCGCTCCTTTTATGTCGAGGCTGCAGCGCGACGCTTGTTCTTTTAAACGTCAGCAGAAGAATCTCATTGTTCTGGAGAAGCGCCTTCACCGCATGTTCTGGTCTGCTGCGAAACACAAGTTATTTGGGAACAGTGGTGGACGAAGTACACAAACCCTTTACTGGAGTACAAGTACAGATACCCTGATAAAATATTACTCCAGTAAAAGTAAAAAGTCCTACATTTAACCCCCATTTACCTTTGTAAATGTAGGGGGAGTGAAAGTAAAAATAAAAGTAAAAATGGAAATACGTAAGCACAGATACTTGAAAAATGTGCTGAAGTACAGTAATAAGTCAAAGTAATTACTTACTTGTGGTTCTGTGTGTCTCAGTAAGTAGAGCATGGTTCTGTGTGGCTCAGTAGTAGTAAGTAAGTAAGACTTTATTTATATAGCACCTTTCATACAAGAATTGCAGTTCAAAGTGCTTTACACAGAATGCGTAATCAGAGAAGATTAAAATATATATAGTGCAAGATCAATTTAGTAGTGCAAGTCAGAGTTAATCAAAAGCTTTGGTAAAAAGATAGGTTTTAAGTTGTCTTTTGAAAATGTCTAGTGTGTTGGCTTCCCTGATATTTATGGGTAATGTGTTCCATAATTTTGGAGCGTAGTTGACAAAGGCCGCATCACCAACCTTCTTATGACAGTTTCTGGTGATCTCTAATAGACCTGCATCTGATGATCTCAGTGTTCTAGCTGGTGTGTAATTTGTAAGAGATTTAGCTATGTAGTTAGGTCCTTGTCCATTTAGAGCTTTGTAAGTGAGAAGGAGGACCTTAAAGTCTATTCTAACGGTAACAGGAAGCCAGTGTAGAGCAGCTAGGACAGGACTAATGTGTTCTCTAGGTAGGTAGAGCATGGTTCTGTGTGTCTCAGTAGGTAGAGTGTGGTTCTGTGTGGCTCAGTAGGTAGAGCGTGGTTCTGTGTGGCTCAGTAGGTAGAGCGTGGTTCTGTGTGGCTCAGTAGGTAGAGCGTGGTTCTGTGTGGCTCAGTAGGTAGAGTGTGGTTCTGTGTGGCTCAGTGGGTTGAGTGTGGTTCTGTGTGGCTCAGTAGGTAGAGCATGGCGTTGACAACGCTTAGGTTGTGGGTTCAATTCCCAATGGGACCACATATACTGAAACATGTATGCATTCACTACTGTAAGTCGCTTTGGATAAAAGTGTCTGCTAAATGGCATATATAAAAAGTAAAGTAAATGTACTTCGTTAGGGTCCACCACTGTTTGGGAATGATGAACCTTCCTCTCTGTTTCATTGTGTCCCAGTTCATCCCACCTAAATAATATAGGTCATTAGGGGGAAAAATATTGAATAAAATGTCACTTGCTTTTTCAGTCCTGCCCCTGAGGGATCTTAGCGCGTTTGTTGCCTTCGTTTAAAAGTGCTAATTGGTCAGCTCTTTGTGTTTTCATTTCACCAAGGCCCTCCCGATTCCCACAATGCCCAGCCAGAGCCTTCTAAAATATGTGAAATGCGAACTGTGAATGTCAAAGAGTTCTGTGAAGTAGTTCTCATGGGCACATGCAATATACATTTAGTGGTCCCTTAATTAATGTAATTACAGGCAGCATATTGAGTGGGCAATAAGACTTTTTGAATATATTATGCTAACAAGTGAGACAGGAATCTGTTAATATTGATTGTATGATAACAAGGCTAGTTAAACGTACAGAGAAATAAATGATTTCTGACAGTTAGTGCAATCAGTTTGTTGGAGCTTTGCACAAGAGGACCCGTAGGCTCAAGCTTGGGAACGGATCGATATGTGTGCCAGTTTATTCCCTAAACAAATGCCAATATTGGAATAAACTCAAAACAAAACAGAAAACAAGTGCGCCAAACTTTAAGCGATGTAACGTGACCTACACACCACAGCTGCACGCGGAGGGAAATCTTAAGACAGCGGAATGGCAGTGGCTCGTCGTTTTCACCGGGTATTAACGTTTCCATCGGGCCAGTCCCTTTGGTTTTTGGCGCACGACGAACGGAAAAAAACGTAAACATATATCAGTGTCAGTCACCATCTCCTGGGTTGCCCGAAGCGGACTGGCTTAAATCCAATGGTGTGTTTACGATGTTTTGGGATGGAAATTACATCCATTTGTCACCTGTCCTGTTTTGCATACAAGCACTATTGTGGAGAAGGAACCTCCCTGGCAGGATTGTGGACAGATTTCGCCAGGGTAAACTATGAACGCAAACACTGTGGTGAGATGGTTTGGGCTGATCATTTTCACGCTTTAGATTCTTAAAACCTTGTGTCTAACTCTTCCTTCGTGATCATACCTATACAGTGCACAGTTTGTCATTTGGGTGACAACAATTGTTATAAATTTGGATACATATTTACTGGATAAATATTACGTCAATGTTAGTACAAACATCGACGATTCGCGAGTACAGTCGTATTAAATCACAAGTTTAAAACACGCGTTACTGTATCCAGGGGCGAGTCTAGGATTTGACCTTTAGGGGGGCTCAGCCCCCAGTGAGAATGTGAGATGAACACATGCAAAAGCACAAGCCTAAATTTGTAATTAATTCACTGTTACATTCCCCCAAAACAAAAACACCACAATGGTGGTCGCTCTCAAAATTGAAATACCACTCTCGATCTGTGGTATTTTAATAAATAGATATTGAGTAAAAAAATATTTAATAAAATAATGATTAAACATTTTCAGTGGGGCTGAGATGAAAGACAGGGGTCTAAAATCACCACTGGTTTTGGCTGATAATTTTCACGCTCGCTTAAGATTCTTAAAACATTCTGTCTAACTCTTTTATCGTGATACAAATCCACAGTTTCTCATTGGGGGTGACAACGACTTTAAAACGGGATAAATATTACGTCAATGTTAGTACAAATGTCGACTAGGCTACACTGGACAGTCTAACGTATTGCGAGCACAGTCGTATTAAATCACACGTTTAAAACACGCATTAGCTACTGTATCACAAGGTACGAACTTCTTCACCGCGAAATGTTCCAGTTGTAATATGAAACTGCGGATGACATCAGTGGCTCCCAGTGACATCACTGTTTCTGCCTCTTCGCCAGTAGCGCACCCGGGTCCCACAGAAGAGCGGAGAGGATCGGATCCTCGCACATCGGGACTACCTGACGCGCACACACACACACACACACACACACACAGCCCGCTTGGATGCATTCGCCACTAAGCGACCACTTCACCGACATTTACCCAGGTCAGTAACGCAGCTTTTAAACTTCTCATTGTCGTTTGTGTGGATTTATTTCGCGTGCTGTTCGCTGAAGTGTTTTAATTCGCGATCGTCGGGGTTGAAATCCTCGCACGGGTTTGCTGGTTGTGTTGAGCAGCTCCCGTCAGGAAAGCGAAGCGTTTTTAGTTGAACATTTCGCCGTGTATCGAGGAACAGTGTTTAGCAAACTTCGCGGAATCTTGTCTTCTCTCTACAATAGGGAGAGAAAGTGACAGTTCACGATCGCCTTTAATATTTGTGTTGCACATATTCGATGACTAGGTGCACGTGTGCGCTATTGTAGCTTGTTAACTATTGGCACAGGCAGCGAATTAATGCACATCTGAATGGATTTGTGTTTGACAGAATAATCATTTCACACTGTGTCATAATTTAACAGCGTGTTTGTCTTCACTCAGTCACTCTATAGCTGCCGTTACTCAACAACTTTACAAATCGGTAAAATAGTAGCCTACTACAATAGTGAATAACGGATCCCGCTTCGGGGACTAGCCTGCCGGGTTTCAGCAGCCTAGCAACGCTGTCATCTTTTAAGAATGACTTTTTAAACATATGCACTTCGCTGTTCTCGTGTTTATTCTATTAATGGTTTCCACTGTTTATATTTGCATCTGTTAATAATATGGAAATGTACGTTTCGCTTTCATTACATTTCATCGATGGCAATTTCAGATACTTTTGTTTCAATATACAATTGTATTATTTGTTGCTAAAGTGAATATATTTACCCACGGTTATCAGTCAGTTCGTTTGTAGCCTATTGATAATGTAATAATGTATGTATAGAGGAACAGCCCCTGAAAGGCACATTCCAACCTGACAGACCTCTCGTGTGTGTCAGGCGTTACCATGGCAGGATTAAATCCCCCCCTCTCCTTTGTGATCTGCACATCCCGTTTTGTGTGTGCGTGTGTGTGTGTGTATGCGTGTGTGTCCGAGTGTGTGTGTGTGTCTGAGTGTGTGTGCATGTGCGTGTGTATGTGAGAGTGTATGTGAGTGTGTGTGTGTGTGTGTGTGTGTGTGTGTGTGTGTGTGCGTGTGTATGTGAGAGTGTATGTGTGTGTGTGTGTGCGCGTGTATGTGAGTGTGTGTGTGTGTGTGTTGTTGTGTGTGTGTGTGTGTGCTTGCAGCTGTGTCACAGACGCGTTACACATCCTCCGTGTGTAACTCGTGCGGAAACGATCTGATAAAGGCGACCCACCCTCGCATTTTCTTGACCTGCCGTTTAGAAGCGCCGCACACTTGTTGGGTGACGATAGTCTGATAATAGTGTGAATTATTACAGTCGTACACAATCTACTTATTCACGCTCTTAGGCAAAACAGTTGCTATCCCGAAAGTAGTTAATTAGCAAATCGCCGGATACGCTGACATTTAATAATAAATATGCTAGTCGTGTTGACGTCCTCGTGCATTGCCTAGGGTCCTGCTTTAACCATGTTTCTCCTGACTGGCTGACTTCCTCTGGTGTTTACAATGTGCTGTGACGCTTCCTGTGGCCATGGCCGGATGGGCTCGCGTTTGCGAGTATGTAGGCTACTCTTTCAAACATTAGTCACTGCTCCGCGCAATCTGTTTGTTTGCCATCTGCCAAACAATTGCCCATGTCTACATCTAGTACGGGGCGTTTTGGGAAACTATGGAATAAAAACATTCCAGACGTGGAATACCAATGCTATTCCCACAGGAGTGAAGGACAAATTCTGTATTCTGATCCACAAACTACTGGATCTTGTTTTTGCCGGTTATGCAGTATTAATTTTTTGCAATTATAAATAATCGTACAGAGGTGTAGACAATCTGCTGATAGGTGTGGCCACGTTCATTAGCGTGTATACCGTATAAAGCTAATTTCAGCTGCATAGCTTTCAACAGGCATAATGCAGTATCGTGACAGACCGCATCCTTGAGTGACATTAACCCCCTGTCGCGACAGTAGTGAAGGCCTGGAACATTGAGGACAATGGGAGCTGGAGGTGGTTTTGCCTCCGTGCCTAACATTTATACTTGTTCCATGTTTATGCTGAATAATTCATACAGTGTGTGTGTGTGTATGTATAAATTAGATGGCAGTGCTTTAAGGAGTTATTTTTTATGATCCTTTCATGGAAATTTTCCATGGAAATGGAAATATTCATGGGACTATAACACTGATGCCTAATTCAGGTGAATTTGCAGTAAGGATTTTAGCGGATTTGTGCTAGCCTCTATGGGATGTTTAGAAAATATATATTTGTACATTTCCATGGGTCTGGCCTCAGCAAAATATGTGCCTACGGTTTGAGCGACGGCTGGATTTAAATAAGCACATTGTGTAATGAATTAACATGTGATTGGAGATTAGCCACTCTGCCCAGCTCCTTGCCCAGGGGGGCTGGTGTTGTGACGCACAGCTCGGATTGGGGAGTTCTGCATTCTGATGGCGTGTGCAGGCCGAGTTTGAGTTTGAGTGAAAGGGGAGAAGATTTAATGCTCACAAGTGCTGAACCAGCCCATCACACAGTCAGGCCTGCGTGACCATAACCAATATTTAAAGCAGGCGATGGCTGAGAATGTATTTTTAATGGTTCTGTTCTATATCGTTTGTGTTTCAGAGATAGTGGATTTTGCAGCTGTTGTTCCATGAAGTGGGGAAGCGCAATATAGTGCAATGAACCCACTGTGTATAAAATGGTTTTGTTTTAGTATGATATCTGCTGTAATTTAGTTATATTACGTAATCGCAGAGCCTAACATATGTAATATATAATATGCCATTTAGCTGATGCTTTTATCTAAAGCGACTTACAGTAGTGAATGCATACATTTTTCAGTGTATGTGGTCCCAGTGGGAATCGAACCCACAACCTAAGTGTTGTCAGCGCCATGCTCTACCAACTGAGCAACCTTTGACATGCACATGGGGTGCGTTAGAACTGTGCTGTGGTTATGCATTCACTACATCAAGTCATTCGTATGACTCAGGGCTGGAATGTAATTTTTGGTACTGGGGAAATTTCCCAAACGGGGTTAAAACATTTCCTGTTGAAAGAATTGTTCCTATAAAGTACGAATTTGATGCGCGTCGAGCCAAAGATGGCCTTATCTTCATCGTATCCTCTCGTCAATCGCGAATGAAAAAATAAAATCCTGCTTCGTTCAAGCGATGTACACTCCTCATAGGCCGATACACAGAGCAGCCTATCACAAGCTTCCGTTCAGTGACAACGCGGGTCTCCAGCGTTCTCTTAGGAACTGACCGCAGTGACAAGTGACCGCAATGAAGCGAGGGATTGAACTGGCGCCGCAATGACTTCCACCGCACCGAAGATGTAACGTTTTAAGCGTTTATAATTATGACACAATTATAATCGAATCTATATTTTTAAGTACATATCACACTTCGCCTGGTCTGTCCTTCTGTTCTTTACTTATGAATGTGGAAAACGAAACGATAGACCCTCGAGTGACTACAGATGAAAATGAGCCTCCTTGCCTAACTCTGGCACATTTACAGAGATGTTATATTATGTGCACTGTCCCTGTCGAATAGATTAATACATAAAATGACAGTGGAACTGAACGATTCACATGAGTCAGTGACTCAAATCTTTGTACTGAACTGAAAGAAACATGTCTGAACAACATGCCCACATACTCAAACTGAACTAGAAAATACACCAGATGTGTGCATTTCATGTGTAGGAATTATGAATTTAAATGTTTTGCAGCATTAATACCTGGCAGTGATCTTCACACTTCATGCTGGACTCTTGGATGGGAATATATGCTGGACTCTTGGACAGGAGTATATGCTGGACTCTTGGACAGGAATATATGCGTCATTCTTGCAGTCGCTTGCCAAAGTTCCAGCCCTGATGAGTGTTTGTTTAAAAAAAAAAAAATGATTTGGATGCCTTATAGGGAAGAGGAGTTGAACCTGGTGAATAAATCTTCTGAGGAGTACGGTACGATACGATGTCTTTTACTAGTGCGTTTGCATGAGGAGTACGGTACGATACGGTGTCTTTTACTAGTGCGTTTGCATGAGGAGTGCGGTACGATACGATGTCTTTTATTAGTGCGTTTACATGAGGAGTACGGTACGATACGATGTCTTTCACTAGTGCGTTTACATGAGGAGTACGGTACGATACGATGTCTTTTACTAGTGCGTTTACATGAGGAGTACGGTACGATACGATGTCTTTTACTAGTGCGTTTACATGAGGAGTACGGTACGATACGATGTCTTTTACTAGTGCGTTTACATGGATGTTCATTTGGCAAGATCAGCACATTACAACAGCCACCAGTCGTTATAATGGACATAACTGATGCACCATACTCAGTATACATAACGTCACAGTCACATCACCAGCGATCACACACACTGTGTGCATTGCAAAGCAAAAGTTAATCAAACAGAATCACAAAGTCTAATGCTTGGCTGGAGATAGCTAGGTAATTACATTTTTAATTGGCTACTATTATAAAAAAATAGATCATTTCAACTTAATTAAACTCTCAATGATTTGAGTGCTAATTTATCAACCTTTTTGGTTTTTAGGCCTATTTTTTTAATTCTCTGCGAGAGGCCCCTTTGAGACTTGTGGGTAGATATGTAATATGCTAATTCCCTCAGACAAAACCAGAGGTCTGTGAAGCTTCCAGTCTGTTACCGCCAGCAGACTTCCTTAGGTCTCTGTTCTGCTGGTTAAGTGTAAAAGAGCAGACTTAGGACCTTAGGTCTCTGGTGGTTCTGTGGGTTGAGTGTAAAAGAGCAGACTTAGGACCTTAGGTCTCTGGTGGTTCTGTTGGTTAAGTGTAAAAGAGCAGACTTAGGACCTTAACTCTCTGGTGCTTCTGTTGGTTGAGTGTGAAAAGAGGAAGGTCTCTGGTGGTTCTGTTTGAGAGGAAGATGTTAGGTGGTGGTAAAGGCTCGACCAGTGCAAGTGAAAATGCAGCCAGCGTGTCCACGTGATTCCTGAGAGGACCCCAGCCACGCAGTGTGATGGAGTTTCAGATAGGGGATCCGCCCAGGGGTGATTCTAGGATTTGACCTTTAGGGGGGCTCAGCCCCCAATGAGAATGTGAGATGCACACATGCAAAGCACAAGCCTACATTTGTAATTAATTCACTGTTACATTCCCCCAAAACAAATGGTGGTCGCTCTCAAAATTGAAATACCACTCTCTCTCTATCTGTGGTATGTTTTAAAAATAGATATCAAGTAAAAATGTTTTTTAGAAAAGAATGACTAAACATTTTCAGGGGGGCTGAGATGAAAGACAGGAGGGAGCTAAAGCCACCTTAAATAGGGTCTAAAGTCGCCACTGGAACCGCGTGGGCAAGGAAAGGTGAAGTGGATGTGGATGGCAGTGGGCCTGCACAAGGATACAGGTGAAAAGGGCAGGTGAAAAAGGCAGTCGTTTGTTGAACCAAACTCTACCACTCTGTCTACCGCAAAGAACCTCAGTGCCTTGCTATTTAAGGACATTCCACCGGCCGTTTGCCACCATTTTATCTCCCAACAATCTGGTGCCATGCTTCTCAGTTTTTTCCCCATCACTTTTAGAACGCGTGACTTCATTTCTGCATTCCCAACATTTCTATTTTTACATTTCACAAACAGTCAGCCTTCTATTTTTATCAAGGGGGAACTAACTGAAAGAAAAACTGCTGGTTAAAGAGAAACATTTACATACTGCTCAAATCAAAAAAGAAGTATGTAAATATTCCACGTCTGCTCAGATCACCAGTCAAGGCACCTGTTTACCTAGAGTGAGTGTTCAGCCCATGCCAGATCAGCCTAGGCGGCTATACTGTGTGATTTTATTGTGTTGTCCAAGGAACTAGTGTGAACAAAACGCTGTTCTCACACTTTATTTCTGTCACGCAACACCTACCACTCTCAATTTGGGAGGATTGAAACAAAACTTAACTCTGTTGAGCAACACTATTGAACAGGGACTAAACACAGAGTTTTCGCTTCCTCTGATGTACCAATAAGTTTGTGTGTCCCTGGTGCTGAAACTTAACTTCTCTTTTCTTAAAAAATCGTCTCTCTTTGAGCTGAAAAAGCAGCCAGTGTTTCCTTCGCAGGAGGGAGAGGGCACATCTTCTAGCCTCTCTTGGCCCAAGTGTCTTTTCCGGATCTTTCATGTTCTTATTTTCATCTCTGAGGCAGAGAGGCTCTGAGTCTACACTTAATGAATACTTTCGGGGGAGATCTTGCTGACTGAATTTGAATTTTATTTCATTTGCATACTTTTTGGCGATTTTCTATTTATGTTTTTCCGTCTGTAGAATAATATCAGATGAGAGCGAATATCTTTTTCACAGATCAATGGGAGTGGAGCTACAGAGGATTTGAAATATTCCTTAAGGGCACCTAGAGCTGTTCATTGAAAAGCGATCGGTATTGAACAAAGGTGTTTCCTGGTAAAAAACAATTAACCACAGAGAAAATACATAGGCCTAGCTGATTGGTCCAAGCACACGCCAGTTAGGCGAGCCGATTGGCCCTTCATAAGAGAGGTTCATAAAAGAGTTGCACCTTGGGTCTTTTATTTTGAAAAAGGTCACCCTGGCCTAAATGTTGATTTGTGTTGTTGCATAATGTAAGACAGCTGAGGAAAATCACACGTGTTTAATGTAATTTGTTAGTTCATAAAGGTTTTGCGACACATTTCCCCCAGAGGTGGGTCAGTGTAATAGCTGGAAGTAATGGAGAGACGGAGCTGTTGTAGATATTCCAAGTCCATCCAGAATTAGACTAAATGTCTAATTAGTCTCAGTAAACTCTCCACTCTGTTGCATTAACACCAGTAGGATGGATGCACTGGGGACTTAAAGCTATCCAGTTTGAGCAGCAGGTATTTTTGTCATTATAGCATGGAACGATGTTGCGATGGTTAATGGCTGTTCTCAATTTAACAATATTCTGTTCTGGTTTAGTGGTTTTGGAATTTGCTTGCTTGTTTTGTGTATGTTGGGGAATACATCAGCACCCTCATCCCATTAACCAGCTCACACTCCCCCTGTGAGATTCCATTGCATTTAAACAACAAACAGACAGCCAACCAGTCAGGCTGCAGATATTGAGCAGAGGATAGGGAAAGGCACCAAGCCAAGCCAGCAATAACGCGCTGCTCACTTCCACGCTTTGACATGATGTCATCGCCCCCCTCAAGGTTTGCGCCCCTGCCCCTCCCCCATGTTTGTGAGGGAAGGAAACATCCAACGCACGGGCGAAGCTCACACCCAGTAACTCAGCCCAACACTGCCCCCACCCTCGCCCAGCACTTTAACATGGCACGGTGAAGGGACCATCACAGCTATGGGCTGCTGCTGCTTCCTATTGGTCCAGGTCATGCTTCTGTCGACTGCTATTGGTCCAGATTGTGCTTCTGTCCACTGCTATTGGCTGCTGCTCTTCATTGGTCCAGGTTGTGCTCCTTTTGACTGCTATTGGCTGCTTCTTCCTATTGGTCCAGGTTATCCTCCTGTTGACTGCTATTGGCTGCTGCTTGTTACTGGTCCAGATTGTGCTCCTGTCCACTGCTATTGGCTGCTTCTTCCTTTTGGTCCAGATTGTGCTCCTGTGGACTGCTATTGGCTGCTTCTTCTCATTGGTCCAGGTTGGGCTCCTTTTGACTGCTATTGGCTGCTGCTTCTCATTGGTCCAGATCGTGCTCCCTTTGACTGCTTCTTCTTATTGGTCCAGATCGTGCTCCTCCTGTCGACTGCTATTGGTCCATGTTGTGCTCTTGTCCACTGCTATTGGCTGCTGCTTGTTGCTGGTCCAGGTTGTGCTCCCTTTGACTGCTATTGGCTGCTGCTTCTTATTGGTCCAGATCGTGCTCCTGTCGACTGCTATTGGTCCAAGTTGTGCTCCCGTCGACTGCTATTGGCTGCTTCCTCCTATTGTGCCCGTGTTGCCTGCAGAGGGGAGGTTGTCCCTGGCGCATGCGGCCCCTTCTCCTGGGGTAATGTTGTGTGTGCCCCGGGCCAGCGACCCCCTTCTCCTGGGGTAATGCTGTGTGTGCCCTTCTCCTGGGGTAATGTTGTGTGTGCCCCGGGCCAGCGACCCCCTTCTCCTGGGGTAATGTTGTGCGTGCCCCGGGCCAGCGACCCCCTTCTCCTGGGGTAATGTTGTGTGTGCCCCGGGCTAGCGACGGGCGGCGTCTGGGCGCCGCTTCCTGGCATTCCGCTGCGTGACCTCAGCGACCGCGCGCTCTTCTGCTGTTGCTCTCGGCAACAAATACCGCTGTAATCACGGCAAACTGGGGGATGGCGTTTCAGACCTATCTGGTCCCAAACGCACTGCCTGTGCGCATGCTCAAAAACAGAGGCACCATTAGGGTACACTTCTGTTCCTCGGGGTACAAATGTGTTCATTGTACCTTCAAAGGTACAAATAAGGTCCTTCATGATACGGTTTTGTACCTTTTCCCAGTGAAAAAGGTACAAATTGAGGAAAGGTACAGATATGTACCCAGTTTAATAGAAGGCTGGCCTGTCACTGATGGGATCTTAGGCTACTCTAATTCTCTGAGAGGAGCTATTTGCCAATTCCAGTGTTCAGTATTTTTGCACCTGTATCTGCAATACTGCTGCCGATTCCGATATCTAAAGGGATTTGTTTCAAATGCAAAGTGTGTAGTCACACAGATAGTGGTTTTGTGTGGCTCAGTAGGTAGACCATGGTATTGACAACGCTTAGGTTGTGGGTTCAATTCCCGCTGGGACTTAAAAAAGTATGCATTCACTCCTGTAAGTCGCTTTGGATTAAAGCGTCTGCTAAATGGCATATATTATTATATTAGATAGGCCTGCATGTAATTTGTAATACTTTATCGACTGTAAGCAAATTGATATAAATATTATGTTAATGTCTTGTACATGGGGAACATTGATGAGATCAAATCAGTTGTAATAAGTTGTTTTATTTGCCCTGTTTAGTGCGTGACATTCGGACATTTCTGTCACTCACAGTTATGTTTTCAAACAGGTTTATTGTTTTTTGTTTATTGTTGCAGCCTTAGTAATACTGAAGTACAGGGTAGTCCCACATGGTCGATCCCCGTATATCTGACATACATAATTATGTGACATAATTTAAATGGCAATGCATTCTCCCTACTGTGGGTTAACAACTACAACTGCAATGCCTAGAGAATGACAATAAAGAGCCTTTCTTAAAAAGGAGGAAACTACTTGCAAAACTAATTACAGCTACCAACTGTACAAATCCCCTTTGCGCACATCTTCAGAACCAGGCAAGTTTTGCACAAAAAAAATCAAAAACTGTCCCCGCTGTAAAAATATGCAGTAAATATTAAAATAAGAAGGAAAAGGGTTCTGTTCTCCACTGAGGGGGAATGATACATAATTAATCTTCTGGAGAGCGCAGCGACCAGGGAGAATATATTTCTCAGGATTTCCGTGTGCAAAAGGGCGCCATGAGTGATTGGCAAAAAAATTGGCAGAATAAGAAACTTTCCCCGGAAGTGTTGAACTGTGAAGAGGAGACTAAACTGAGCACTCCTGAAATACTGTATCGCTGTACTTCGCCAACATGAGTTAGTTTGAGGAAGTTATGTTAAGTTATGAAATTCTACTTTTACGATTGAGGGTGGACAACTCCAAGCCAACTTTTCAAAATGCATAAAGTAAATTAGGTGACGCATTAAATGATCATTAATACAATGTTGAGCTAATGTGTAAGTTCAAAAGTAAATAAGGATGAGGCCCTGAATGCCGTTTGATATGATTGTCCCTACCATGTATTAATGCACATCTTGTAAGTCGCTCTGGATAAGAGCATCTGCTAAATGCTTAAAATGTAAATGT
>JAINUG010000133.1:2460000-2475000 GCA_029706075.1 Aldrovandia affinis | reverse complement strand
ACACTGTGTCCAGGGCTGGGGTTGGGCTAGCATGCTGTAGCCTAGCGTCACACACTGTGTCCAGGGCTGGGGTTGGGCTAGCATGCTGTAGGGCTGGGGTTGGGCTAGCATGCTCACACACACTGTGTCCAGGGGGCTGGGGTTGGGCTAGCATGCTGTAGCCTAGCGTCACACACACTGTGTCCAGGGCTGGGGTTGGGCTAGCATGCTGTAGCCTAGCGTCACACACACTGTGTCCAGGGCTGGGGTTGGGCTAGCATGCTGTAGCCTAGCGTTGGGTTACTGCGTGTTGCTCGTGTGCCGTTCAGGGTCTAGACTGGTGCACACAGCTCAGGGCTAGCTGTGCTTGTGCCTCTTAAATTACACACAGACACATGTGCACGTACACTCACACAAAACAGCATGCAGTAGTGCACAGATATACGTGAACATGCACACACACACTAACACTCATGCACTCATTCACTCATTCAGACCCCCCCACACACACACACACACACACTCATTCACACACACACACACACACACACACGGTAACTGCACACACATGCAAACTCTGAATACACTACACAGACTGCGACACTCAGACATGACCTCACATGCATGCAGATACATAAACGAGTACATTCTTACACACACACACACACACACACACACACATTTGTACACACTGTGACACATTCTTACACACTCAGACAGAGTAGACTGGCTAAGCTCCTGTCCATCTTGGTTTGTGGAATAGAAGTTAATAAAAGTTCCTAAGTTCCTTCCAAACTCTTTCAGTGTTTTTCTGCTCATCTTGTGGTTTTGGCAACAAAAAAAAAGAGCCTTCCTGTCTGGCACATGGGGGTGGGCGTCTTATAAACAGAAAGAAAAAGAAAACGGCTTAATTTTCCTACTTTTCAGGACAAATACAGTAACGTGGTCTAATGTACCGTATCTTAGCTGGTCCAATACGGTGTGCACTGCCTGTCAGGGACACGGTTCGAAACCAGTCTCTACCAGACCGGCCCTGGTCGTCAGCCCCGATCGGGGCGGCGTTTGGCTGTCTGCCCCAGGGGGAGGGGAGAGGGTGAGCTGGCTGGAGTCCGTCGAGGAGCAGGAAGGGCGTCCGTGGTCGGGTTCTGGGGTCTCGGAGGAGGCGGATCTACCGGCCCTGGAAAAATTGTCTCGTTACCCGGAGGACGGGCGGCGGACTCGTGGGGGAAGGAGAATTGAGACAAATAGAGAGTATAATTGGCAACCAAATTGGGAACCAAAAACTGGAAAGATTAGAAACTATAAATAAAGAAATGTAAAAAGGGCCTGGCTGTGGGGGCAGCGTAATCAGGTAATCAGCGCTGAAGAGCGCCTTCCTTTATTCACCAGAGAGAGCGCCTGCTCAGCAGACGCAAGGCCGTAGCCCTGGAAACCACCACAAGTGCGAGGCGGCCCAGAGCAGCCAGTAGCGACAGCAGCGCTCCAGTTAATTATTGTGTTGTGTCGGCTGTTGAGAGCGGATTTTCGCGGCGCAGAAACAGCGTTATTAATTTGTTGAAAGGCTTTGTTTGAGCCCTGCATTAATCCCTCCACAGCGCCGGATCCGCCGCTCACAGACCGGCATATGGGTGCCAGGTATTAAGGCTCTGTTTTACTCACCGCTAATTTGTTGGGTTGTGGGGTGGGGGGGGCAGGCTCGTGTGCGGGGGCCTCTGAAGGACACACACACACACACACAAACACACCGCTAATGTGACCCCCGGGTGAGGGTCGGGAAGGAGGGGGCGGGTGACGAAACGGTGCTTTAGTGGAACTTAACGTGGGGATGGTCTCGGCCCGATGAAGCCTGGAGACTAATGTTCTCTTTTCCTTGATAAATGAGGACAATCAAAGCCCTGGGCAACACATTTGCTATTTTATTTATTATTATTATTTTTATATTTATTTTTTTTTTGCAGTTTTTCCCCATTTCCCCCCCACTTTTTAGTGTCCAATTCCCTCTCTCTCTTTTTTCGTGCCCATTATCCCCTCCCTCGTATGAGAACTCGCTGCCGTAGTCCGGCCAGTAGAGAACACTGCACTGCTTCCTTCGAGCCGGTGCCCGCCTAGGCCAAAGCCTGTCACCGACGCACGACCACTCATATATGCAGCAAGGTTTTCCTTCTGCTTTTTATCCTTCCCCCCTCCCTGGGTGGACAGCCAATTGCCGCCCCCTAGTGGCACTCCCGGTCGCCATGGCCAGTGTCGAACGCTGTAACCGCTAGACCACGCGGGAGGTCCAACACAATCGCTATTTTAACTTTGTGCAATTGCTCCTTGGACAGGACAAAAGGCACTAGTTCACTGGATTAACCAACAAAACAAAATAATATTAAATATTCATGTAAAATAAGTAATGACATAGTTTACGCTCACCGTTCTGCTTGGTGTGAAAGCCAAGCGCTACCGTTCTCACTGTTTTGACATTCGTCTCATTCTCATAAATAATTCCGCCGTTCTAGTGCTTTTATAATAGTGTGGCCAATTTCCCTCGACTTTACCGACGTAATGAACCTGTCAGAGCGGGACAGGGGGCGGGGGAGAGTGGGAGAGGACGGCTGTAGTATGATTGAGTCTGGTTTAATCGCCGCCTCCAGTGGACTGGGGGGCCTTCTCCTCTCCCGTAAGCTCTGGTTTAATCACCGCCTCCAGTGGACTGGGAGGCCTTCTCCTCTCCCTTAAGCTCTGGTTTAATCACCACCTCCAGTGGACTGGGAGGCCTTCTCCTCTCCCGTAAGCTCTGGTTTAATCACCACCTCCAGTGGACTGGGAGGCCTTCTCCTCTCCCGTAAGCTCTGGTTTAATCACCGCCTCCAGTGGACTGGGATGCCTTCTCCTCTCCCGTAAGCTCCAGCTGGAACCCAGGAGATATCCTCGCTGAGCGGCGGCTCTGATCTCTCTGTTCTGTGGTTCCGTCCTTTCGAGGGCGCCGAGTGAAGTGCTTTCCAGTAATGAAGGATTCTGAGATCGCAGCGCTCCCGAGCCTCTCATTGTAAACGGCGCGCGGCTGTTAAAGCTGCAGCAGCTCCACGGAGACCAGCGAGACGATGTTTCTCCCCAAACTGACAACAAACGACAGTCCCCGCTCAGATGCACAGGCTAAATTAACTCTTTATTCCATGAGGTAGAATAACAATCACATATGTCACTTAGCAGACGCTGTTATCCAAAAGAGACTTACAGTAGTGACTGCATACTTTTGTCAGTATTTGTCGCGAGGCTGGGATTGCGGTTTGACAACTCGACGGTGCAGAGAGGGCCTTTAGTGGACTGGTGGGTCCTCCCACAGCCCAGCGCTGTGGAGAGGAGTAAGACTGCAGCACAGCTCCTGAGGCCCGGCAGAACGCCCGCAGCTGTGGCGGTGTGCATCGCGTCTGGCCTGCAGCGTCGGCGAGCTCATCTCTGCGTGCCGCTGTCTCTGCGTGCCGCTGTCTCGAGGCCCTCCTCCTCTGGAAGTGCAGCAGTGGTTCTCCCAGCTGGGCTGGGGGCGAGGGGGGCGAGAGGGGGGGCGTTTAGCGAGTAGCGGACCAATCAGGGTTTGTGTCTCTGAAACGTGCATCAAATATATTGGGAAAGATAAATACAATGTTTCCCCTGTAGCTAGACTACTATCTGCTGCTGTGTGAGGAAATGTAACATTTTGCCGTTGCTTGAAGTGTCCCTTTATTGACACTTTATGAGTGTGGATCTGGGACTGCAAAGTCACAGGAAACGTTATGAACCATGATGAATGACAAAATTCAGTTCAGCAAAATCTGTCTATACGTCTGTCTGTTCTGTCTATATCATGGTACTCACTGGTGTCAACAATTTCATTTGTTTTGTATGCTGTACAAAAGATGAAATAGCGTATTGCCATCTCATTGCAATGCAATGCAGGCTGGCAGGCAGTGTAGTGTAATGGTTAGGGAACTGGGCTTGTAACGTTAATGTGTCAGGTTCAATCCCCAGGTGGGGCACTGCTGTTGTACCCTTGAGCTAAAGGTACTTAACCTGAATTGCTTCAGTAAATATCCAGCTGTATAAATGGATTGTAAAGAAATGTAAAAACTGTAAGTCGCTCTGGATAAGAGCGTCTGCTAAATGCCTGTAATGTAATGTAATGTCATTGGTTTTGCATCTTTCATTAATACACTCAGTAAGAGAGAGTCCGCATCAGGCCAGTGAGTCTGGATGAAACGGAGGCTGGGCCCTTGTGCTGCGGGGGCAGGTGGTATAAAGAAACAACGGGACGCCTCTGCCTTGATTCCGCATGTAGAGTAGTGGAGACCTGTCACACAAACCCAGAGCCAATCGGATGTGTCGAATGCACTGGGGGCACAAATGATGGGTGCATTGTGGGTGGGGGTAGCATTTCCACTTCTGCATCGGGAAGTAAATCTATAGAACTTATATCATAGTCCTGTAGCTCAGTTGGTAGAGCATGGCACTGGCAATGCCAAGGTTGTGGGTTTGATCCCACGGGACTACATGTCCGTCGTTCGGATGGGACGGTAAAAACCGAGGTCCTGACTCTCTGTGCTCATAAAAGATCCCATGGCGCTTTTCAAAAAGAGTAGGGTGTTAACCTGGTGTTCTGGCCAAATTCCCAACCAAGGCTATATATACTGTATATATATACATGGAGTTCATTCATTCCCTCCCTCCTGGCCTCTCCACTGTGTATCTGATGTGTGGTGAGTTTGTACTGGCGCACTATGGCTGCCGTCGTGTTCACCCAGGTGGGTGCTGCACATTGGTGCTGGTTGAGGTGATTTGCCCCCCTATCATTGTAAAGTGCTTTGAGTTCCCTGGAAAAATAAAGCTATAAATATTGGCTATATAAATCCAATATTCATTCATTCATTCATTCATTCATTCATTCAGAACACACCACTGTGCTGTAGCTGTGCATTCCTTTCACCACGCTCATTCATTAGACTGTGTTTGTTTTGTGGAAAAAGACAAACATTTGGAAGAGGAGCTCAGAGAGAGAGAGAGAGAGAGAGATACTGATTGAGGAAAGTCCATATTTATTTTTTATTATAGTACAAAATTAAACAGACTCTCAAAGCCCAATGTTTGACTAGAGATAATTAATGGAAATGACTTCTGTCACTTTTCCACTGTTCAAAATGAAAAGGATATTTTTAAACGTCGATTCTTCTGTTCCTGATTGCTCACTTTGTCCTTCTCTCTCAGAATGAGGGATCCATGGGCCTGTGTGGGCAGATGTAGTATCTCAGTCCTGACTGGTCCTGTAGCACTAATTCATCCTGAAGAACAGGATGTCAGCTCAGGAGGAACCTCTTGTTTTAAACTGAACTACCTACACGGCACTACGAGTGTTTGTGCATTACATTTACATTCACGTTTTAGGCATTCAGCAGACGCTCTTACCCAGAGCAACTTACAAGATGTGCATTAATACATGGTAAGATTAATCATAGTCCGTGCCAGAGATCAGTGTCGTGATACAGTAATAGACATAATCATTGGCAGCTGCAAACCGTACCTGTAACACAAGGAGGGAAAAGTTGTGTTTTCTGTTCTGTCACCTGAATGGTACCACTTTTGAGCTGTCATCATGTCAGGCCGTAGAAAATAGCCTGCAGGCCAATTAGTGACATGAAGTTGCCACAGTTTACAGTAGTAGGTATGCAGGCATTATGACCCATGTCTGTGTGTAAGATAAACCTTAATAGTTCAATAGGTTGATGCTCATATAAATCAGGATTGTCCCCCAGAAACTCCCCAATTAGCACCCCCCTCCCCTGGGACCCACATCCGATACAGTGAAAAAGATGGTTTCAGACCCGACAGTCTTGTGAATTCTGGATTAAATGTACAAATCCTGAGAGTTACAGGCTCTGAGCTGGTTTGTGTGGGTCTGTGTTACTGGTTTGAGCTGGTTTGAGCTGGTTTGAGCTGGTTTGTTGTGTAATAATGTAATAATAATAATAATGGTTTATTTATATAGCACCTTTCATACAAAATTGCGCTGGTTTGTGCTTTACAGCAGAGAAATTACATAAAATACAGTAAGATAGACATAAAATAAGCATAAAATAGAGATAAAATAAAGTAGAAATAAAATAAAATAACATAAAAATAAAATAAAACAGTGTAGTGTAGGGCTGTGTTACAGGCTCTGAGCTGGTTTGCTCTGCATCGTGGGGGCTGTGTTACTGGTTTGAGCTGGTTTGTGTGGGGGTGTGGGGCTGGTTTGAGCTGGTTTGTGTGGGGGTGTGTTTCAGGTTTGAGCTGGTTTGTGTGGGGCTGTGTTACAGGCTCTGCGCTGGTTTGTTGTGTAGTGTGGGGGTGTGTTACAGGCTCTGCGCTGGTTTGTTGTGTAGTGTGGGGCTGTGTTACAGGCTCTGAGCTGGGCTGTTTGCTCTGCACCGTGGGGGCTGTGTTTCTGTAACCCGCTTGCCGGTGCTGGGCAGGACTCTGTGGTAATGAGCGCGGGGGGCTTGGCTTGGCACACCGGGCCCAGTGGGTCTGGCTGAGTATTGTGCTCAGGCACAAAGGCCTTTGGAACGGCATTAATAAACGCACGGTGAAAACCTCGGCCCTGTGAACAAAGAGCTCACAGGGGAGTACGGCCGTCCCGCTCTCACATGGCTGCTCCCTCACATGGCTGCTCCCTCACATGGCTGCTCCCTCTCACGCTGCTCCCTCACGCTGCTCCTCACGCTGCTCCCTCGGCTGCTCCCTCACATGGCTGCTCCCTCTCACGCTGCTCCCTCACGCTGCTCCCTCACGCTGCTCTCACATGGCTGCTCCCTCACATGGCTGCTCCCTCTCGCTGCTCTCTCACATGGCTGCTCCCTCTCGCTGCTCCCACGCTGCACCCTCACGCTGCTCCCTCACGCTGCTCCCTCACGCTGCTCCCTCGCGCTGCTCCCTCTCTCGCGGGGGCGTGAGGACTGCGCACGGCGGGAGGGGACCCCCTGATCCTTCAGTGGCCTGTCACACGGCCCCCTCACGCCCCCCATGTGACTGTGCAGGCCCCCTGGGGGCAGCGTTAACAATGCGCTATTCACCAGCGCTCTCCTCTCCCAGAGTCCAGCTTATTTAATTTAACATTTAACATTTACAGCATTTAGCAGACGCTCTTATCCAGAGCGACTCACAAGACGTGCGTTAATACATTTCAGTTGTGAAAACTTTATTTTAGGTTCTCTAATGAGAGATGAGATCATCAGATGAGATAATACTTTATTGTCTGCTAACACAGAACATTGTTTTGCATCCAAACATCTTCCCGTATACACCACCACAAACCATAGCAACACAAAACACCAGTGCATGCTGTGGTGGATAAGGTGGTTTTTGCGACTTCCCCAAATGTATCGTAGGCCGTTTGTGATGCGCAAGCTCTGGTTTGAAGTCCGTTAATGAATCAGTCACATAATTGGTGATCGCCTCATTAGAGTAGTCGCCCTGAAACGACACATAATGAATGATTCATTACTGAACGGCTGTGTCAGCGTTGCGCTCTGGATTCTGTCCCGTTTACACGTTCTCATTCAAGGGCTGGCGTCTCATGTCCTGGCAGAGATCTGGACAGTGCTGTTAAAATGTGACTCTCACAAGTACAGCTACGGGTAGAGTAGTAAAGGAAACATTTAGTGTCTTATTAGGGCGTTGGGTCACCACGAGCTGCCAGAACAGCTTCAGTGCACCTTGACATAGATTCTACCAGTGTCTGGAACTCTACTGGAGGGATGCATTATTAGGGCTTTGTGTTTATTGGTGTTTATCTTGCCCTCTAAGGGGTTGAGTGGACCTAAATAATGCCAGGAAAATGCACCCCACACCATAACAGAGCCACCAGAACCCTTCATTTACTCAAGGGTTTCCTTTATCTTGGCAGTTACCTGTACATTGTACAAGTAAAAAAAACCTTTCCTTTAAAAAGCTGAAATATGTATTCTATAATATGTAATGTGTAAAAACAAGTGCAGTCAGCTGCAGTTTAAAAGGCCTTTCTAACCCACCACACAAACCCTGGACTCTGTTCCCTGGCCCGGGGTTTTAGCCAGAATCTATTCGCGTCAGGAAGTTGGCTGCAATCCGGCAACAAGTCGTCCGCAGATATTCGATTGTCCAGCTCCAGAGCCCTGAGTGCTGATCTAGGATCAGGTTTCCCCCTGTCCATATCCTAACCATATCCATTATGAGCTGAAAGGCCAAACTGATCCTAGATCAGCACTCCTGCTCTTAGAATCTTTGTACACACGGGCCCAGAACTGCAGGTCCTCCAGGAAGGTGGCGTGGTCGGTGGTGGCAGCTCCCAGGAGGAGCACAGTGACCCGGGGGGTGCACACAGGGGTGTGATGGGGTGCGATGGGGTGGGGGGGCAGGTTGCCGGGGCGATTAGATTACCGCGGGTTTGGCAGCTCTCCCCTCAACTGCCCCGAGGGGGAAACGGGATGACAGCTAAAGTTTAGTGTTTGATCGCTCTCTGCGAGACGCGCTAATAGAATCCGAGGAGCCCTCTGGGACGCTGTCAGGCTCTACGAGATCGAGATCGACCTCCCCCACTTCCACCCCACCACCCCCCCTCCCGCCCGGCTGATCCACAGGCCACAGCGATGATACATAACAGCCTCTCTTATTTTGAGTGCCAAACGTCGGCCTGCCCGAGGGCTGCCAACTTCCTATCATCCAAATACGGGACAGAAGGCGGGGCACTGGGGGTGAAGTGGGTGTGGTGGTGTACGGATGTAAATCAACACATACTGTATACTGTATATTGTAACGTGGACAAGGAACGTCCTGTACGAGACGAGCCAATTTTGGCCCAAAGCGGGACGTCTCGGCTAATACGGGACAGTTCGCACCCCTAGCCTGCCCTCACAAGGGAAAATATATCATTTTAAAAAAGGGAGTCGATGGACTATAACAGATTTTTTTGTTTGTTTTCCAGAGAATTTAGCCTGAAAAATCAACCCCCTGGTTCATTAACTAAGGATTGCATTTCAGCTCGCCAGTAAACCAGTGCTTTGCTTTGTCTGTCTGCCGGTTGGTTGATTTGTTCTGTTATGCTTTGGGTACCTCAGAGTTTCCCTCCTTGGTAATCCTGCTTGTTGATGTCCTTTTCTCTGCTAAAGCCCTACAGCTGTTCGAGGGCTAAGCTCTCAGGTAGCAGAAACAAAACTAAATCTTGAATTAACCCGATTACCTTCATCAGCACTATGACGAGAAACCTCATTGGCTGTTTTATCAAGAACATTTGAAGGTGACATTTTACTGAGAGTCTAAAGTAGAATTAGTTTCTGTGCATGTTTATGATAGTAGGTATCCATATTTAAAAAGCCTTTGTTTTAATAACTAAAACACATGCAAATGTGAAATCCTCAAAGCCTAGAATCAAGTGCTCCACCTGTTCCCTATTCCCTGTGCAAATTCTACAATTACGTGTTCTTTAAAAACTGACCCGAGTCACATAAAAGTATATATAAGTACTCCAAAAGGCTTGACTATGTTGTAGACATTACTCTACTGTTTTTATGCAAAGGTGGCCTTTGTCTTAATATATATACCATTTAGCAGACGGTTTTATCTAAAGCCATTCACAGTAATGAATGCATTTTATCAGTATATGTGGTCCCAGTGGGAATCGAACCCACAACCTAAGCGTCGTCAGCGCCATGCTCTACTTACTGAGCCACACAGAACCACGCTCTACCTACTGAGCCACACAGAACCACGCTCTACCTACTGAGCCACACAGAACCATGCTCTACCTACTGAGCCACACAGAACCATGCTCTACCTACTGAGACACACAGAACCATGCTCTACCTACTGAGCCACACAGAACCACGCTCTACCTACTGAGCCACACAGAACCATGCTCTACCTACTGAGCCACACAGAACCACGCTCTACCTACTGAGCTACACAGAACCATGCTCTACCTACTGAGACACACAGAACCATGCTCTACCTACTGAGCCACACAGAACCATGCTCTACCTACTGAGCCACACAGAACCATAACCACGCTCTACCTACTGAGCCACACAGAACCACGCTCTACCTACTGAGACACACCTAGAACCACGCACGCTCTACCTACTGAGCTGCACAGAACCACGCCACGCTACCTACTGAGCCACACAGAACCACGCTCTACCTACTGAGCCACACAGAACCACACTCTACCTACTGAGCCACACAGAACCATGCTCTACCTACTGAGCCACACAGAACCATGCTCTACCTACTGAGCCACACAGAACCACACTCTACCTACTGAGCTACACAGAACCACACTCTACCTACTGAGCCACACAGAAAACCATGATCTTAATCAGTGCACCTACTGAGCCACACAGAACCACGCTGTGTAGGCACACAGGAATTAAGCAAGAAGGTTTAAACTCCATTTAATTGAAAACTGTAAGAAATGTGACATAGATGGATCAAGACAGGCCTGCTGCCATGACGGCTCACAAGGGGAATGGAGGGGGGAAATGGAACGGTTACAGAGTTAGAAATGAGGTGTCTGTCGATGACTCGCGCATTTTAGAGAGAGGAGGGACGTCTGGCTCCCATTCCAGAGCCTGACGTTTGGCAGGAGGAAAACGGACACTGTTTACCGCCTGGAATTGCAAGTCAGAAACACTGTATTAAATTTCAGCTTTTTGATGGAATCCATTTGCACTTTATGGAACTGCTTTGGGATTTAAGTTTATGGGTATAAATTGTCAAGAGTTTTATTTGCGCGAAGGCTTCAGGAACATTCCAGACATCAGTAGGAATTAATTTCAAAGCGGGACTGAGCTCTGGAGTGTTTTATGCCGATGCGTGTCCGTACAGGACGGCTATTCCTGGCCTAAGTACAGAGGAATATGTGATATCGGGAACGATTCCGTCTTCACAGCCCACTGCCTCTGAAGCTGGCCTGCGTTCTGTAATGATACGTTTTGACATTTTAGGAATAATTACCATCGTGAAATTCATCGTGGAGGAATGTAATGTGAACAGCCCTGACCCTTGACTCTGACAGAGCGTGGGTCTATGAGGGGGGGATGGAGGTGTTTGTTATTCCTGATGGGCAGGGGGCTGTGTGGGGTGGGGGGGGGTTTGAGTCTCGTTTGTTCTCACCCCAGGTCCTACAGTCAGAGTCAGAGTCAGGACATGCTGCAGTTTCCCAGAGAAAATGCGAGAGCAGGAGTTTCTCTCTCTGTCTTCTGAGCTAACCGCTAAACACAGGGGCCTGGTTCATTTTTGTTATTCTTTTTTTTTTTTTTGTCCGTGTTTTCAGCTGGCTCCCTCAGCGATAGTGGCCAAACTTCGGCCATGCCGCAGCATTGAAATTCCACGTGCAAATCCAGAGCGCTGAGCTCTGCTGTCGAGGAGATTCATTCGATGTTTGTTTAAATATAATGGAGGATGTTAAAGTCATGGTGAATTTCCAGCCCACATTATAGATGTGCACTCTGTTTTCCTCTTAGTGCTGAAGCCTCCCTGCTTTTGAAACAAGTTGCAACTGGAGCAACATTTAACATTTTTACCGTGGCTATTAATCGATTGAATCTCTGTTTAACCTTTATATCCGTGCTCAGATCTGCATCTCTCCTATTGCTCTTCGTTAAGTATGACATTCTTCATTTATGCTCATTCACTGGGAAGCTAAGAGCATTCAGGTCTGCAGAGAGATAAGCTGTCCACCCACAGGTTTAATCTGCCTAAGTGTTTTTTTTGGTTTTAATTATCTTTACAAGCAAGATTGCAAAGTGCTCTGTTGGGATTAGGGGGGAAAGGATCGAGCATCTCTTCAGGCTGTCAGCCGTTGCTAATCACAGTTTCTCTTACTGCCCTCGTTGCTCCAGATAAAATGGAGAACCACCGGTGACCGATTGCCGTCATTGGTGGAATGGACCAGGAAGCGTAGCCTGACCTGGGGAGAAGAACCAACATGGCCGCCCACCGTATCCGAGCGACGAACAGCAGCAATGCGCTCCCTCGATGCAAGTCTGAGGGGACTCTGATTGACCTCAGCGACGGCGTGTCTGAGGCCAGCCTCACAGATGTCAAAGGTGAGCGTCCCACACTGCTCACAGAGTTAGCGTTAGTGTGGCCTTCACCAGACATAAACCTCTGATTGCGTCAAGATTTCATCCAAATTGTAAGTTTTAGTGCAGTAAATGGCAAGATTAGAAACCTTTTTTTTTCATTATTACAAATTTTTTAAGATTTTGTTTCAGATTTTCTCCCATTTTGTCCCAATTTAGTAGCCAATTATACCCTCCCTTTTTCCTGTCAATCCCACCCCCCTCGTATTGTGAGTTCACTGCCATAGCCCTGAGACCGGCAGTGACAAAGGCAAAGTATCGTCTCCTCTGAGTCGGCACTCGCCAAGCCGTCGACTGTAACTCTGGTACACACAGAGCCACTCCTATACGCAGCGAGCTCATATCGGATTTACTCCCCCCTCCCTGGGGCGGACAGCTAATTGCCGCCCCCCTAGTGGCACTCCCGGCCAGAGCCGACTCTGGCGTAGCCGGTGGAATCAAATCCCGGCCGCAGTGGCCAGCGCCGAACATTGTAACCACTAGACCACCCGGGAGGCCTAGATTAGAACCTTTATGAGGTACAGTGATAATGAAGTAAAAAGTATTCTCCTCTTGTCCCTGTGGTTTGCAGTGCCTTCTCCCAGTGCCTTACGGCTGGACACCACAGCCTCCTCTCGGAACGGCGCGGGAAGTTGTCGCGATCAAGGACTACTGTCCCTCCAGCTTCACCACCCTGAAGTTCTCCAAGGGCGACCGCCTCTTCGTGCTGGACACGTCGGGCGGGGAATGGTGGTACGCCCACAACAACACGGAGATGGGCTACATCCCCGCGGCGTACGTCCAGCCAATCAACTACAGGAACTCTTCTCTCAGCGACAGCGGGATGATCGACAATCTCGGGGACGGCCGGAGGAGGGCGCCAGGGAGCTGGACCTCCTTGGCGAGTGGACGGGCGTGGCGGTCCCGAAGTCCAGTCTGCCCTACGACAGGAACCCCTTCACCAACCGCTCCTCCACGAACCCTTTCCTCAACGGGGTCCTGGACCAGAACAGCAACGAGAAAGCGGTGCGCAACACCGTGGACCTGCTGCTTTTCGACACCCCGCTGCCCACCGTCCCGAACTCCATCGCCGGCCCCGCGCTCACCGCCAACGGCTTCGGCAGCAGCAGCGTCTTCGACCTGGCCCCCACCAGCCCCTGCGCAGGACTTTGCGCACTCCCTCCGCAAGGACAACCCCTTCTTCAGGAGCAAGCGGTCCTACAGCCTGTCGGAGCTGTCCATCCTCCAGGCGCACTCGGACGCCCCTCAGTCCTCCGGCGGCTTCTTCGGCGGCCTGAAGGCGCCGGCGCCCGAGCAGTTCCAGAGCAGGGAGGACTTCCGCACGGCGTGGCTGAACCACAGGAAGCTGGCGCGCTCCTGCCACGACCTGGACTCCCTGGGACAGAGCCCCGGGTGGGGGCAGACGCAGCCCGTCGAGACGAACATCGTGTGCAAGCTGGACAGCTGCGGCGGGGCCGTCCAGCTGCCCGACACCAGCATCAGCATCCACGTCCCGGAGGGCCACATCGCCCCCGGCGACACAGCAGATCTCCATGAAGGCTCTGCTGGACCCGCCGCTCGAGCTCAACAGCGACCGCTGCTCCACGGTGAGCCCGGTGGTGGAGATCAAGCTGAGCAACATGGAGGTGAAGACCTTCATCACGCTGGAGATGAAGGTGTCGGTGGTGGTGAAGAAGGAGAGCCGGCAGACGGCGGACGTGATGTGCGTCCGGAGCGACTGCAAGGAGGGCCCCTACGCGCCCGTGCCGCAGGCCTACGTCTACGGGGACACGGTGCAGGTGCAGCTGGACAACCTGGAGCCCTGCATGTACGTCGCGGTGGTGGCGCAGGCCCGGCAGCTCTCCCCGAACTCCACCGTCTGGGACCACGTCCTGAAGAAGGTGACGCTGGGCGTGTACGGGCCCAAGCACATCCACCCCTCCTTCAAGACGGTGGTGGCCATTTTCGGGCACGACTGCGCCCCGAAGACGCTGCTGGTGAGCGAGGTGGGGAAGCAGATGCACTCCGCCCCGCCGGTGGCCCTGCAGCTGTGGGGGAAGCACCAGTTCGTACTGGCGCGGCCGCAGGACCTGCAGGTGGGCGTCTACTCCAACATGTCCAACTACGAGGTGAAGGCCAGCGAGCAGGCCAGGACGGTGCGGGGCTTCCAGGTGAAGCTGGGCAAGGTGAGCCGGCTCATCTTCATGATCGCCTCGCGGAACGCGGACGACATCTCGGACTTCACCCTGCGGGTCCAGGTCAAAGACGACCACGACTGCATCCTGGCCCAGTTCTGCGTGCAGACGCCTCAGCCGCCCCCCAAGACGGGCGTGCGCACCACGGGCCAGAGGCGCTTCCTGAAGAAGAAGGAGGTGGGGAAGATCATCCTCTCGCCGCTGGCGATAACCACTAAATACCCCGTGTTCCAGGAGCGCTGCATCGGCAACCTGAGGTTCGGGAAGCTGCTCAAGACGGTGATCAGGCAGACCAAGAACCAGTACCTCCTGGAGTACAAGAAAGGGGACGTGATCGCCCTGCTGAGCGAGGAGAAGATCAAACTGAAAGGACAACTGTGGACCAAAGAGTGGTACATCGGATACTATCAGGGCAAGACTGGGCTGGTCCATGCCAAGAACGTGCTGGTCGTGGGGAAGGTCAAGCCCATATATTTCTGTGGGCCGGATCTCACCACCGCCATGTTGTTGGAGCAGATCTTGAAGCCGTGCAAGTTCCTCACCTACATCTACGCCTCGGTGAGGACGGTGCTGATGGAGAACGTGGGGAACTGGAGGGCGTTTGCCGACGCCCTGGGATATACCAACCTGCCCCTGACCTACTTCTGCCGGGCAGAGCTGGACAGCGAGCCGGAGCGAGTGGCCTCCGTGCTGGAGAAGCTCAAGGAGGATTGCAATAACGCGGAGAACAAGGAGAA
>JAINUG010000133.1:2332500-2457500 GCA_029706075.1 Aldrovandia affinis | reverse complement strand
ATTGTTGTCTGACTTAAGTGTCCAAGCACTTCAATATTGATGTAAAAAATTATCCTTTATATCAGGACAGAGACTGAATCCCTCAGTAGTTTAAAATACAAAGGCAGGACATCGAACGTAAAGTATTTCTCAAGCTCACGGTCTGTAAACTGCAGGGGTGAATGGATGCTGTGCCTCTTTAGTGGAGATTAAATCGATGTTTTCTAAATCGCAGCCCTGAGCGAGCTCTTGTCTGGGAGTGCACGACTTTGTTTACGTGCCTTGCCGAGGTCTCCATTTGATCCCCCAATCGTGGCGATCGCCCAGCAGCGACGTCGACTTCCCTTCCACGTCTGATCGCTCTCGTTCGGGCGTGCGGACGACGGGGGAGTGGGGGAGAAGATGATCGGCAAAAAGGAACATACGTAAACAGGATTCTGTTTGAAGTCCCAGACCCCCATATCTTATGATCCACCTCGGTATTGAAGTCATTTTGGTGAAACTGTACATGGAAATAAATGCCAAACATAAAATTGTTTTTCATTTATTATGGACTTTGGTATGTTTTCGGCCATAATTTACTGAATAAATGAAACATATATCTTTCTTTCTTAAAAATGTCCTTTGTAAACAGCTGCTAACTGGCCATAATTTAAATAAAGTTCCATGAGCTAATTAGTAAGGGCAGCGAATTACACTTCCTTCGAGACGGAATAAAAGGTCCTAGAAGACTCCCTTATGTGCTTCACGGTGGACCCGAGCCAGCTCACCCTCCTCCCCCTCCCCTGGGGCAGACAGCCAGATGCTGCCCCGATCGGGGGCTGCTCCGACAGGGTCGTGTGGAGATGAAGCTTTTAAAAGTGATGTTTGTCACAATCTAGTTTTGGTAGAGACGGGTTTCGGACCGCGTCCCTGACAGGCAGCTCACACTTTATCAGACCAGCCAAGATACGGTGCGTTAGACCTCTACGCTATCCACTGCCCCCTAAATACGGTGGGTGCTGCCTGTCTTGATCATTTTGGAAACAGCGCTAGGCCCATACAGTTCAGCGTGGGACGTCCCATGGCCACCTCCTGCTGTTCCAGCCCTGCCCTAACATGCGGGGGCGATGGGGTGGGGGCGATCTTTTACCCCTGTTCAGAAGCTGAGTGGAGCCACTGGGTCTGTGACTGACAGAGCTTCACACGTCCTCTCTCTCTGTGTCTCCCGGGGAGCGAGGAGGTGTGTGATTATAGCCCTGCGGCTGTGACTGAGGATATTCTTAGCTGGCTTTGAGGTCAGGGGTGTCATTAAGTGTCATTGGGAGGGTATCATTTCTGCTGTTGGTTTGAGCTTGTTTTTTTAAAGGAAAATGACGGGGATAGAGACAGGGGACAGTTGTAGAGAGGGAACAAAACTTCACGTTGCCCCTAAACCACAGCTCCCACTGTGTGTCCGTACGGGAATCGCTGGCCCCAGTGCCTCGATGGCTTTCTGCTCTAGCCAGGTAGACGAGCAAAGCAAGCAAGTGCACAGCAGGAACGGTGGGTGAGCTGTTGAAAACACTGCCATTGGGTGAAACGTTTGTTTAAAATCTGGATCTTCCCACACGCGTAAAGATCACCTGCAGCAATGCAGTCTTACTAGCTGCCTGTGGTTATAACACAGCCCACAGCAGAATCCTTCAAGGGGGGCTGTGGTTATAACATAGCCCAGGGGGAGTCTGTGGGTGGGGGTCTTGGTTATATAGCCCACAGCAGAATCCATCAGGGGGTCTGTGGTTATAACACAGCCCACAGCAGAATCCATCAGGGGGGGGGTGGGTTATAACACAGCCCACAGCAGAATCCATCAGGGGGTCTGTGGTTATAACACAGCCCACAGCAGAGTCCATCAGGGGGGTCTGTGGTTATAACACAGCCCACAGCAGAGCCCATCAGTCTGTGGTCTGTGGTTATAACTGACTAATGCAGGTGGGCTACTGCGGTCAGAAATCATACAAGTTAGGAGACAAAGTGCACCAAGCTGAACACGATTATTCAGAAGGGAGAACGGCATGATCTGTGGTGGTGGTGGGGGGGGACCAATTTAAAACATTGGATGTTTTGTTGTTGAAAAAAAGCAGCAAGGCTATTGTTTGTGGAAGGTATGTTTACTACACATACCTGCCTGGGAGAGAGGGAAACAGACCCCCATCCCATATCTTATTTTACTCATAACCAGTGGCCCCAGGTAAACGTATATCACAGTGCTAGTGGGTCATAGCACCTCCCCAAAGGCCTCTGATGTGAAAATAGTGGTTGTCTTCCTTGGAGAAATCGATGGTAAACATGTTTTAAACATGACCATTGTGTCTCTGTGATGCATGGTACAACCTGATATATGGCCACGCTCAGGAAACTCTGCTAAAGAGGTCGTTAGGAGACAGATCACCTGCGTGAGGCATCTTACTCCACCATACATCAACCTCTACAGGCCAAGGGCATTTAGACCGGTGCTGTTTCTGCAATGTTCACAACAACTATATGGACAAAATAACATATTAGATTTCTGTGCATGCAATGACTTTCTCTCACTTGGAATAATGTACAACAACCTGCTCTCAAGCTGGAGTACAACAATAAAACCGTCAAAAGTACTCTGATTAATACATTTGTAAAATACAGTGAGTGCAGTGCAGTGCTTTTAGTCCAGGGAAGACCTCAAAGCACTATACACTTTGACATCAGTCAGCATCAAACGCTGGCCCAAAGAGGTATGTCTCGAGTTGGACTCGGAAGGTAAACTCAGTGTCCGAGTCTCTCACCGACCTTGCTGGAGAGAGATGGAGGCTCTGATATCTGAACGATTGATCTCCAAACCGTTTTGAGGCAAGTCCCAGCAGTGCCCCACCTGGGAATCGAACCTGCAACCTCTGTGTTACAAACCCAGCTCCCTAACCACTGTACTACATAGACCACCAAGCAGGGAGGCGTGAATGAGCACAGAAAGGCAGCTGTCTGTGAGCATTAGCCTGATCCTGCTTTTGTAATGAAACTTTGTGGATTTGTACAATATGTAGATGAAATTATCATCAATCGTTGAAGTGCATTAAATGCTGATGAGTCTTGTTTGAGCAGCGATACGGCCCTCTGCATTGCTCTGCCTGCCTGTCTTACAAATAAGGTTGCCCCCACAATGCAATGGCATAAAATCAATGCCTTTATCTTTGATAAAAAGCCCTCTGTTTTATTGCCCATGGGACAAATCGATATCACTGATGGTGAGCGTCCTTTCCGGGAAAAGATTTTGGCCGTGGAAATATTGTCACATTCATTATCCGCCTTGTCTTTTGTGTTCCGTCAGCGTCTCGCTCCTGACCGGGGGAGCATGACGTTATTTGCAGAGATGTCTTTTAAGGAAGAGGCCACGTCTGTGTGTTTCTAGAAGCGAGGGAAGGAAATTCTAAGGGATTAGGCTACATGTGTTACTGAGCAAGGCTTTGAAAGGCCTGGATTAGATTTATCCTACATCCTGTTGCTGTAAATGATTATTCACCTTCGTCATAAAGCCGAACAGACAGTCTACCCTTTTCACAACTGAGTTTTCTCCTTCTTTTAAATATATAATTTTTCTAATTTGTTTTGAATTTTTTTCAGTTTTTCTCCCAGTTTAGTAGCTAATTACACCCTCTTTTTATTTTGATTAACCCTCCCCACATGAGTCTGCGGCCGGGGGCCTTTCTGTGTGGAGTTTGCATGTTCTCCCCGTGTCCGCGTGGGTTTCCTCCGGGTACTCCGGTTTCCTCCCACAGCCCAAAGACATGCATGTTAGGGGCTAATTGGAGAGTCTAAATTGCCTGTAGGTATGAGTGTGTGAGTGAATGGTGTATGTGCCCTGCGATGGATTGGTGACCTGTCCAGGGTGTATTCCTGCCTCTCGCCCAATGCATGCTGGGATAGACTCCAGCCCCCCATGACCCTGACCAGGGTTAGAATGAATGAATGAATGAATGAATGAATGAATGAATGAATGAATGAATGAATGAATGAATGAATGAATGAAGTTGGGAGGGGGGTGAGTGAGTTGGAGGTAAGATGGTCTTTGCTGGTCTGATGATAACAAAGTAATGAGGTGAGCTGTGGAATGCTGTCATGATGGCGATTAGCACGGCAGGATCCCAGTGGCATTTTAAACACGTTAGGAATGTCTAACAAACGTGCGTTGTCATTAAAAATCATGTCTTAATTGGACGGACTTTCCCTTTGTGGTGTCTGTGAGCTGCGTGTCCTAACCTCGCCGTAGACCTCCTCTTGTCCGCTGAGTGCTGCTGCGTTCTTGGAGCCGTGCGTTTCCTGCTCATGTCTAACCATGCTGTCAGACCTGACACAGGGCCGGAAGGGCGAGCCATCCTCACACGCTGCGACAAGCAGGAGAACGTGGGTTAGACCCGCAACACCCCAAAGACCAGGACACCACACCTGAGACTCAATGTAGCTATTACACGTTTTTCATTGGGAAATCATTTAAAAATGTGTTTCATTGGATCTGGTGAACAGGTAGCTTGTAGCGTTGCTTCCTGCACATGCTGACCTACTAATAAATCCAGCAGTGCTGTTTTTGACAGCAGGGAATACTAGAGTCTGAATAAAACATGGATTCATACTCAAATGTTCAGGATGTCACACAGGGCCATCTGTCGCAAAAACAAACCTTCCGGTCGAAACTGCGACTCGATGTGTTCAGCCTTAAAGATGGCACGCAGACAGCCTCTCCACTGCAGTGTTGCTCTCTTACCTGTTTTGTCAGGTATAAATATTCACTAGAGAAAGTACACAGGGATTTGTCCTGACATGAAACACCCTTGAGTGGTGGAGGGAGTGTAGCGTTCATCTTTAAGCAGCCCGTGGTGATGTCTGAGGAACCTCTCGAAATGTGTGCTCTACGGGACACACCCTGCCCAACACCGAGAAATAAGGAAGTGAAAATATATTACGGGAAAAAGTTAATAAATCTTAGGAAATACATAAAAGCATTCTTGCTGCTGTATTATAAAATATCATTAAGTATTTATTTATGCATGTCAACATGCAGTCATTACATTACATGTACATTTTAGGCATTTAGGCTCTTATCCAGAGCGACTTACACAGTTTACATTTCTTTACATACAATCCATTTATACAGCTGGATATTTTACTGAAGCAATTCAGGTTAAGTACCTTTAGCTCAAGGGTACCAAGGCAGATGTGTCCCATCCGGGAATTGAACCAGCAACCTCTGAGTTACTAGTCCAGTTCCCTAACCATTATACTACAGTCCGCCCTTCATCATTGGATTATTTACCGCTCTACCATCCAGACATGACACAGGAAAGAAAGCCAGCTTTGAGCTGTGTTTCCACTCAGCACTCAGCACTCAGGAGGAGTTTCCTCAGCAAAGCGCCGGTATTCTCTCCTACTGCGTCTTAAAATTCTGCAGGAGAGAGCAGGAGATCAAAGGGTCACTGAAATGGACTCGAAGCACTCTCTTCCCTGAATGCTTTTTATCTCTCCCTTCCTGTATCTCTGTGCTCCGCTTGGTTTACAGCTAAACAAAAGGCTTTGCTCTGTAAATGAACAAGCTGACCCCAATCAGGACTGAGATGACACTGGCGCTGAGAGATGATTGGCAGTTTGATGCGTGGGGAGTTCTGTAAGCGCTCTGGCCGTGTCGTGGGCGGCAGTGTAGTGTAATGGTTAGGGAGCAGTGTAGTGTAATGGTTAGGGAGCTGGGCTTGTAACTCAGAGGTTGCAGGTTCAATTCCCAGGTGGGGGCACTGCCGTTGTACCTTGAGCTAAAGGTACTTGACCTAACCTGAATTGCCTAAACCTAAACTGAAATATCCAGCTGTATAAATGGATTGTATGTAAAGAAATGTGAACTGTGTAAGTCTCTGGATAAGAGCGTCTGCTAAGCGCCTAAAATGTAAAAATGTAAAATTGTAAAAATGTAAATGCGGGAGCCGTCTAGGAGCCAGGACACCCTCTCTGAAAACGCCGCTCTTCAGATTGTGGTTTATCTCCCTCCTGCTCCTCCTCTGCCCTTTCAGGAACTGAAACTGTCTGTTTTTGAGTTCTCAGGAGGAGCGTGACTAAGACCGAGTCCCCCTCTAGGGTCTTGTGTTCAGGGTCCGGTCTGGCTGTCACTCACAGATGCCACTTCCTGCCCCAGTGTATTTGTTGGGCACTGCGAGAGACAGGAAGTGGCTCATAAATATTCACCCTGACGACACCAGGCTTCTCCTCCGTCTCATATCAGCCCCGTGGAGGCTTTCATGTGTCTTGTGATTCACATTCAGTGAGTAGATCTGTGGAGAGCCGGACATTTCAAACAGAAAATCAAAGCCTCTGCATTCAGTATTCATTCAGCGCGTTCACACTGATGTCCTTTTCATTTATTTAACCAATCTTTAACCAGGCGAGTTAATTGAGAAGAAATTCTCATTTACACTAACGGCCTGGCCAAGAGGCCAAACACAGCAAAAACATAATACAATGGGACAAACAGGAATTTAAAACACACACAGGCATTAAAGATATACAAGACCTTGTGTAGGTAGGAGAGGCTTAAACCACATCCCAAACATGGGACTTAAAACTGGATAAAAACTGTACCTCGCCTAACTGTACCTCCAAGCTGTTGCTTCTGAACAGAGAAAGAAAGAAAGAAAGAAAGAAAGGGTTCATCTCCTGATTGTGATGTTTTTATTGTGAAAAGACTGGAGGACCGCTCTCTCCGTTCAGCTCATGCTCTTTGTGGCACAGCCGGCTGAAATCCTTCGATAAGAAACAGATGTCGAGGGTTTAAAGAAATGACATCTGAAACACGTACAAAAGACAGATTAATTTGCAGACAATATCAACGTGCTTTTAAGTCCAGTGGATGTGGAGGGTGAAAGGCTCATTCTCCCCACACTACGTCTCCTACAGACTGAAACGAAGGTGCACTTCTCACTTTACTGACACCAGAGGAAAACTGTGTGGGGTAAACAGTCCGCAGGTCACAGTAAACATGTTTCAGACGGTGGGCAATTTATAAGAAACGAATTTCAAAGGATCCTCCTAGTCCGTGTGTTTAGTCATCACGGCGCGCTGTTTGCTGACCTTGTAAGCCTTGTTTACGTACACAACGCAGGTACAAGGGAACTACTTTTAATTCAGTAGATTTACGTGCCTAGTTTGAGAAGCAAGAAGTGCACTGGTTAATCCTGGAGCAGGTACTGAGTGCGCTTATTATTTCAGTTTGAAATGTGTAAATGTGTGTAAATATCACCCTCACACACACACACGCACACTGTGTTGTGCGTGTGTGTGTGTCACTGAAACAATGTCACACATCTTGAATGGCTGTTATGCTTACAAAGGAATGTACATAGCACGTCACGACAGAATAGTGGACCTCATAGTGACGGACATATTAAACCATTTTTCTTCTTCAATGAGAATGTACAAACATTCTCGTGTCAATCCTTCCATGTTCCATCTCTGTGACAGTAACCTAGACATTTTTACACAGTTGTCTGCCAATACACCAGATGTTGTTGTTGTTAATGAAGAGGCCAGAGAAGTGTCTGTATTGGAGATAGCCTGCACCTTTGACCCTAGCCTAGAGGAAGCCTTTATGACCAAGGTCATTAAATACCAACCACTCCTAAATACCATCTCAGAGCTAGGCTATAGGTGCAGACTATCCGTTTTCATATTTGGCAGCCTAGGACATACTCACAGGTTGGTTGTTAGAGGGTTTCAACAACTTGGGATGCCCAAAAAGGGGCTAAAAGGCTAGCTAAATATTGTGCTGTCTCTGCTATCATTGGCAGCCGCTATATGGCGGCTACTTATACCCATAAGTGATGTATTTTGTTTTGTATCTTGAAGATCTGTGCCATGATTCTGTGAATGCAACTTTACTGCAATTCAGTATTTGTGTCCTTGTATGCTTTTCTTTATGTGGACATTAATAAATTGTTAAAATGTGTGTGTGTGTGTGTGTGTGTGTGTGTGTGTGTGTGTGTGTGTGTGTGTGTGAGAGAGAGTGTGTGTGTGTGTGTGTGTGTGTCTGTGTGTGTGTGTGTGTGTGTGTGTGTGTGAGTGAGAGAGAGAGAGTGTGTGTGTATGTGTCTGTGTGTGTGTGTGTGTGTGTGTGTGTGTGTGTGTGGTGATGATCTTTAAAAACAAGATGCTTTTTACTGGGCAGAAATTGTTACATTTTTAAGCCCAAATTGAGAAAAAAGCCAGTCTTGTAAACTGTTGTTGTCTATTTCCTCCTGGCTTGGATTAAGGTTTGAGTAATAGTTATCATAAGAAGGTGCATATCCCCTGTATGCAAACACATCTTCCACTCTGAAGCCCATCAGAATGTTCTGATGGGTTTTTAATGGACGAGTTTGGAACATTATTGGATTTATCAGTAATGTAATCAGAAAGAAAAATGCTTGTTTGGTTTGGTGTGCCTGAAATCAATCAGAATGCTCAGACATGTTTTCCATTTGCCTCTGACATTATTGGATTTATCGGTAATACGATGAGAAAGAACGTTCTTGTGTCGGAATATGTGGCACTGTGGTAGTGAGCAGCAAATTTTATCTGACAAATCAAACTTCTGCCAAGCCGAGACACATCAATGTTCTCTCCAAAAATGTTTTAGTGTGAAGTCCTCCCAAAATAGGTTTGGGTACATCTATGAGAAAGCAAGTGAGACCCAGTTTTAGTTGAATGTACCAAGCATTTCTGAAGCAAGTCACAAAGATTATTGGCTTTATGTGTGCTGGTTCAGCTAAACCAGTAGCCATGCCTCCCTGCATCTGCCTAATGACGGAAGCAGAGCAGGGTCGGTTAGTACTCTGTGTTGGAGGTGATGTTGATGGGTCAGTAGTGGGCAGTGCCATAGCAGGGACACTTTGCTGTAGGAGACAGCTGTCCTGACTCACTGCGGCCAGTAAAGACCCTGTGGCATTTATCACCAAGGGCAGTGGGGGTCACTGGTGTGACCACGTGGAGCCCTGGCCGTTTGGGATTAGTGGCTCGAGCTGTGAGTGAGCCAATCAGCAGGGGGTGTGTGTGTATCAGGTTTGAGTGAGCCAATCAGCAGGGGGTGTGTGTGTATCAGGTTTGAGTGGGCCAATGAGCAGGGGGTGTGTGTGTGTGTCAGGTTTGCCAATGGGCAGGGGGTGTGATGACAGGGTTTGGCTGGGCCAGATGGTCAGAGTGTGTGTGTGTCAGGTTTTTGGGGGCACTTTTCAGATGACTGGGAGCCAGGCTGGTGGATGGTCAGACTGATTTTTTAGCACTTTTCACACTGTTAATGTTCAGCACTCAGAGCTCATCAAAACATTCACTCTCACACTCACACACACACACTCACACACTCTCACACACACACACACACACACTCACACACATATCACACACACACACACTCTCACACACACTCACACACACACACACACACACACTCACACACTCACACTCACACACACACACACACACACACACACTCACACACACACACACACACACTCTTTCTCTCGCTCCCACGCACACACACGCACACACACACACACACACACACTCTTTCTCTCGCTCCCACGCTCCCACGCTCCCACACACACACACACACACACACACACACACACACACACACACACACACACTCATCCTGTGTTGCATCCCCGCTGTTATCTAACAGTGAGTATGGGACCTTGATGCAGCAGGAGAGCTGAGCGGAAGGCGAGGGGGTCGGGGGGTCTGTAGCGGTCACTCTATTGTAGAGGAGGTGGGGGGGCAGCGCTCGTTTGCAGAATCTCAGTCCAGCAGTTGGTTCCTGTGTATTGTTAGCTGCTGTACACAAACCGGCGTCAGTGTGTCTGGACCCTCCCTCCTCACTCCGGGGGGGAACGTTGTGAAAACCTAGCGACTCAAACAGAAGCAAGGTGTGATTTTGATGCTCAGACAGTCTGAATTGACGACTTTAGGCCAGGAAGTCGAGCAGGTCGATGCACACCGAGCTCAGACAGCTGTCGTGCACATGCACACGTCCTGCGATGAGACTCCCCGTGTGTCAGCGTTTGTCCGTCTTCCTCTGTGGTACTCGCAGCTGGACGGCTCTGCCTGCTCGCCTTCCCGACCTGTAATAGAGACTTATTTTGGGAAAACAATTCTGAGGTTGAGTGGCCTTTGAGTGGACAATGCTGTGTCATCAGTCACGTCTGCTCCGAGACGTTTGATTACACGTCCTCCGTTCCTTTCCTCCGTCTGTCCGTCTCTCTCTCAGGATGGGGCAGGGGTGAGGGGATTGTCTACATGAGCCACAGCTAGCCGAGGCTTCTTCCTGGACTTATTTTAAGCGAGTGAGGTGTTGCATCGTGGTTTTGGGGCTGATACAAAACAGGTTTGATTCTAAGGTGGGGAAAGTACTTTTAAAAAAAACATTTTTAGGCATTTAGCAGTTACACAGTTCTTAACATACAATCCATTTATACAGCTGGATATTTTTTTACTGAAGCAATTCAGGTTAAGTACCTTTAGCTCAAGGGTACAACGGCAGTGCCCCATCTGGGAATTGAACCAGCAACCTCTGAGTTACAAGCTCCCTAACCATTACACTGCACTGCCGCTCTAGTAGCCTCCATATCTAGGATTCATGGATTTTGATTTGCCATCTGCAACAAGTATGAGTACTAGTACATTGGAATTCTTAAAATATAGGTGCAAATACAATAGGTACATGTTGTGTTTGTGGTTTTATATTTATTTATATTTGTGGTATATATGCAGTGGTTTAAATGCACTAAAATGTGTAAACTGTGCAGTGTGTGTGCCGCACTGAACCCTTCCTAAGGCCGTTTGCAAAGAGCTTTTAACGCAAGTGAAGTAACGAGCTCCAGAGGAGACGTGTGAACGGAGCCACCTGCGATGGCTGCACTCGTTTCAGGGTCACGAGGTCACAGATAAAGAAGTATCCTGTTTTGGGTGTTTGTTGCGTAAGGGTTTCGGTGGAAAGGCACAGACGGGGTTGTGCAAAGGCAGCGTTCCAGCGCTTGGCGAAACTGCGGGGGAGCAGAGAGGAGAGATCCCGCTGGTCAGCACCGCCCCGAAACTCGCCTGCGTGCAAGAAGAGGAAACTAACGCTCTGTGAGACCCACACACTCTCCCCCTCCCTCTGAGTCCCACACACTCTCCCCCTCCCTCTGAGTCCCACACACTCTCCCCCCTCCCCCCATCCTGGGAACTTCAGCTTAGAGGAGAACTTCACTCTGAAGACTGAGTTTTTAAATTATTTATTTATGTATTATGAATTTGTTTCTGATTTTTTCAGTTTTTCTCCCAATTTAGTAGCCAATTACACCCTCTGTTTATTTTGATTTGCCCTCCCCACACGGGTCCGCCGCTTGTCTCTACGAGGCAAACAAATTCTCTGAGGGCAGCGAACTCCCCACCCACGTTCTGGAGACTCCCTTACACAGCGGACCCGAGCCAGCTCACCCTCCCCCCTCCCCCTGGGGCGGACAGCAAAACACCGCCCCCGATCGGGGCTGATGACCAGGACCAGTCTGGTAGAGACGGGTTTAGAACCACATAACTGACGGGCAGCGCCCACCATATCAGACCAGCTAAAATACGGTGCATTAGACCGCTACGCTATACACCGCCCCTCACTCTGACGACTTCTGACAGGGCGTTGGTGTTAAAAACACAGGTTCAGTTTGGCAGAGTGTTTGATTAAAAGCAGGAAGCCCCCGTTTCCTTACTTTTCTCAGGAGGTTAGAACACTTTTAAAAAGCGCCCCGAGCCACTGATTTACGATCTCTCTCGGTCTCACACGTAGCAGAGGCAGGTCCTTGACTGCGTTCGAGCTGAATAACGGTTCATGGTGAAGCACACGAGGCAGAATAATATAACGTGATATCAGAGCCCTCTCTGCACCCAACCCTCCTCCCGTCCTCCATCAGTCTGTTACCCGTTTATGAGAACAGGGTGACCTCACATGCCTGATCCAGCCCTGTCTCTACCTCAGCCCTCCACACGTTCAGGAGTCCCCCCAAAACCCCTGAGAACTGGAGCACAGACCCCCAGAGATCACGACCACGCTGCGCTGTATCAGGAGGTCAAAGGTCAAAGGGCAAATCGGCCAGCGATTAAATCAAAGCTCAGGTGATTTTAGGTGAGAATTACCATTTCGACAAACCTTTTTTTCCCAGCAGATTAGTGCCGTATTCATGTTCGTACTTTAAAGCGCAGACCGTGGTTCAGACCGATGGACTCTGTCAGAACAGAGCAAATGTTTGCGAGTCAGAGTCAGAGTAATGAGGCAGCTCTTTTTTTGTTTTAAATGAGTGAATGTGGTTCCACGCTGTTAATGGTTACTCTGCACAAACGGCTCTGGCCAAGCAAAGAGGAAAGGCTAACAAAAAAGAGAACAATCCTCTTCTCCTCTCCTCCCTCCACCATAATTGGTTCCGGCTGAGAATTAGGTAACAGACGGTATTTTTTCCCTGAAATAATGCAATTGTGTGTTTCTGCTATTTCCTTGGGAATTTTGCTGCACAAACAAACAGTCTAGACGTGTACCAAAGAGGCAATGCGTACTCTCATCATGATCTGTTCTAAAGCTAAAAATCTGCAGTGTATCTTTTTTCTCATTTTATAAATCCTGCAGACATGACTCTTCAAAGCACATCATTCTGTAGTCTAATTCACCTTTTCCCCCATACATCTTGAAATATTTTACATAGAAACTTTTCTTTAAAGGTCTTTTAAAATATTCTTTAAGATGTCCCCGTCAGGCTTCATCCAGCCTGTCTGTGATCTCATAACTCCTTTAGACTCCAGCGTGTGTTCTTAAGATCAGAGTCGCTGGCTCACTGAACCGCTCAACCAGAACATCAACGTCAATCATTCAGTCACCAAGCTCCTCCCCCTGGGATTCAGGGCCATTCCGAGACTTGGACTTTGCAAACATATTTTTGTGGTTCTGTGTGTCTCAGTAGGTAGAGTGTGGTTCTGTGTGTCTCAGTAGGTAGAGCGTGGTTCTGTGTGGCTCAGTAGGTAGAGCATGGATCTGTGTGGCTCAGTAGGTAGAGCGTGGTTCTGTGTGTCTCAGTAGGTAGAGCGTGGTTCTGTGTGGCTCAGTAGGTAGAGTGTGGTTCTGTGTGTCTCAGTAGGTAGAGCGTGGTTCTGTGTGTCTCAGTAGGTAGAGTGTGGTTCTGTGTGGCTCAGTAGGTAGAGCATGGTTCTTTGTGTCTCAGTAGGTAGAGCGTGGCGCTTACAACGCTTAGGTTGTGGGTTCGATTCCCATTGGGACCACATATACTGAGAAATGTATGCATTCATTACTGTAAGTCGCTTTGGATAAAGGCATCAGCTAAATGGCATATATTATATTATTATATATTATTTTTAAATCTGGGCTAAAGACCCACCTTTTAGGGATAGCTTTTGAGTTCTATTATTATTATTATTATTATTATTGATTTATATGCTCCTGACACAAACCTGGCTGGGCTCAGATTCCGCAGCCTGTGTCACAGAGCCAGCCCTCCTCCTGTTCAATCTCATTTCTGTTTACACGCGTCGAGGCAACACAGCACTTGCGTTGTTTATGTGGCGTACTTGACGAATGACGTTCTTGGACATTGTAGCATCAAGGGGCTGTTCATTTACTCGAGCTGAATGCACTTTCTGCAAGTCCCTTTGGATAAAAGCATCTGCTACATGACTGTGTTGTGTTGTGTTGTGTCGTCAGGGCAACACAAGAGGGGTTGTCAGTGTATGCAGTATCTATGTAGACATGTGTAATTGCAAACCGCAATGTGTATTTTGGTGATTTTCTCTACTTTGGAATACCTGGTCATGAATTTACATTTTACATTTTATATTTTAAGCATTTAGCAGACACTCTTATCCAGAGCGACTTACAAGATGTGCATTAATGCATGGTAAGGACAATCATAGTTAGCGCACGAGATCAGTGCAGTAATACAGCGATAGACATCATTGTAGGCAGCTGCGTGCCATACCTGTAACCCTGGGAAGGAAAATGATCTATACTGAATCTATACTGTCAACTAACTATGACAGTTATTCAAGCTGGGCATCAAAGCCTGCATGTTGTCAATATGTCAGGTAATACAGTGATGAATTGTATTAAATCACTAGAATCTCTTGATTTTACTCAGCACGTATTATGAACAACCCATAACAAAGGATGTACGTTGAATCGAGTCGTTCCCAGAGGTCTTAGCATCGCTGCCTCCTCCATTTGAAGGTCTCCTGCGTCAGACCACTTTACATTTGTGCATTGTTTGAGTCATCCTCGTCTGTGTAAGAGCACTTCAGCATGCACTGTGAAGAGAGTTTCTGTTGTCCTCGTATCCAACTTTATCCAGACTGAATCCAACTAAGCTGATATTGCTTGTGGAGTCCCACTGAGATCCAACCTTGGTCCAATTATCTTTTCTCTGCGTATATTTAACGAGGAGGTAGGACTGCTGTGGGTTTCAGACCACGTCGCTCCACACGGCAAGAGATATGATTAGCCTGCTGAGCTAATGCCTGAAGTCCACAGCCAAGGGAACTAATCAAACTCTTATTGCTAAACGCCAAGGTCCTCAGCCAAGGGAACTAATCACACACTGCTTCTCCAGGGGCGACGTCACCTTCTGTTGGGGACGCTCACGTGCTAACGTGCTAACTGAACTCCGCCGCGTATACTGCCTCTCGGTAGAATAACAAGTGGTCATGGTATTAATTCTCATTGTTATGCAGACGGTAGTGCATTGTACATCTCAGGATGAAAGCGCAGCTAGATCCTTAGAGAAATGCCTCAGAGATATGAAACGCTGGTTGTCTCAATGTTGCCCTCGGTTAAACTTGATCAAAGAGCTTAGGACCTCTAGTGTCAAATAACAAATGTGCAGTAGAACATCCTGGTGTGTTATGGACTGTGATTTGAGCATTCAGCCTCATATAAACACGATAACAAAAGTGGCATTTTTCCCATCTTGGGAACAATTCTAAAGTTTGACTATTTTCTCTGGCATGATAATGCTGACAAACGAATCCAGGTTTGTATCACTACACTGCTGTAACGCTCTGTTCTCAGGCCTTCCAAAGAAGACGATGGAAATCTAATTTATTTGTATAGCGCTTTTCACAAATGCATTGTCACAAAACGCTTAACAGAAGGGAACCCAGGCCTAGACCCCCACAAAAGTAAGCCTAAGGCGACAGTGGCAAGGAAAAACTCCCTTGATAGGGAGAAACCTTGGGAGAAACCAGACTAAAGGGGGAGCCCATCCTCTTCTGGCCAGCACAGGGTGTGTCCAAAAAGACCGTGTCATGCTCTTTTTTGGAAAGGCTGCAACTTCTACAGAATTCAGCTGCACACATTCTTATACATACCAAACAGATAACACACATTTCCCCAGTACTGTGACCACTGCATTGGTTGCCAGTTAGTTTTTCATTTTAAAGCACTGACTCAAAGTTCTTAAAGTATTTTACTTGTGTTTACAGCTCTTAACGGACCAGCAGCTGAATACATTTCCTATCTTTTAATTTGTTATCAGCCAATCATAACTCTGAGACCTGCTATCAGCCAATCATAACTCTGAGACCTGCTATCAGCCAATCATAACTCTGAGACCTGCTATTAGCCAATCATAACTCTGAGACCTGCTATCAGCCAATCATAACTCTGAGACCTGCTATCAGCCAATCATAACTCTGAGACCTGCTATCAGCCAATCATAACTCTGAGACCTGCTATTAGCCAATCATAACTCTGAGACCTGCTATCAGCCAATCATAACTCTGAGACCTGCTATCAGCCAATCAGAACTCTGAGACCTGCTATCAGCCAATCATAACTCTGAGACCTGCTATCAGCCAATCATAACTCTGAGACCTGCTATCAGCCAATCAGAACTCTGAGACCTGCTATCAGCCAATCATAACTCTGAGACCTGCTGAAGTAAAGCTCCTCTGTGCTCCAAAGATGAATCACGTATAAAGTGGTGAAGCGTTTTTTACTTCATTTTGTATTTTACCCTTAATTTTAATCTCATGTTCTGTGTTTTTATTCCACTCCAAAGCTCTTTTGGCTGCTTGTTTTCTTGTATGAAAGGAGCTCCACAAATAGTGGATTATATTTACATTTACATTTACATTTTAGGCATTTAGCAGACGCTCTTATTCAGAGCGACTTACACAGTTTATATTTCTTTACATGCAATCAATTTATACAGCTGGATATTTTTCCTGAAGCAATTCAGGTTAAGTACCTTTAGCTCAAGGGTACAACAGCAGTGTCCCACCTGGGAATTGAACCAGCAACCTCTGAGCTACAAGCCCAGCTCCCTAACCATTACACTACACTGCCACCCTTTTTCCCCCCAATCTCTTCCCAATATTTATTTGTGTGCCTTGGTGCAACTAAATGCACGACACAAAGGATCCAAAGGCAGTACACAAGTCTGTTTTGTGTTGTGACGTTGTAGACGTTGCGGTCCACACTCGTGCGTCGGGTTCGATGTGATAAGCGGCGACCAGGCTCCTTCCTTCACAGACTCATTCCCGTTGTCCTCGGAGGAAACAGGTGCTGGTCTGAGGTCCTGTTTGTTTTCCGTGGGACCTCCCTGAGACCTGTTATCTGTTTTGGTGTCAGAAGAAGATTGAAGCGGAGACACGTCGGAGAAGAGTGTAAGAGTGTCCACTCCTCCGCCAGGGTCGATACCCCCTGCCAAGGTCATCGCTGAAAGTTGGCAGCGTGATGCATTCCTGAAACGAGTCGTGGGTTTCAAAGAGCTGAAAGAAACGCAGTGTTCCTGGATAATACGTGAGGCTCGTGTCCGAACGGAGATGGTGAAGGTGACAGAACGCAGCCTCATCGCTCTGAACCTGGGGAGAGGCACGGAATACTGCCCCCCTGCCATTCCACACATTCCTGTCTGAGACACAGCTCACCATGGCTGGGGCACCCCTTATGTTCAGGCTCTGTGTGTGTGTGTGTGCGTGTGTGTCTGTGTGTGTGTGCGTGTGCGTGTGTACATGTCTGTGTGTGTGTGTGTATCTGCGTGTTTGCTTGGCAGTCTGTCTGCATATGCATGTGTGTGTGTGTGTGTGTGTGTGTGTGTGTGTGTGTGTGTATGAGAGTCTGTGCATACTTGTTTGTCTGTGTGTGCATGTGTGGTGTGAGCATTTCTGTGTGTGTGAGATAGTCTTTTTGTGTGTCTGTGTGAGTATGTGTGTGTGTGTGTGTGTGTGTGTGTGTGTAAGTGTGTGTGTGTGAGTGTGTGTCCGTGTCCGTGAGAGTGTGTGTGTGTATGAGTATGTGTGTGTGCATGTGTGCATGTGTGTGTGAGAGTGTCCGTGAGAGTGTGTGCATGTGAGAGTGTGTGTGTCGGTTTGCACTCTGCTGGCTTCCTCCCAGGCAGTCTCACACAGAGCATATTTGTGAATGAATGAGGAATGTTTTCTCAGCAGGTTCATGTCTCCAGGGGACCAGAGCAGACCCCTGAGCCCTGGGACTGGGAGCACTGGCCTGACAGCCCTGTTCAGGGGAGGGGGGCACGGGAGGGGTGCAGGAGGAAGGGGGGGGTGTAAACAGATTAAGGAACTGGGAACTCAGGTCAGGCTGACCCCACATCGTCCTCCTGTGTTCCCCCGGACAGAAAAGCTCCCCACAGAATCACACGTAGCTGGCGGCTGGTTTGGGGTCTTATCTCTGTGTGATCAGTGGAGCTTGTGTTCTTCACCAGAGCAAACTAATTGCATCCCAAATCGCTCCGGATTATTTTAGCCCTCTCAGTAATGCGCTAAGCAGCTCGCTGCCCCCCACGGCCGGCGGAATTCAGTAATGAAGGAGCGAGCTTCTCCAGCGCGGTGTGATGCAGGCAGCCCACTCCGTCAGCACCCCAACTGGATCACATGTGATCTGAATGAACGATGAGTGAAGAGTGGATTTATATAGCACGTTTTTCCAGGGAACTCAAAGCACTTTACAATGATAGGGGGCAACTCACCTCAACCAGCACCAATGTGCAGCACCCACCTGGGTGAACGTGATGGCAGCCATAGTGCACCAGTACAAACTCACCACACATCAGATACACAGTGGAGAGGCCAGGAGGGAGGGAATGAATCAATTCCATGTATATATATTGTCTGGGTTGGGAATATGGCCAGGACACTGGGTTAACACCCTACTCTTTTTAGAGAAAGCGCCATGGGATCTTTTATGACACAGAGTCAGGACCTCGGTTTTTAATCCATCCCATCAGAATGAGGCCTCAGGAAGGATGGTTTGGTTAGGGGAGCTGGGCTTGCAGGCTTTCTAAAAATATCCAGCTGTATAAATGGTAAAATTGCTGTATGAAATGAACTGTTGTGTAAGTTGCTCTGGATAAGAGTGTGGAGTTTGCATGTTCTCCCCGTGTCCGCGTGGGTTTCCTCCGGGTACTCCGGTTTCCTCCCACAGTCCAAAGACATGCACGTTAGGGGCTAATTGGAGAGTCTAAATTGCCCTGTAGGTATGAGTGTGTGAGTGAATGGTGTGTGTGTCCTGTGATGGATTGGCGACCTGTCCAGGATGTATTCCCTGCTTCTTGCTCAATGCATGCTGGGATAGGCTCCAGCCCCCCACAACCCTCACCAGGAATAAGCGGCTTAGATGATGAATGAATGAGCTGGCTGTGTGATTGTGTTGCACGTTGCAGTAGTTTAACGTGTCCCTGTGTGACGTTAGCGCTGGTGTAACGTGTCTCTGTGTGACGTTAGCGCTGGTGTAACGTGTCTCTGTGTGACGTTAGCGCTGGTGTAACGTGTCCCTGTGTGACGTTAGCGCTGGTGTAACGTGCCCTCTCCTCTGCCCACAGGCTCTGCTGAAGATGGACTGCCAGGGCCTGGTGGCCCGGCTCGTGATGGACTTCGTCCTGCTCACCACGGCCGTGGAGGTGGCGGCGCGATGGAGGGAGCTCGCCGAGAAGCTGGCCAAGGTGTCCCGGCAACAGATGGACGCCTACGAGGCTCCACACAGGGACAAGAACGGAGCGGTGGACAGCGAGGTGAGAGGAGGAGGGAGGGGAGAGGAGGGGAGGAGGAGAGGAGAGAGAGGAGAGGAGGGGAGAGAGGAGAGGAGGGGAGGAGGAGAAGGGAGAAGAGAGGAGGGGAGAGGAGGAGAGGAGGGAGAGGAGAGGAGAAGGGAGGAGAGAGGAGAGGAGAAGGGAGGAGAGAGGAGAGGAGAGGAGGGCAGAGGAGAGGGAGGGGAGGAGAGGAGGGAGAGTTATCTTTTTACAGAGCACTAGTCACAAAGACCCCTTACAGAAAACAGAAAATATGACACATAAATATAAACACCAGGTCTGGACCCCTGTAGTCTCAGGGTGATGGAGCGGTCTGTAGTCTCAGGGGTGGTAGAAGGGGCAGAAGCCCCAGGGAAGAGAACAGAAAAGTAAATGGGCATTAAAAATGGAAACACAAACACAAACATAAATTATCCTAAGATTACGAACAGACAGAAAGAACCGGAGACCGGAGAGGGATAGACCAATGAAAGGACAACATTAAAACAACGGTATTTTGACGGGTTTGTTCTAAAGTCCCCTCCTTCCCCCTCCCCATGGCTGGCAGTGTAGTGTAATGGTTAGGGAGCTGGGCTTGTAAGGTTCAATTCCCAGGTGGGGCACTGCCGTTGTACCCTTGAGCTAAAGGTACTTAACCTGAATTGCTTCAGTAAAATATCCAGCTGTATAAATGGATTGTATGTAAAGAAATGTAACTGTGTAAGTCGCTCTGGATAAGAGCGTAATGTAAAATGTCCTCCTCTGACAGGCCATGTGGAAGCCGGCCTACGACTTCCTGCTGACGTGGGCGGCACAGATCGGGGACAGCTACCGCGACGTGATCCAGGAGCTGCACATGGGCCTGGACAAGATGAAGAGTCCGATCACCAAGCGCTGGAAGCACCTAACGGGCACCCTCATCCTGGTCAACTGCCTGGAGGCGCTCCGGAGCTCCGCCTTCAGCCCCGCCTCTCAGGACGACTTCGCCATCTAAGCCCCGCCCCTGCGCCCAGGACTCCGCCTCCCAGCCCTTCTTTTCCTCCCCCTATTGTAGCCCCTCCTCTTCCTTTCTTCATCATCAGCGTGTCACATGACTGTTCCCACCCAATCCCCCCTCTGGATGGATGACCTGGTCATCTTTGCCCCCGCCCCTTCCTCTCCCTGAACCCCCCACCCTAGGGGGTTAACCTCCCTAGCCAATCACTGTTGTGGTCTCAGTATTTGTTTTAGTTTTTTTGCTAATTTGTAAAGGGTATTTTTTATCATTGTTGTCCTTCACAATATATATTTTTTTACTCTTAAAATGGCACAGGAGCGATTTTTTACAACCACTGTGAGTGACTCTCTGTTCCACTTCGATTTGTGTAGCGACTGAATGCTTAATTACAGGAGGCAAGTGGATCTTCTGTTACAAAAAAATATATATATGTATATTTATATGCGATGAAATTGTTTATGTTGACAACACGATGCTTCGCCAGTGTTCACATGCCAGGATCTCCACGGCAACTGTTGGTCCGTTTCCATTTCACATTTTCCCCGTCTCGCAGTAATCCAGAGAGTGAAAACGGCCTGTGATCGCAGACTTAAATGTCATTCTTTTAAGGAGGCAGCGCTGTGGCTGTTACCTCTGCCGTTTTTTATTACGTTAAAGCTTTCAGCGTACGTTTCCTCCTGCTGCAGCTCTTCATAGAATATTCCAGGTGACATTTCTACCAGTTTAGTCCACTTTTTACAAACATGTTTTTTGTATATTTTGTACGGAAGCGTATCGAACAGTGAATAAGGCTTTTTTGGACGCGTGTAGCCTACATGCTTTTGAAAGAAGTGTCCGTCATTTCAATGTCAACTACCTTTCTTTTTCCGAGAGTCTCCCCTTAGGCGTTCGAGTTGTTCTGTTCTGTTGTTCTCAGTGCACAGTGCTGTATACATGTTCAGTGCTTGGGGCTTTTTCCTGTCGTTCTGTGACTGCATCCGTTTGTGAGGGAAAAAAGACGACGAAATGTAAATATTTGTACACATGGTCACAGGATTATTTTTAATGTTGTGTTTAGGTTCTGAACGGTTTCACAGGCGTCTGGGTGAAAAGATGTGTGTCTTTCTGTCGGAAGACGGCAAGACGTTTTCGGTTATATTTGTATTTGTTTGTTTTGTTATGTTGTCGTCCGCTGAGGCGTAAAGTTGGATGTGTTCATGACCTTAGTCAACTTTTTTTCACGTATTTTTTTTGTCTTAATTTGTTGCCAAAAATAATTGATGAAAAAGCGTCCGTCTGGATCCATCTGTGTCGGTTCTGTTGCGATGAGCTCAATAAAGTGGTTCTGTTGCGATGAGCTCAATAAAGTGGTTCTGTTGCGATGAGCTCAATAAAGTGGTTCTGTTGCGATGAGCTCAATAAAGTGGTTCTGTTGCGATGAGCTCAATAAAGTGGTTCTGTTACGATGAGCTCAATAAAGTGGTTCTGTTACGATGAGCTCAATAAAGTGGTTCTGTTGCGATGAGCTCAATAAAGTGGTTCTGTTACGATGAGCTCAATAAAGTGGTTCTGTTGCGATGAGCTCAATAAAGTGGTTCTGTTGCGATGAGCTCAATAAAGTGGTTCTGTTGCGATGAGCTCAATAAAGTGGTCGCACATTTGGACATATTTCTTGTTACACGGCAGTATCCTGGTCATCATTATTCAGAAGAACATTGTCAGTAATTGTGCACTTTTCCACAGCGGTGCTGGAAGCAGGACTGGCTGAATTTGCTTTTCCGTTGCATGAAGAACAGCTGCAGTTCTATGACGTCAGTCCACATTTAACTGCCGACATTTTATCAGCTGAATAAAATAATTGAGCTGATAAAACCCCATCGGTGGCCAGAGAGACTCAGTCTTGCGGTCTAGACCTGCACGAGTAACGCTAGCAGGATCAGTTAACGTGTAAGCAAGATGGTGGATAACCAATCAGAACCAGAACCTGAAGTGACCCAGCCTGTTTCTAAGCTCTGCAGTGGAAAAGGTTTTATTTATTATTATTTTTAAATTTTTTAAATAATTTGTTTCAGATTTTCCCAATTTAGTAGTCAATTGCACCCTCTTTTTTCATGTCAATCCCTCCCTCGTATTGTGAGTTCGCTGCCGTAGTCCTGAGACCGGCAGTGACGACGGCGATGTACCGCCTCCTTTGAGCCGGCACTCGCCAAGCCGTCGACTAACTCCAGTACTCCAGAGCCACTCCTATACGCAGCGATCTCATATCGGCTTCCCTCCCCCCTCCCTGGGGCGGACAGCCAATCGCCGCCCCCTAGTGGCACTCCCGGCCAGAGACGACTCTGGCACAGCCGGTGGAATTGAACCCCGGTTGCAGTGGCCAGAATTTCCATCCAGGAAGCCTGGAAAATGTGTTTTTAACCAACGAAGCAAAGCCCTGCAGGTTGTTGTCTATTTGGGGCCGTTTCATCTGTTCAGGAGTCTTGGTAATGACGTGTGAAAATCCGTCACAGCGTCAGCACAGTAACACACCTCTTCACTCAACACTCAGTTCCTCGGCCTGGTCTGTATTTATGCCCTCTCTGATCTTAATGACCTCACCGTGACCTTTACTAAGAGAAGTCCATTCTCCTGGGATGATGGAACAAAAGCATAAAACATTTACATACAGACTACACACATTTTTAAAGACTTACCGATTTCACTGGTTTGTGTTGAATGGTGAATACATACAGTTTCTCTCCCAATTTGGTAGCCAATTATACCCTCTATTTCTTTCAGTGTACCCTCGCCCCACGAGCCCGCCGCTCATCCTCAGAGGAAAGCCAGTTTTCCCCATACAGGGATGCCTTTCAAGCTTCTTGGCGATCTTGTGCCGCATCTTCCTCCCCCCTCCCTCTGGGGCAGTCAGCCAATTGCCGCCCCAGAGCTGGGCTGGGCTGGTGCAGCCGGGTTTCGAACCGTGGATGCAGTAGGCAACTTGCATTCCGGGTGAATGCTTTGACCGTTACACCACCCGAGACCCCCTAATGGTGAATACATTTTTAACAGCCTACGTGTTTGAGAATCAACCCCAGGGAAAGTGTTGGACATGCAGGCACACCAGGTTAATGGGCTTACAGAGTAGACGATAAGCGCCCGGTGCATCCAGCGGAACGCTTCTGTCCGGCTTTATCTCACAACTGCTCAGGAGCCACTTAACACACAGCTCAAGAGCACTAGTTCACCGATTAGAGAGAGCTACTGAATAAAACCAAAACAGTTGAGTTCAACCTTAGACCACAACTCCCAGAAGGGCATTAGCATTGGGGGGACTCCACCACTAATCCTGTAAACTTTCAGCCTGGAATAAATCTGTCTTTACGTTTCAGTCACGCCACGCTTCTGTCCCAGTTGAAGAGTCCATAGGCAGTACGGTCACATGAACTTGTGCTTTTTATTGATGTGAAAACCTTCCCTAGGCCTTCTCCAGAGCGGACAGATTCTGTCACCTCCAGGTCAGTGGAAGGCTCTGTGTCCCCTGCCAGCCTGCGAGCAGAGGGTGTGGAGTATCGCCACCCGGCTTCTGAGTGCGTTTCCTCACCTTCACTCCACTGGGTTCACCAGCATAAATGTGTGAGCTGGCAGGATGCAGGAAGCTGGCATTTTGGCAACGGGTAGGGCATTTGGGACATCACTGAAATAATATATATATGCCATTTAGCAGACGCTTTTATCCAAAGCGACATACAGTAGTGAATGCATACATTTTCAGTATATGTGGTCCCAGTGGAAATCGAACCCACAACCTAAGTGTTGCCAACGTCATGCTCTACCTACTGAGCCACACAGAACCACACTCTACCTACTGAGACACACAGAACCATGTCTACCTACTGAGACACACAGAACCATGCTCTACCTACTGAGCCACACAGAACCACGCTCTACCTACTGAGCCACACAGAACCGCGCTCTACCTACTGAGACACACAGAACCATGCTCTACCTACTGAGCCACACAGAACCACCACACAGAACCATGCTCTACCTACTGCCACACAGAACCACACTACCTACTGAGCCACACAGAACCACGCTCTACTTACTGAGCCACACAGAACCATGCTCTACCTACTGAGCCACACAGAACCATGCTCTACCTACTGAGCCACACAGAACCACACTCTACCTACTGAGCCACACAGAACCACACTCTACTGAGCCACACAGAACCATGCTCTACCTACTGAGACACAGAGAACCACGCTCTACCTACTGAGACACACAGAACCACGCTCTACCTACTGAGCCACACAGAACCACGCTCTACCTACTGAGCCACACAGAACCACACTCTACCTACTGAGCCACACAGAACCACGCTCTACCTACTGAGCCACACAGAACCATGCTCTACCTACTGAGCCACACAGAACCACACTCTACCTACTGAGACACACAGAACCACACTCTACCTACTGAGACACAGAGAACCAGAAAGTGCAGGCCCCCTCTGGAGGAAAAGGTGGTGGGGGAGTAACACATTTGGGTTGTGTTTCGAAGCCTTCCAGGCCACCCGTTCACCGAGCTCATCTGTGCACTCCCCAGCACGTTGATCATGCTGATGCTTAAAACCAATCCTGTACAATATTTAATTTGAGCGTTCGGTTTACTGCCTTTGCGAAAGAGGTTTGAGTGCATGTTTTTCCGCCATAAAATAAAATGAACCAACCTTAATTAAAAGCAGATTAATGGGGAGAACACAAAGAATCAATTACAGAGATTTAAAGTAAGATAGAGGCTGGCGCGCACCATTTGAGCTGGGCTAATGAGCACCCCCTGGGCAGCCAGAGCTAAAATGGTGGGCATCACACGTTCAGTGTTTCCTCATTTTTGCCTGTGGAAATTGTTCAAATTGTGACACGTGTGCACAGTTTTTTTTGTCTCTGATTTTTCCCAGTTTTTCTCCCCAATTTGGAAGCCAATTATACCCTCAATTTATTTCGATTAACCCTCCCTCATGAACTCGCCACCCGTCACTCTACAGAGCAAGCTACTCTCCGAGGCCGGCGATGATCTGCCTCCTTCAAGATGGAACTCACCCACCCCCTTTCTGGAGACACCCTTACGTGCTTCACCGTGAGTTCATGCCAACCACCCTCCCCCCTCCCTCAGGAGCGGACAGCCAAACGCCACCCCCGATCAGGGCTAACGGCCAGGGCCAGTCTGCCAGAGACGGGTTTCATCCCTGACAGGCAGCTCACACTCGCACAGGACCAGCCAAATACGGGTGCGTTAGACCGTTACGCTATCCAGCAGCCCCCTGAATCGTCTTGTCTTGTAATCAGATGTAATCCCTTGATGCTCATTGGGCGTATGGGGCTTGGGGAGTGTAGAAGGTGGATGTATTTGTGATGTCATTGAGCGAGGTCACTCCCACACACAATACCCACATTACATTACATTACATTACAGACAATATCACATCACATTACATTAAATTTTAAGCATTTAGCAGCCGCTCTTATCCAGAGCGACTTACAAGATGTGCATTAATACATGGTAAGAACAATCTTAGTTTGCGCAAGAGATCAGTGCAGTAATACAGTGATAGACATCATTGCAGGCAGCTGCATACCATACCTGTAACACTGGGAGAAACAGCAGAGCTGGGAGAAACAGCAGTGCCCAGCCCACAGGGACCATGGTTTTATGAACCCTGCTGTTGTGTTTAAGGAGCGTGTGTTCATGTGTAATCTGGATCCTGGATGGTTGCAGATTTGATTCACAGAAAGACATTCTAATTGTAACCCCCGAGCAACAAACTTTGCAAACGCATAACATTCTAATATATTCTAATAAAATTCTAATATATTCTCATAATATTCCAGTTACACGATGCTAGAGTTGCCTGCCCTGCATAAGGGACATATACTATGCAAATGAATAGGACATAATGTTATATGTTTATGCATTTATAAAAGTCACATTTCTGTAACGTGAGCAGCCATGCCATCATTATTTTCCTTGTGCTCTCCTAAGCCCCTTTCACACCCACAGAAACTGGCTGGCGCTGGTTTTCCCTGCACTCTGAAAGGCCATTAGCACCACTTGTAGATCTGTTGTGAAGGGCAGAGAGCTCCCAGAGCCTCATTGGTCAGGACCAGGGTCACATGGCATCAGTCAGCTGACGTGGGACACACCAGGCAAGTGTGCTTCGATCTGCGTTGAGCCAGAAAGCAACTACACTGCAGCCTTGGTTTAAACTTTAAAACTCCACACGTATGAAGTGGGTTCAGATGGAATGCCACCAGTCACTCCCAGTAGGTGATTTCATGTGCTTCATGTGTAACGTGTTTAGATGCCAACAATTTTTAATTACTAACCTTTTCCTTCCCAGTGTTACAGGTATGATATGCAGCTGCCTGCAATGATGTCTATCGCTGTATTACTGCACTGATCTCTTGCGTAAACAATGATTGTTCCTACCATGTATTAATGCACATCTTGTAAGTCTCTCTGGATAAGAGCGTCTGCTAAATGCTTAAAATGGAAATGTAATGTAAAAATGTAATGTAAAAATGCTTCTGTTTCTGACACGTTTTCCCCTACTCCACGGTCACGGCCAAAGAGGTGTGAAAGAACGTGATTGGCTGCGAGCCTTTTTGCTAATTTCCTCAGTGTCTGTGTTAGCGAGGCGTTACCGTCACACCGAGAGAGAGGAGAGTCGGGGCGGCTCTGTTCAGGTTCGCTCTCAGTCCAGCGGCACCTCGGGGGCCAGACTGACCCATTTTCTGTGTCCAGGTTCACTGCCCCAAACTAGGAAAAGACACAAAACTTCATGCAGAAAAAAATTATATTAGCATTAACAGAGATTTTTTTAGTAGGCCTAATGTGAAACTCAGGGTGAAACAGCAGGGTTACACGCACACACAGCTCTCTCTCTCTCACGCGCACACACACACACACACACAGCTCTCACACACACACCTCCACTCCCTGCGTCTTAAATAGCTACTTTACTTTGACTATGGTCTTTTTACGATGTGTTCATTGTAATCCTGCACATACGTGTAGATCTCCTGAGCAGCACAGGCCACACATGTCTGTGATAAATCTCCAAACTCACAACAAAATGATTCAGAATGAATGTGGATTTGAGGGTAAAAAGGGTAAATCACAAGTAAATACTACCACAGCTAACCGGACAAATGTTGCCATGTCGTGTACAACACGACTTCTTTGAAAGTTTGTTCTTTTGGAAAATAGCCTACTGTAGCAAAGTACTAAACACTAAAGCAAAGAAGCGAAAAAAGGAGAATAAAATAGAGGAAAGGGTTGCTCATTTCTTTATGCATGTATTCCTGTATCTCTCATTCTGTGTTTCCCGTCGTCCTTTGAAGCTGGAGGGGGCTATCGGTGTCCATGGTTACCGTTTTATCGCTCCGGATTCAGGCACGGCCGGCGGGAGGAATTCTCCAGCTCTGAAATGAATTTCCGTGCAGTTCAGACCCTTCACACGGCCCACATTTTACTCCAATCCTCATTTTATCACCTCAGCCGCCGCCGTGAGAGTCGGGGGAACTTTTTCCGATTGATTTACCATCCCAGCGAGCTGGCGAAGGTCTCTCGCGAAAGGCAGAAAAATTGAGAGCATAGCTTATTATCTTAATACCCGAGGGGCTTAGGAAAGGTAAAAAAAAGTTTTCACCGAGTTTTCAGAAAAGACAACTTGCTGTCTCTGTCCCTTGTTCTACGGGCCTGTGAGCGGCGAAGATTCTGCACAAAGGATTCTCAAATCATGTACCGGCATTAAGTGTTCTTCTGAAGACTTAACTGGCTGTCACTTATACTCACTGCCTGTAATGAGTTCCATTAAAATGTGTGCGACTCTCTATGCATTCCGATGGCGGGCAGACCGCAGACTATGTGCGTTCACTTATGCTCCAGAATGCTAATTAATTTGCCTCTAACTAACTTTGTCTCTCTCCCTCTTTTTATGGACGAGTGAGAATTCTCATCCCCGTTGCCCCGGCGACGGTCATCTTCAGTGGAGTGACCTCATAGCCCACCTGGCCTGTGCGTCTTACGTCACCTGACTGATGCCATGTGACTCTGGTCCTGACCAATGAGACGCTCAGCCCTTCACAATAGATCTACAATCAGCTTGTCCAACCCCCCCCCCCCCCACCCACAATCCTCATCCCTTATCCCAACCATTTGGTGTAAAAATGTGAGAATGATCCAGTATCAGGTGATAAGAGATAAAATAATTTACACACTGATACAGATACAGTGAGGATTCAATCTGACCTCCGTTTGTATTCCCATGATCAATAACTACGATAACAGCTCAGAGTCAGGATCAGAACCAGGCATCCTGATGGTATTCCCCTTCTTCATGATCCCCAGTTCATGTAATTTATCTAGTTTATTTATTTGGTTCATTCTGCTTATTTCTGCAGTTCTTGAAAACTTGGCCTCAAAGCTGACTTTAAATTATTTGATCTAAAGTCTGTTTTTCAGTACCTTATGCCAGTGAAGTAGGTATATATATATATATAAAAGTATAAATATACATTCATCCTGAACATGTTGAGTCTGGCCTAAAGCACACTCATAAGTCTTCATGTCATGCAGATATGATTAGTAAGCTGCTGTTAAAGGTGGTAAACATTGCTAGATGAATGTAAGAGGTTTGCTTTTATTTCTGCTTTCCAAAGCTCGCCTTAACCTTGATATAATTTAATTGCCTCAGCATCTTTTTCCCCGTGATGGAAAGAGAAAGGAAGCTGGCTATTTAATTAGACTCACCCGGGCCTGCTGCACTTGCTGTGTCGACGTTTGTTGACAAATTAATCAATCAAACAATCAGAAATCAGCAGGGTTGGGATATGATTTTCTTTCGGTGGGAGGATAGACCACAGAAGGATACATTAAGAACATGAAGCACTTTTGTGAAGAGCAAACTGTGCGGAATTACAACCCTCCAGTATGGCAGAGTGCCCTTTTCTTCAGTGTGGAAAGCCAATTAAATTACAATATAATATAATATAATATATGAGCAAACTACCTCGCAATTAATAATATATGAGTCTCATAAACATCATTTGGCTACAATTTATTCTGGTTGTAGTATAATTCCACTGTAAATGCAGCCTGTAAAATAGCAGATGAACTTGTGGCAAGCATTGCATTGAATGTCCTCTGTTTCTGTCGACCAACAAGGGTAAAAGCTTACTTTTGGAACACAACGACACACAGCAAGTGCACCCCAGCTGCGTGTGTTTGCGTTGTGCTTTTCTGTTTTCACCCTGAACAAAAATGCGGTTGTAGTTGACATCCGGAAGGCATTGATGCCAAAAACAAAAGAAATGCACTCAGTCCACTTGTGTTTCCCCGCAATTTACATTTGATCCACAATCAACACACCTCAACATGCGGTTTAACAGACTCAAGTAGCCGATTTAGAGACAAGGCTGAGATATAAACAACATTCGGATCATGATGTTTCGTTCCCACATTCCACGAGACGTCTCTCCGTAGAACGTGTATTATTTCAGCGGAGAGAAAGACAAACAAAGGCCCACTTGTTCTCCGTGTGTTTTAAGGGTCCGGCCGGAACCTAGTGGACGTGTAACATTAGCCTCTGTTGGTAAATCGCCCCTGACTGCCCCCCATATCCCTGTTTTCCTGTTACTCTGTGTTCCCTTCTCCCACACTCTGTCCTGGAATGTTAAGTAGAAACATTAGTCAGGTTCGACACCCTTCACTTTGGCCAGTTCTGTTTTCTTGTTTCTCGTTTTTCTTACAGGTGTGTCTTTGTCCGAGTTGATTCCACTTGCTCAAATGTTGCTCTCCCAGCAAACACTCAAGTGTCACAGAACGCCGGGGGCAATATCACAGAAAACAGAAGCTACAGCATTGTGGCAGGCTATTTCTTACCTTCGTTTTATGATCGATAGCCGTTGGTACTTTTTGGCAGCATCCGCAAGGACAAATATGTGAACAATTGATGGCCTTAATACAATTGAGTTAGTTAATTGATACTTAACTGATAATTACTATTGTTTTGGCCAAAAAAAAGATATGACAAAAATATGCATATGATAGGCAGTATAATATGCACTCAAAGTCTACACCCGACTCACCTACACCTAACACCACCATTTTGAGCCCGATCAGCTATGAGGCCATAAATAATAAATAATAAATATACCCCTCCCCAGCCTTCAACACACCCTGAACCACATCATAAACCTTTTTTTTCCTCCTACTTTCTACAGTCAACATTACATGTCTTTTAAAAAACCAGATACCCTTTCATCTTTCAGGACAGGGCATTCAAATACTTCAGCAATATTTTATAATAATGTTCCACAATGTATTTATGTTTCCACTTCCGGTACGCCCAAAAATCAAGCTTCATATGGTCGTTGTGTTGAGAAATATGATTATTATCCACACCAAGCTGCTGTAAAACTCAAACCACGAAACTCACAAGATTTTTTTATTTCTGTGTTTTTGGCTGAAAATTTGGTGCAGGTGGAAGTTGTCCTGTGAGTGCTGGTCTGAGGTCAGTTTCATGTTTTTCTAACTAGTGTTGAAGGTCAGGATTTTGGCAGAGTTAGCTGGTCCTGTGCCAGTGTTTAGGACCAACCTCTCCCTTGAGAATGAAGGACAGGTCAAAGTACCAATCGTGTTGCTATGCACAAGTGTCGGCGGCAGGGTCTGTGTTTTGTATTCTGGGCAGTGATTGGTTCAATTGCACATCAATCCAGGTTGTTGGAGGAATCGGACACTCTCATAGGTTTAACAGCACCCTATCCTGGACCAAGGAGGTTAAACTAATGAGTGAAATCAGGTGGTGTAGTGCGTGGTTGAAGCAAATACCTGCAGACACTGCAGCCCTCGAGGCCTGGAACCAAACAGCCCTGATCGAAACACTTTGCAACTGTGCAGTTGTTTTAATATGTTTCTTGAGCATGAAACTGCCAGTCTGAATCGAACACAAATGTGTTCATTTAAAAAACAATTCTGGTTTGTCCATCATCTCATAAGGTTCAGCTTGAATAGCTAATTGTCTATTTGTGATGTCATGATGTGTTGAAGCCTGTTTTAATTGAAGCCCATCACACACCTGGTGGTAATTGAATTTATCCTAGGTTAAGAGCAGGTGTGCTGGAGAGGGTGGAGACTCCACATTTGAAAGTGGAGCAGAAGGAAGCTTTGGTTTGGTTTGGTTTGTTTAGGCTTAGCTTAGCGTCATTGTGAGAGGCTGGCTATTCTAAAAACCACGATTAGTTGACTCTGGTGTTTTAGTGCTGGACTAGAACAAAAGCCTACACCCACACCTAACGTTGGACACCCAAACCTTTGTGTAAAGCGTCTAGAATCACATGTGCTGATCTAGAATCAGTTTAGCCTTTTAGCTCATAAAAGATAAGGTTAGGGCAAGGACAGGAGAAACCTGATCCTAGATCAGTAGTCCTACTCTAAGACATTTTATACAAACAGCCCCAGTTTTTCCTCTTTTTGTGTGTTTTAAATACCTTTTATCTTAAACTCCATATCTTTGATCTTTTTTAAATCTTTGGCCAGTAAAGCAACTGCCATCTGTGTCTCACACCCACATCACATATAGTAAATGAATAGAACATGCCTTGATGTCTTATTATACATGTTTGATTGGAGTGCTTGTGTAGGCAGACGGCCTTGTTATTGATGCCTGGTCTACATGATGTTTTGTCGTCATTTCAATCTATTGTGTTTCGACATGGTTATCGATTTTTATCCTGTAATCTGTATGTGGGGTCTGGAGATAAATGGCAGCCGTTACTGGCTCTCCAGAGCACTGCCATTACTGGAGAGTAAAATAATGATCTTCTCAAAAAAAGGCAAGATGTCAGGCAGTGAAAATGTAAATCACTCCAATCTAGAAAGCACGCCTAGAACAAGCTTTAAATGATACCTACCTTGGTCTGACGATCAGGGCATCAGGAAGCTTTGGTCTGGCACTGAATGTGTTAGAAGAGAAAGCTCGTAGAGCACTATACGCACTAAAAAGAAGATTCCACAAAATAAACCAATTAAAATGTGGTCCAAACTCTTTGACAGTGTTACCCAGCCCGTTGTGCTGGTATGGGAGTGAGATCTGGGATCCACTCAGTCAGATATGTGAGCCATTCAGTCAGCACAAACTCAGTCTATTCAAAATGGGGATATATAGTGGACTCATTTTGAGAATCTCTATAGTAAAATCATAAGAAACATATACCAAAATAAGATGTATGAAAAATTGTGAACATTCAAAATTACAACAAAAGACAACCAGAACCCTCTGGACTCCCCCATCACAGAACAGGAATTAGAGGAGAAACTGCTGGCCCTGCAGCCTGAACAAGCCTGTGGACCAGACGCCATTTTAAATGAGATGCTGGAATACATAGACGACAAATTTAAAACGGCCGATTCTGAAAATGTTCAATTTGGTTCTGAGCGTAGACTGTTTTCCTAACATCTAGAGTCAAGGACTCATCATTTTTAAGAGCGGAGACAAATTTGACCCCAACAGGCATTTGTGTGAGCAGGCATTTGTGTGAGCAGTAATCTGGGGAAGATACTCTGTAGTATTATAAACACAAGACTTCTTTAACAAACACAATGTCTTGAGTAAACGCCAGATTGGCTTTTTACACAAACACAAGCACAAAGCAAAATGCAATGCTCTCTGACTCTAAACAGACAGACTACCTGACCACGGTGACTGACAAAAAACTGAGAACCACCGTGACAAAGTGCAGACTCAGTGAACACAGTCTGGCCCTTGAGAAAGGTCGCCACAGAACATCATGGCTACCTAGTGAGGAAAGGCTGTGCCAGCACTGCACTCTGAGGGAGGGGGAGACAGAGCTGCACTTCATAACCAACTGTGAAAAAAATATACATAATTCCCTAAATTCAATCAGATTTGCCCACCATTGTAAGACCACCGCGACCAAGAAAATGAACAATATTATTGGGGGAGAGAACGGAGTGTCCTAAACTAGGGGCACAGTTTATCGCTGCCTGCCATGGTCTGAGGGACAGTGAGTGACGGAATATACCCACATGCACCTGCTCACATGAACATACACATACAGAAGTGTGTACACACACACACATGCACATGCACCTGTTCACATGTACACACACACACACACATGCACCTGTTCACATGTACATACAGAAGCGCGTACATGCACACACACACACAAAGGCACACACACACAAACTTGCTTGTATTTATTTACATCATCTTTTATCATTATTGTTACCATTTTAGTTTTTGGCATGTTGATGCCTGTTCCTTTTCTTTTGCCAATGCAATTGTACTTTTTGTCATGCCAATAGAGCATATTGAATTGAACTGAATTGAACTGAATTAAGAGAGGGGGGAGAGGGAGAGAGAGCGACAGGGGGAGAGCAAGGGGAAGGAAAAAAAGCATGCTGGCTGATTGGTTAACGGTGACAATTGCCCATCTCCTTGGTAACCTCTCCACACATGCAGACCTGCCAAGGGTGTCAGGAGAGTGCAGCATCAACTGTCTGTGTCTGTGTCTGACACAAACACTACCAAGGGAGAGAGGGAGAGAGAGAGAGAGGGATGGAGGGATGGAGGGATGGAGGGATGATGGAGAGAGGGGAGGGAGGGAAGGAGGGAGAGTGCAGTATCAACTGTCTGTATCTGTGTCTGACACAAACACTACCAAGGGAGAGAAGGAGGGATGGAGGGAGGGAGGGATGGATGGATGGAGAGAGGGAGAGAGGGAGGGAGGGAGGGAGGGAGGGAGGGAGGGAAGGAGAAGGCAGTAACAACTGTCTGTATCTGTTTCTGTCTCTCGCAAAAACACTACCAAGCAGAGAGAGAGAGGGAGAGGGAGAGGGAGAGGGAGAGGGAGAGGGAGAGGGAGAGGGAGGAAGGGAGGGCAGATCATTCAGGACTGACAGCAGAGGAATTGCTTGGTTAACAGGCAGAGATCCAGGGCAGTCTAACGGGAGATGATTCAACTACGGCCGCAATTTAATTCCAGGGCGATAAAGTGCCCGTGTGAATAAGCTGGGTTATCCGTTCAGCACTCTTCAGGATCACGTCCGTACAGAAAGACCAGAACCTCTAACCTGTCCAAGCCAAATGTATCGACCAAATATTAAGGAGAGAGCACATACAAACAGCGTATTGCCACAGCGATAGTTCCCTGAGCAGTGTGTTTTACACCTCTTATGTGGACTCATTCTGCTCGTTGCCACACCTTGGATGAGAGAGGTGCTGTAGTCTCTGTTTGTATGTGAATGTGTGGGGTCATGCTTGGACCCTCTCAATGGTAGTTATGTGATCGTGATCTGTGAAACATGGAGTCCCTCTCAATTCTGAAAACATCCAGGGTCAGATCCATACAAGAATATAATATACGCCATTTAGCAGACACTTTTATCCAAAGCGACTTACAGTAGTGAATGCATACATATTTCAGTATATGTGGTCCCAGTGGGAATTTAACCCACAACCTAAGCATTGCCAATGCCATGCTCTACTTACTGAGCCACACAGAACCACGCTCTACCTACTGAGCCACACAGAACCATGCTCTACCTACTGAGACACACAGAACCACCCTCTACCTACTGAGCCACACAGAACCACGCTCTACCTACTGAGCCACACAGAACCATGCTCTACCTACTGAGCCACACAGAACCACGCTCTACCTACTGAGCCACACAGAACCATGCTCTACCTACTGAGCCACACAGAACCACACTCTACCTATTGAACCACACAGAACCACGCTCTACCTACTGAGACACACAGAACCACGCTCTACCTACTGAGCCACACAGAACCATGCTCTACCTACTGAGACACACAGAACCATGCTCTACCTACTGAGCCACACAGAACCACGCCTACACAGAACCACACTCTACCTACTGAGACACACAGAACCACGCTCTACCTACTGAGACACACAGAACCACACTCTACCTACTGAGCCACACAGAACCATGCTCTACCTACTGAGACACACAGAACCATGCTCTACCTACTGAGCCACACAGAACCACGCTCTACCTACTGAGCTACACAGAACCACACTCTACCTACTGAGACACACAGAACCATGCTCTACCTACTGAGACACACAGAACCATGCTCTACCTACTGAGCCACACAGAACCATGCTCTACCTACTGAGCCACACAGAACCACGCTCTACCTAAAAACTTAAACCAGCAATTTATAGCCACAAGCAGACAGCAAATATTTCTACTGTAAAAATATACAAAGGTGCTTAAAAAGACAGTTGATTGTAAGCCAATGCAGTTATTATTTGCTTATCAGGAAACGCCAACGACCAGTTTTTCATGATCAAATTCTGCATAAGAAACCAAGAAAACCTCACGCTTGATTGAACCCAGATTAAGGAGAGAGTGTGTGTGTGTGTCGCCCAGGCTGAGAGAGTGTGTGTGTGTGTCGCCCAGGCTGAGTGAGGGGGCTTTGATGCCGGTCTCAGACACAGAGCTCATTATTTAGATATACCGAGCCCCCCCCCAGCCTAATTACCCCCCCGGCACATTTCCATAATTCCAGTGTCTCTGGCCAGACACTCAACAAGGTCCTTGAAACAGCCATCGCCTAGCAACTTAATGAGAGCGATCTGCTCTCCCGTTTTAAAACACTCTGTATTTCCAGCCTCTTCTGTTAAACATGTTTTACTTCCGAGAGCTAGTAGTAAACGGTGTATTTGTTTTATACAAAAAAAAGATAGCATAATGTTCATGTGGCAGCAACCAAGCTGAATTGAAAATACATTTTACATCACATTTTTACATTTTAGGCATTTAGCAGATGCTCTTATCCAGAGCGACTTACAAGATGTGCATAAATACATGGTAGGAACAATCATAGTTTGTGCACGAGATCAGTGCAGTAATACAGCGATAGACATCATTGCAGGCAGCTGCATACCATACCTGTAACACTAGGAAGGAAAAGGTTAGTAGATTTTTTTTTAAATACAACATTTTGCACAGTCATCAACATAGATACATATTACAAAATGCAGTATTAAACATGAAAGCAGTGGTGATGACAGTTAGTAAGTTAGTTTACATAGGTATGATCTATGAAATCATCTAAAAAATAAAATAAGAAGAAAAATCTTTATCATCCGAGCTGGAGTGTTTTGAGATGAATCGAGGTTGAGGAAGTCGGGTGGCGTAGATCGATTCCCTTCTCTCTACTCAGGCGGTGTTTCTGTGTTGCTTCGACCGAGGCAGAATAACAGAGATCACTTCCTGACCTGGCCGGGCTCAGAGAGAGACCGCATCTCCTCCACAAAGGCGCTGAAAGCAGGGAGGATCCTGGGAGACGGGCGAGGGCGTTTAGCCGTTCTGACAGCAGCGCTGGTTAAGGGTCTTGTTAGCCGCGGGGAGCGGAGGGTAATGTCCCGTCCTGTGGCGTGCCTGCGTGCCGCCTGCACTGACGCTAGACGCAGCTTATTAAACCCTCGTTAAGGCTGCTCCGCTAACGATCCCCCTGAACAGGCCCATCCTCCAGCTGTGTTTACACAGGCACAAACCCTAACGAACAAACGTCTATAAAAACTCTTATAGGGGCCTCCGATAGCGTAGCCGTCTAACGCACCTGTATTGGCTGGTCCTTTATGAGTGTGAGCTGCCTATCACGGTTGCGACCGGCCCCCGGGGAGTCCCAATCTGGGGTGACCAGACCAGCCCCGGTGGGGAGTCCCAATCGGGAGACGGGCGTTTGGCTGGGGGAAATCAAAATAAATAGAGGGTGAGCCGGCATTGAACTGAAAATATGAGAAATCTTAAAAATAAAAAAGATATCTCTTCAGAACGTGGGTGGGGTGATCTTCCTGTTTACCTTCCTCTTCTACCGGAGTTCGCTCTACCTGCCCTTGGAGAGTTAACTTGTTCATCGAGACGGGCTTCATCTAGTTTGTGCGGGGAGGGCAAATCAAAATAAATAGAGGGTGTAACCGACCCACTACATTGGGAGAAAAACATGAAAAATATCAGAAACAAATCTTAAAAATAAAAATCTATAAATAAATAAACTCTTCTGAACAGATCAGTCCATCTGTGCTTCATCTACCTGTTCACCTTCTTCATCTACCTGACGTCCCAGTGTCAGGTGAGCAGAGTTACACTCCATCGAGCCTTCAGGTCGAGAGAGAGAGAGAGAGATGGATGTGCTGTTTTACCAGTGGCACCTGATCCCTGCTTCCCTGCCTCCCTCTCTCCCCTCTCTTTCCCTCCCTCTCTTCCTCTCCCTCTCTTCCTCCTTCCCTTCCCCTCTCTCTCTCTCTTGCCCTCCCTGAATGGGCTCTAATGCCCCCCTGGGACACTGGGGACTGCCTGGTAACAATGGCCGGATTAGGGACCACCTACTTCCTGTCACATGACAGCAGCGCCTCTCCACAAATTTGAATGAATATGACTCATTGCTTCCCGGCCTTTCTGTGTGGAGTTTGCATGTTCTCCCCGTGTCCGCGTTGGTTTCCTCCGGGTACTCCGGTTTCCTCCCACAGTCCAAAGACATGCACGTTAGGCTAATTGGAGAGTCTAAATTGCCCTGTAGGTATGAGTGTGAGTGAATGGTGTATGTGCCCTGCGATGGATTGGTGACCTGTCCAGGGTGTATTCCTGCTTCTCGCCCAATGCATGCTGGGATAGGCTCCAGCCCCCCCGCAGCCCTGACTAGGAATAAACGGTTTAGATAATGGATGAATGAATGAATATGACTCATATGATTAATATGAATGGCAAAGCTCACTCTGATTTGATATCGCATTTGATCATAAATTCCGCATTCTGTTCCATCTACTCTTTTATCTTTCAGGAAGAACTTTATGACTTTGAACTGCCTTTTTCAAAACAAAAAGTTCCTACATTTGTACTTCAGAGGGCAGGTTTTTACAATTTATTATTTTTTTTATTGCAGATTTTCTCCAAATTTGGATTGTGCCCTCAAACACACCTTCCCCTCACACTGCAAACCGCCTGTTCCACAACTCGCCAAACCATCGACCGTAACTCTGCCACACAGAGACTCATTTGCCCACGGCAAACTCATGCCGGCTCCCCTCCCCTCCCCTCCCCCCTCTACGTAGGGGCAGACAGCCAATCAGGGCCCCTGAATGAGACTCCCCGCCAGGATTGGGCTCGAACCCAGGCTGCAGTGAGCAACCTGCACTTAGAGCAAGTGCCTTTACCGGTTACACCGCAGGGGGCTACCCATAACATTTCTTAATTTCATTTTTTAAATGTATGTTAAATTTAAAGGTCACCCACTCAAACAGGGACTTTCTGCTCTCTCCTCATATTCACTGATTATTACTGATTGCAATGAAAATATTGGATTAGTAATTGTAGCTGAATTGGGCCCAATATGCATATTTTCATTGCAATCAGTGTTGCCGGGAAATAAATCATCACACAAATATGAGAAATAAAAAGCCCTCCAGCTGTCCGTCCGTCTGAGCCATGTACGGCCGGGAGATGAGTGGAGACCGGCGCTGGGCGCTCAGGGCCCAGCCACTGGAACGCGAACACGTTTCACTTCTCCTGGCTGCACCTCAGTGGAGGCGCAGATTAAACTCTGAGTGCCTGCTGCCGTGCCAGCTGTGCCCCCTGCTGCCCTTCTCCTGTTCCTGACCTTTCCTGCGGGGGCCATCTTGTCTTTGAGCCGACCCTGGTTTCAGGGGGCTGGGAAGAGACAGGAACTTGAGTGAAGAAAGAAAGAAATGTTCACGGAAAGACATATGAGCAGCAGCTCAATGCGGAGCGATGTGAAGCCGGGCTGCTGTCACTGGCACGGACACACAGAGGTGTCAGACGGATTCATGGAGGAGAACAGGAGGAGACGGAGAGAGGAGAGAGAGGGAGAGAGGGGGAGAGACAGACAGAGAGAGGGAGAGAGTGAGTGAAAGACAGAAACAAAGAGAGGGGAGGAAGAGGAAAGACAGGAAGGTGGGAGTCAGAAACAGAGAGACAGGCTATTGACGATTGAAGTCATTTATTCAACATTTGCTAAAAACGGAAGAAAAAAGGAAAAGAAAACACCTAAAAGAGGACAGCAAAAAACATTGAGATTTAGAGAGAAAATAATATTCCTTATATATAGTCTTGTCATTTTGTGTTTTAAAATGTTTGGGCAACACAATCCTGTTAACGATCGTACCAATAAAAAAGTACATTTGAACGTAACTGAACCGAAGTGGGAGGTATAGAAACATTACAGAGCCAGACATGAACGCAGATGGAGGAGCTCTCTTTCCTTCTCTCTCCCTCTCTCTCTCTCTCTCTCTCTCTGTATCTTTCTCTCTCTCTCTCTCTCTCTCTCTCGCTCTCTGAATCTCTCTCTCTCTCTCCCTCTTTCTCTCTCCCTATCTCTCTCTCTCTTTCTCTCCCCCCCTCTCTTCTCCTCTCTCCCTCCCCCTCTGTGTCTCTCTCTCCCTCTCTCCCTTCCTCTCTGTCTCTGTCTCTCTCTCCCCCTCTCTTCTCCTCTCTTCTCCTCTCTCCCTTCCTCTCCCCCTTTCTTTCACTCTGTCTCTATCTCTCCCCCTCTCTCTGTCTGTCTCTCCCCCTCTCTTCTCCTCTCTCTCTCTCTCCTCCCTCTCTCTCTCTCTCTCTCTCCCTCTCTGTCTCTCTCTCTCTCTCTCTCTCTCTCTCTCTCTCTCTCTCTCTCTCTCTCTCTCTCTCTCTCTCTCTCTCTCTCCTCTCTCTCTCTCTCTCTCTGTGGTAAGAGCAGGAGTGAAGCCCCTTCCCTCCTCTCCCAGTAAACACAGCACGGTGTGCCTTGTACACACTGAAACCATGGCAACCACTGGAGCCAGGGACTTTTCTCCGCCTTCTCCATTACATCAAGAGAGTTCCGCTGTGTGTGTGTGTGTGTGTGTGTGTGTGTGTGTGTGTGTGTGTGTGTGTGTGTGTGTGTGTGTGTGAGAGAGTGTGTGTGTGTGTGTGTGTGTGTGTGTATAATTTGGAGTGAATATTAAAAACATTAAATTATTAAAATACTGGTTTGTGAAAAAAAGGCTCAATGTCTGACACTTACCTTTTTTGGAAAAAACAGATTAAATATTAAACAGTATCTTTCTCTTTGTGCAAATTGTATTCGATAAAATAATATAATTTCCCCTTTTTTGCATACAATATAGATCATTACCTGGTACTGTTTGTTTAATACAGCCTTCTTTGCTTATCTTAATCAAGGGTGTGGATAGTTTTGGAGAGTGCTGTATTTTATAATGGGTTAGCAGGTGTGGCCCCATTTCAGAGGACAGGGCGGTGTGGTGCCCCCTGCTGGACGCACTGGAGAGGACAGCGTGGCCCACAGGACCCACTCTAGCCCCTCTCTACCCTCCCACCACCTCTCCCAGTGTCACAACATACATAATATACACACACGTATTCTTCTAGTAAACGTGTGATATATACACGTTTGAGTAGGAACCAACAAAGGAAGAGTTTAAGATGTCCCAGTTTGAGTTCTCTTGAAGGCAAGTAGACCTAAATCTGTCTCTGCTTTGTCTTTTTGGAGGGCTAACCTAAAAGGAAATCAAACTGTAACAGATGCACAAAAACAAAAAGTAACTACCAGCAACAGCTGAAGTAGATGAAAAATTAACCAGCCAGTGGTCAGATAAAAACGGTCAGGTAAAAACGGTCAGGTAAAAACGGTCAGGTAAAAGCGGTCAGGTAAAAGCGGTCAGGTAAAAACGGTCAGGTAAAAACGGTCAGGTAAAAACGGTCAGGTAAAAACGGTCAGGTAAAAACGGTCAGGTAAAAACGAATGTTGTCGAGCGGGAGGTCGAGCTGGCCAAGGCAGCTGGTTTCCTTTCCCAACGTCCACCTGACAATGAAGGATGAGCTGTTACAGGCATGTGGGGGTGGGGTGAGAGGAGCTGACCTCTGACCTGGTTGGGTGGAGTCAGACACACCTGTGTAAACTCAACTCCCTTTCCAAACCACCCAGATCCACCTGCAGCTGAGTGTGCCAAGTGAGAACAGGACAGCGCATCAGCCCACGCAAAGGCTGTGTGTAAAAGCCTTGGGCAGCTGCTAAACTACAGCAGCATTGCTATGGGGGAAGACAAACCAACCCAAACATGAAGTACTCTGGTAGGGGAGTTTAACTCTGGAAAGTTAAAGGTTAAGAGGTTATGAGTTTTTAGTATGGAGTTACATTTCGAGAGCCTCTGATTGTCACGCAAGATGAGGCAAATTATTCCGTAATTCAGGGAGTGGATTTTGTGGTAGAGTAGGTAGCTGGGTTTACATTTACATTTACATTTTAAGCATTTAGCAGGTGCTCTTATCCAGAGCGACTTACAAGATGTGCATAAATACATGGTAAGAACAATCATAGTTCACACAAGAGATCAGTGCAGTAATACAGTGATAGACATCATTGCAGGCAGCTGCGTACCATACCTGTAACACTGGGAAGGAAAAGGTTAGTGTGATTTAAAAAAAATCATTTTTACATTTATTTTTTATGTGGAATAATAATTGTGTTTATTGCAATGCTAACCCTGCAGTGGGTTGTGGGTCAGGATCAGAACTTGCAGAAGTGCAGAGTATTTTATGGCTGTATTGTGAAGAGGTCATTGATGTGTAAAGTTGTGTCTGCCGAGGGGAAGCTGTCACTACGTTTTCCCAAGAGTCAGAAAGCGGAGGCCTCAGAACAGGACGGTGTCTGTGTTTCTCTCCAGACAAGTTGAAGGTGAAACGCTTTAATCTGCAAAAGCTGAAATCTGTCTCATTCTGTTGGTTTGATAAGAACCACAAGACTGCATCTCCCTGTCAGCCTCAGGAATAATTGTTTTATTGATACAGACTCGGTGATCACTGGTTCAAACGCTTCGGTAGGAGAACATTTCTGTGGCTGGAAGTATATTTTTGAGCATAGCCTGCACTACAAGCATTTTCTGTACTATGAGACAGACAAGAGCCTGTCTTGAATGTTTCTAAAGTATCGTGAGAACTAAAATATCTGAATAATTGATGCGTACTCCTTTCTCTGTGGTTTTACACATTTAGAGTTTTACGGCTGATAAAACTGGGTCACTGCCTATACCAACACCAGCACCCAGCCAGTAAGCTCTTTTCCATATCGTCTTGTTTCCTTTAAAGCCCAATTTGGGACTGGTACAGTTGGGTTGAGATCTGGTGACTGAGACAGCCATGGCATATGGTTTACATCGTTTTCATGCTCATCAAACCATTCAGTGAGCACTCGTGCCCTGTGGATGGGGGCATTGCCATCCTGGACGAGACCCCTCCCATCAGGATAGAAATGCTTCACCACAGGATGAAGGTGATCACTCAGAATGGCTTTGTGTTTATTGGTGTTTATCTTGCCCTCTAAGGGGTTGAGTGGACCTAAACCATGCCAGGAAAATGCACCCCACACCATAACAGAGCTGCCAGAACCCTTCATTTACTCAGAATGGCTTTGTTTATTTTGGCAGTTTATCTTGCCCTGTTATATGTATGAACTGGGCCATCCATGCCAGGAAAATACACCGGGAAACCATAACAGAGCCCTTTAACTCTTGATTTACCACTCGCTTCCTTTATTTTGCCAGTTAGCTGTATACATCTCCCAGCAGCCTGCAGTCTGTAGAGACTACAGCTCCCATCAGCCTGCAGTCTGCAGAGACTACAGCTCCCAGCAGCCTGCAGTCTGTAGAGACTACAGCTCCCATCAGCCTGCAGTCTGCAGAGACTACAGCTCCCAGCAGCCTGCAGTCTGTAGAGACTACAGCTCCCAGCAGCCTGCAGTCTGTAGAGACTACAGCTCCCATCAGCCTGCAGTCTGTAGAGACTACAGCTCCCAGCAGTCTGTAGAGACTACAGCTCCCATCAGCCTGCAGTCTGTAGAGACTACATCTCCCATCAGCCTGCAGTCTGTAGAGACTACAGCTCCCAGCAGCCTGCAGTCTGTAGAGACTACAGCTCCCAGCAGCCTGCAGTCCCACACCTGGCCAGCAGCTGAATCGAATGAGACAATTGGGAAGGCTGGCAGCTGAATCAAATTGTGAACTACAATAAAAGGACTGATTGTGTCACATTGAGAGGAGAGAGCGGGAAGAGAGGCTGGAGGCTGGAGGCTGGAGCCTGGAGGCTGGAGGCTGGAGGCTGGAGGCTGGAGGCTGGAGGCTGGCTGGAGGCTGGAGGCTAGGCTGGAGGCTGGAGGCCGGAGGCTGGAGGCTGGAGGGTGGAGGCTGGAGGGTGGAGGCTGGAGGCTGGAGGCTAAGCTGGAGGCTGTGCTGCAGAACTCATGTACTGAGGTTTTGACGTTTGAGTTGTGGTTGTTTTTTTGAGAAAATTCTTTATGAATACTTTATTTTGTGTTTTGGAGAAAATCATTTATTAAAATGAGTGTTTTGTTATGGAGTCCTGCCTTTGTGTTTGCCTACGCCCTCTGAAAGGTCATGTGTGTCACCGACCCCCAGTGACACGACAGAAACACAGAAACATCTGAGCAAAATCAATATTCCCCATACACTTGCAGCGCTATAAAATGTACGAGAATGCTCGTGGGTTGTAGATGTCACGAGGAGACCATGATGTGACCTTGACCTTCTGAAGCAGGCTGTGCGGTCTCAAACCGGGAGCCTCTCTCGTGGAGCTGGATCGAGATCGAGGGCTTGGGTTGATCGGAGGGTCAGGGCATCGATTGATGCCAGGGTCATTTGCATTGAAAAATCAATGAAAGAGGTCTGGCCTTTTCTCCTCGCTTAATCAATAAATCTGTTGCGCATACCAGCAAAATCAATGAAAGAGACGGCAATTTACCAAAATTAATCAATAAATTACATGACATTTGACATTTTAAAGACATTTACATGACATTTGACATTTTAAGCAGTTAGCAGACGCTCTACAACATGTGCATTAATACATGGTAGGAGCAATCATAGTTGGCGCAAGAGATCAGTGCAGTAATACAGCGATAGACATCATTGCAGGCAGCTGTGTACCATACCTGTAACACTGGTTAGTAGATTTCAATTTTATTTTTTTGGACAGTCATCAACATAGATACATATTACGAAATGCAGTATTAAACATGAAAGCAGTGGTGAGGAAAGTTAGTAAAATGTACAGTCTCTCAAAATGGTCAGGGTCAGTATTGCATTAAACCCTGGATTATTTACAGTATTTTAATTTTTTTTCCATTAGCGATGCCCCTCCTGCACGCCTGACCTGGGATCTGCTGTCCACGGAGACGATGACCTTCTGGTGCGCGCGCAGCGATGGGACAGCGTGTACAATTCCGCTACGTCCCTGGCCGCCTGCTTCGTGCGACTGACAGCCGCTCTGTGATTTTAGTGAGAGAGAATCACATGCATGAATATTTGCTTTGCTGGGATACATTAACGGGACAGAAATACATCTCTGACAAACCACTTCCTGTCCTTCAGTGTACATGTTGGTGACAGATTTATACCGTTTCATTTGACTGAGGCCAGCACGTTACGTTAATGGCCTGGGTGTTTTTTTCGATTTCTTGGCGAACAAGATTATGCAAGATTGCCCCGTGCCCATTACAGCCGTGACGCTGGTGCCCCAGTCGGGGGCAATCGATGAGAGATCGGTTTTCATTTTGGCAGAACGACAGATTGCATTTTGAGGTTGATATTAAAATTGAGATGAGTTTTAACCGATTTGACCGGCGATATTGAATATTGATTTGCTGTGTGGCACAAAATGCTCGCTCAGAGAAATGACGCCAGGAGTCGTTGTTAAATTAATTTTCCTGCTGGGATTCCGCACGTCTTCGCACAGAAATTGAGAGACAGCACAGTGTGTATAAAGATGATATCGTTGCCCCTGTTTACTTTTAATATAGGATTTGTATTTGCGTGAAAAAAAAGTAATTTACTCTGGAATATTTTTCTGCCACGTGCTGGAAGATGCTGCAGTGGAACATTTGATAAATGTGCAAGGAGCACGTGCTAGTCCTAAACTCTGGAATCAACGTAATGGATAACAGAAAGGACCAGCTTTCTGAACCACGTGCTTTTCTGCAACACATCTTCTGCTGGATCCCTGTCTGCTGGATGGTTGAGTCAGTGTTCTTCGTGAATTCAAAGCTTCCGTTGATGTTTTGTCGTTCTCTTAAGAGTTCAGAAGGAGGATGAGAATGGGAATGACATCATCTCTCACACCCCCTGGGAATGACATCATCTCTCACACCCCTGGGAATGACATCATTCTCTCGTGGTTCTCTGTGGCTCAGTTGGTAGAGCACAGCGCTGGCAACGCTTAGGTTGTGGGTTCAATCCCCACTGGGGCCACATATACTGAACATGTATGCATTCACTACTGTAAGTCGCTTTGGATAAAAGCGTCTGCTAAATGGTGTATATTGTATATTATTATTATCATACACCCCTGGGAATGACATCTCTCACACCCCTGAGAATGACATCACCTCCAGCAGACAGCTCAGGGAGAGGGAGGACGGACCCGGACGTAAACCCAGAGCGCCTCAGACACAGAACCGGTGAGCTGAGCTGGAACTCCTCTCTGGAGTGTAATTATTATTGTTCTTCTCGTCTCAGGACATCGTTACACAGTGAGTTTACGTACAAAATAATTATCCTTTAGCATCTCTCGGCCAAGCATGAAACACTACAGCAGTGGTCTCAAACTCAGTGCCACGGAGGGCCATGTGTATGCTGGTTTTTACTGCAGCCTCCGCTTTTCATTAGATAATCAGTTCCATTATTTGCTAAATGGTCATGTTGGCTTGCACATAATGTATATAAAGTTAAATTAAATATGTTTGTTATCTAAATAATAATTGTTGAGTATATTCTGTGCTTTAACTTCAAGAATGCACAGAGGTGCATGCATATGGCTAAATGAGTAGTTGAGCCAATCAAGGCAGCAGTAATTGGTTGGAATGAAAACCTGCATACACACGGCCCTTTGTGGCACTGAGTTTGAGACCACTGCGCTACAGGAAGTCTGAACGTAATGATGTCGAAACAGAGCATCCTTAGAAGTGAGTTATGACCGAGTTAATGCCACTAGTACATTGCTCCCTATACCCTCGCCCAGCTGGCTACACCCCCCCCCAACCTCCTCCTGCCGTCTGGTGTCCCTCTCCGCTGGTTTCCTTCCTTCCCCTCTGCGGCTCTCAGAATGGCCGGAACCCTGAGCTTTTGTTTGCGTTTCCAGGAGCCCCGGGTGTGACTCCGCCCCTCTCCTCTCCTCTCCTCTCCTCTCAGCTCCACTCCTCTCTCTGCTCCTCTCCTCCTTCCTCCCTCTCCTCTCCTCTCCTCTCCTGGCCGGAACCCTGAGCTTTTGTTTCCTTCCTCCAGGACCTCTCCTCTCCTCTCCTCTCCCTCTCCTCTCCTCTCCTCTCCTCTCCTCTCCTCTCCTCTCCTCTCCCCTCTCCTCTCCCTCCTCTCCTCTCCCCCTCTCCTCTCCTCTCCTCTCTCCTCTCCTCTCCTCTCCTCCCTCTCCTCTCCTCTCCTCTCCCTCTCCTCTCCTCTCCTCTCCTCTCCTCTCCTCTCCTCTCCTCTCCTCTCCGAGCCTCGAGGTCGCTGGGCTCAGCTCCGCTCCTCCATCACGCCTCACAGCGGGACGTCCTGACTGCTCTACACCAGCGTTTCTCAATCCAGTCCTGCAGGGCACACTGCCACACACTGTCCTGCATGTTTTCATTCCAACCTCCGCTCCCCCAACCTATCATCTGCACATCGGTCGTCTGTTAATGAGCACGTGAGCATGATTAGGTGGTGGTTGGAATGAAAACATGCAGCGCAGTGTGCCCTGTAGGACTGGATTGAGAAACACTGCTCTCAGCGCAGAGTAGAGTAGAGCCCTCTCAGTGCCCCCACGTTACCGGGCTACAGCTTGGTTCTGCTAGGCAGCTCATTAATAATGAACCTTAAACTGTCACAGAGTGAAGAATGAAAACAGGGGACCTATACCTTTCCACAGTCAGGCCTCTACCCCCCATCTGGGATGACTAGAGCAGGGGTTGGCAAGGAGGGCCGGATCCGTTTCTGGATTTCAGGCCAACTTCTGCCTTTAATTATTTAATTAGCCCAATCATTTACGTGATCTGACATTTTAGCTAAATGTCTTGATAAGCCCATGAATGACATCTGAAGACTGTTCTTGTGTTCCCATATGAAACATGTTACTGTGGTCTAATCTATTACAGGGGTAATTGGTAGAAACAAAAACCTGCACACACATCAGCCTCCCAGGACCGAAATTGCCCAACTCTGATCCAGAAACATGCAGGTGCAGTCTCTCATTAGCTCACAGTTCTGTCCTCCCACACAAAGCGGGCAGTGGGTGACTTTCTGAAGCTGCTTGTTAAGCAATCGACAAATTACGATCTCAAATAATCATTCATTATCATAAATGAGGTGCATGTCGCAGTGCAGTAGCCTAGTCAGCAGGTGGCGCTGCACACACCCACACACACGCATTTGTAAGTAGATAATATGAGAAAAGTGAGATAAGGAGGTTTTTTAAACAGATAAATAATGTATTGTTCTAATTCATGCCAACCTTTAATTTCCAAAACAATATAATTGGCTCTGCTGAATGTGACTCAGCTTCCACTCTGTCCTGTATGTAATCCTCTCATTGCTTTGTTGATCAAAGTCCCTCCTAATTGGCCAATTCGCCAGTCCAATCACAACACCAGGCGGCAGTGTAGTGTAATGGTTAGGGAGCTGGGCTTGTAACTCAGAGGTTGCTGGTTCAGTCCCCAGGTGGGACACTGCCGTTGTACCCTTGAGCTAAAGTTAACTATGTAAACCTGAATTGCTTCAGTAAAATGTCCAGCTGTATAAATGGATTGTGTGTAAAGAAATGTAAAACTGTGTTAGTCGCTCTGGATAAGAGCGTCTGCTAAATGCCAAAAATGTAAATGTAACACAAACACGGTCTTGCACACAGAGTAAATCCACATCCTCGGATTCTGTGCAGTCAGCCGAGGAGATGTGTGCGCTGGTCATGCAGGGACAGACGGACAGAGTTTGTTTTATCCTCTGAAGTGAGTGGAGATGAGAACGCCGGCGCTCACAGGGCGTAACGGAGGGAGAGAGGCGCCCTAATCCCCCTAAAACTGCCGTTTCGACAGACGTATCCGGCACCAGCGGTACCCCCTCTCTCTCTCGTTTAATGTTTCCTCACAGAGCCGCTCTGGAGAAACTCTTATCTGCATTCCGATCTTTCACAAAGCTGCTGCTTCGATCTGCATCTCCTCACTGGTGCCAGGTGGCTGTGGTTCTGAAACGGGGGGATTACAGAAAGATATGAAACTGTCTCTTTTGCACACGTCACACGGAATCACCGTTTAAGATGCCAGAATTTTAAAAGAAAATAAATAAAGTTATTGTTGGGGTTTTTAGCAGCTCGGTCCTGGAGTTTGGTGGGTCGGCCGTAACTGATTTGGTATTTGTCCTTCACACATGCAGTTGTACTGACACACAGAGCATGTCTTGAGCAGCTCTGGGACATTTTTACTCCTTGTGAGTAATGTCTGCATCTAACCTCTCATCCATGAATACAAAGGGCCTGCTCTGGCCCCAGACGGTGAGATCGATGATCGTAATTCTGAGGAGTTTCAGAAAGCCCGTCCCGGATGGGATGAATATTTTAGTGCGTGTTCGGCAGCCTGAAGACTCTGCACCATCATTTGAGTTCTTGACAAATACACCCCCCGCTCACCCTCACCCCCCCCCAGAGCAAGAGGCTCATCACACTGTAACTATGGGGATGTGAGCCCTGGGAGAGAAGTGATCTCCTTCATCAAGCCATCCCTTGCACCCCACACATGTTGCACGCCTGCCCCCCCCCCCCCTCAAAGCCACACATTATTTCCCACAATCCACTGGGGCAGGCTACAAGAGGGCAGCATGACTCAGTCTGGAACTATTCTTATTTATGTTAAAAACGGCGGCTGAGCGAAGGGGCCACACAGACGGGGGGATGTTCACGGGACGCTGGCGTTTAATGAGACTCAGCCGTGACCCTGTTCCCCCTCACGCTCTTGGAGAGCCTCACATCTCCCGTCTGGAGCGCACGTCCATGCGCCTCTGCAGCGTGGAGAGAGAGAGGAATTCCCCTGCCCTCGCCCTCACCCTCGCCCTCACTTTGCCACTGTTGTATGAAATGTGCTATATAAATAAACTTGCCTTGCCTTGCCTTGCCCTCTCCCTCACCCTCACCCTCACCCTCACCCTCGTGCCCTCGTACCCTCATGCCCTCTCCCCATGTGGAAACGCTCACGAGCGCCGTTGCAGCGGGGGGTCGGGGGCTCAGGCTTTGAAGCGCCGCTTCCTGTGAAAACACCGCGACTCATCGCCTCTGCACGCGGAGGGCAGGGGTGACATCACTCGAACCCGGGCTCGCCCCGGCCCACCAACAGCGCCGTGAGCTCAGAGGACCCGCGGAGAGGGCGGTGTGGAGAGGATGATTACTGGAGCTTTACTGGATCTCCTGCGTGGAGCTCTTACTCCTGCTGCTGTCTGACGTTCCGCATGTTTCTGTGACTGGTACTGATGGGAGGGAGGCTCTGATCCAGTCTGCAGGTCACATACCTCTGAGGGCAAGCCTTCTACTTTCCTCCCTAGTGTACACACACACACACACACACACACACACACACACACACACACACACACACACACACACACACACTCACACATACACACACACACACACACACACACACACACACACACAGGTGTCATATCTCACCCTGCTAGGCAGCTGGAGTGTGTGAGGGGGTTTATATTACTGCTGATGTGGGAGCAGAGCGGATAAGATGCCAAATCACAGCTTACCAAACAGCGCAGCCCTGGGGGAGGGGTGCAGGGCGCTGCCTGGGGAGTGAACCGCCTGGGGGTGTTCAGGACAGGGGGAGGGTGTGGGAGAGTGCGCTAATTTGGTCAAATGATGGTTTCATCCCATTACCTGTTGTGCATTTATAGGTCCAGGCCTAATCACAACTGGTCCTGGATCAGTCCAGTGTTTGCATATTTTACATTTTACATTTTAGGCATTTAGCAGACGCTCTTATCCAGAGCGACTTACAGTTTTACATTTCTTTACATACAATCCATTTATACAGCTGGATATTTTACTGAAGCAATTCAGGTTAAGTACCTTTAGCTTAAGGGTACAACGGCAGTGCCCCCACCTGGGAATTGAACCAGCAACCAATGAGTTACAAGCCCAGCTCCCTAACCATTACACTACACTGCCAGCCATTACACTACACTGCTCCCCTACTACACTACACTGCCAGCCATTACACTACACTGCCAGTCTTGCAGTCCGGTCATTGAGTGAGTTCCAGTCCAGCGTTTAGCCACCTGGCTCCATTAGGCATTGTCTTACGGAACCAGTACTGATGTTCTCCCCTGTTACTATGGTGTTAGGGGGCGGCAGTGGCTCAGTGGTTAAGCAACATGGGCTGGCAAGCGGAGGGTTGCTGGTTTGAATCCCAGGATGGCCAAACAAACTGGAAACCAGAGGGATGCTAGTTCACTTCCTCTGGCACTGCCGAAGTGCCCTTGAGCAAGGCACTGAACCCCTAAAACTGCTCCAGGGGCGCCGTACTATGGCTGACCCTGTGCTCTGACCTCTCTGATGGAATACATATGTATAGTGTCTATGTGTGTGTGTATTTAGGAGAGATATGCGAAAAGACTAATTCCAATTACCTTGTGTAACATGCTAATAAAGTATTCAAATATTGTTTTAATAAAGGAATAATGAAAATGATGCTCGACCTTGGCCCTTCAGCACCGTAGATGAGGAGAGGCCCTGGCCAGTCAAAATGTGTCTGTGTGATGTGACATCACAAGGGGCAGCCTGGGGAAATGGCTGCCTGTCCCTTTAAATCTTGTGAGCCACTTGAGCCATCAGAACTACATCTCCCAGCAGCCTGCAGTCCCACAGCTGGCCAGCAGCTGAACCGAATCAAGCCATTGGGAATGCTGGCAGCTGAATCCAATATTGAACTGAATAAAATAACTGATTGTGTCACATTTTGAGGAGAGGTTGAAGGGCAGCAAGCCATGCTGTAGGCACCATGCACTGAGAGTTTGATGTTTGAGTTGTGTTTGGTTTTTAGAAGACTATTTAAGTTATAAAATTATTGGTGAAGACTTTGTTTTTGTGTTTTGGAGAAAAAATGTATTGAAATGAGTGTGTTTGTTTTGGAATCCTGCCTCCTCTGCATTTCTTTGCTGGCCTACACCCTCTGAAAATATCTTGTGTGTCACCCCACCTCCTGTGACACTGCAGTGTGTTGATTTAAAAACCTGCTTGGAAAACAAATATAGGGCTGGAATCACAAACCGCTGACACTCTTGGCTTGATATAATACAGGGAAGGATGATCTATTAAAATAGACAGAAAAAAGATGTAACAAATTCTCATCCCTTGTTTAGTCTAAAACACTATTCCCTCATAAAACAAACCGGAGATGGATTTATTGAAATATAATCAGAATGAGAAGTTTAATATATTTTCTGGAAAGGCATCGACACCAGCACTAACTCATCCTTGCTGTTTTGGATTTCTTATATTAACGGAGAACTGCTGCCTGTTACCTGTATACGTCTGCCCCCTGGTGGACAATAAGCACACGTGCATGAATTAAAGGGGCTAATTTACTAATCTTCATATTACTCCTTGTTATGGGTCAGAATATTTTGATTTTTCATTAAACAAAAAGTTACTCTCTTTGAGAAATCTTTCATTCACATTTTATTTTATATTGGTATATGAAGAAAACACATATTCCATGCAGCAAGGGGATTTTACGATAACGTCTTGTAATCACACCTTGGTCACTTCACATGCCGATTTGTATACCGTCATTAGCCGGCTGTTCATCCGCGAAATCTTCACGTGTGACCGGCGCGCGCACGCACTCAATCTCGAGCTCATTCTCGAATGCGCGCGTCATGACCGGATGACGTGGTGATCAGTAGGAAAGCGGTTGGGCGCGAGATGCGATCTGACCGAGCTCGCGAGGAACCGACGGACAGCGCGAGAGGCCGTTTCATACGAGGCCAAAACTGCGTCGTTTTTACGGAGAAATGTTCAGCCGCAGAGAGGCGCACGCTGGACTACCGCCAAAGCCCGATAAACTGCACTGGACTCGGCTGGTATGGAGAAGGGTCCATTAATAAACTCATAATTAACCCATGTGTATATGTTTATAATATTAAATAATGAGCTTCAGAAGCCACTACAAAGGAATGCGTTTTATTCCTGAATCTATTCTCCAATCTCAAATCATCATGTTCATATTCCATCATGTTCCTCCCATGGTCTGTCACCAAGGCAACTTTTCAGCTCGACATTGTTTTCGGTTATCCAAAATTGTGTCGCCAATTGTGTGTGACATTGTGTGTGAATTCTGAATCACAATTGAACCCGTTGTAGTTGAAAGGACACATCTGAAAACATTCAACCGATTATAAAATCAGTCTTCGATTGTTCGATGCCTCTAAGGTTTTGAATGTTAGATCAGTAACACGAATAGTTAAGAGAACCCTTGACTATATTATATATATCCACTTCACAGTCTGAATGGATAAAAGTGTGAAATTTGTGACTACATCAAATTGGATGTATGCTCTTCAGATTTCAATATGACACATTAACCATATGACATGCATCATAATTAAATGTAATTAAATGATGGTTGTTGACTTACACAGTTGATTAATGCTAATTACTGTATTAGGCATAGCCTAAATAGCATGTGAACATATTACTATCTCTGAACATTTTAAGCAAGTTTACTGCAAGTGAACCTGACACATATTACAAAAAGACTATTACAGAATTGGGAGAGGGTTGAGCCAAAGAGTCATATATAAAAGGGCTCATCCAGCAAAACAATGGTTTTGTTAAATGTCTGTAGCAAGAATAAAATATCACTTGTTAAACAAAATCTTTTTTTCCTGCAGCAATTGTATTAAAAGTATAAAATAATATATTTTTGCTATTTCTTGATCTTTAACTAGGGTGTGAATACTTTTGGGGGTACTGTATTTTAACTGCGGCAATTACAGATCTAAAAAAAAATCTATTTTCAGAAACCTGACTCAACCCTGAATAAAATACACCCCTAATAGAAGCTACACCCTGTAATTCTCGTTTGGTGCATTTCGTCACAGAGGTGACTAGCCTCAATCCAGTATATTGATTTAAAATCCAATAATTACTTTATAATTACATATTTTGTCATGCACTCGTATGTCTCAGCTGAAAACAATAAATATCTATAGATCTCCAGGCCCCTATTTGACCTTCTTGCCAGAATGTGTCTCTACCTCATCTCCAATAACCATTGTGGATTTCAACATGCATGTGATTAGACATTTATTAATTTATAGCTCTTGCATGATTCCATAGGCTGTGTCCAAAATGTAACTGGAGTTGGTAGAGCCAGCGTTGGCTTACATCCACAGTCACACCTCAACGTCTGATTAAATCGATATTAACTGGAGCCACGCATTAAACCCTCAACGTATTACAAATTTGTATTTTATTTAATCTACAGGAAAATATACATGTATATATTTTCATATAAACTATTTTCAACTACCCTTTTACCCCAGATCACTGTTGATTACTTTTGAGCTGCCAGAACTGAGCCACATCACACAAGTTATTGAGCATTGTTTTCACTTGAGTGATTAACTCAATCGCCGGCCACAAACTTGCTCAAATCCCTTCACTTTCCTCACTGATTACCAGGAAAGACTTATCAGCCAGCTATACAGTAGATCTCACTTTGAATATAATGAACATCATCTAAAAGTGCATGTTGCACCTTCAAAACTTCAAAAGGCAGGACAAGACAGTCTGGCAGCATATAAGAGAGCCATCTCAACGGCGAGATCAAACTGTCTGTCCTGAATAAAGATCATTGCCAATTTCCTTTTCAATACAAAGCATCGACATTGGAAATCAGAATAACAATCAAGCACCTATTAATGTAAGAGAGACAATCTTTGCAATGACAAGATCAAATTATGGTTTAGATTAATTTACTGGCCAGGCTTAGCTAACAGTACTTACTGTGTGAGAGCTTTTAAGACCTCAGCATGTATTTTTCATTCTATACTGGCCAAGCTTCTAAAGGGGTTTCTCCCTTCTGACTGCAAATCTATTTTGAACATCGTTAACCTGTCTCCTTCAATTAGAGGAGTGCCTTAATCTTCAATTAGAAGAGTGGTTTAATCTTGCAAAGTTGATATCATAAAGCCATAACTTTAGAAGAACTGGACCCAGCCATTCCACAAAAAGAAAAAGCTACAGACCAATTTAAAATATGTATTTCCAAAATTCAAGAGAAGGTAGTTGCTGAACAGTTATTTCCATTTTTAGATTAAGATATGTGTGAATTACAGTCATGTTTCTGAGCAGACCACAGGATGGGGACTGGGCTCTTTGATAACAGGATGCAGGCTGTATCGGCTGTATCGGCCTCATGTATGGGTAAATATTGGTACGTTATTGAAGAATGGTGGAAAATCAGGGGATAACTAGACCACCAATTTATCGCTGTATTTGGGTGCAAATTGTAATCACTCAATCAAACAAACTAGCTTGCCCAAATAGGTCATTATGCGCTCCACTGTTAAAAATAAATAAGAAATCACATATCAAAGCCCTTCAGGACCAGAACTTTATTCAGAAATGTATTCGATCTGTGAGAGTTGACAGCTCAATAAAATCCACCCCAGGACATATCTGAATAATTCAGCAGCATAAAGTGACAGGAATACAGATCAATATGAAGTGTGCCTTGCTGCCTAACTCTGCAAACTTTCTAAAATCATGAAATGTAGATGGCATAGCTAAACTGTTAGTGGAATATTATGAAAAAGTATATTGACGCTTAAAATAGAATAAAATGGAAAAATGTTGATTGCAGAAGTTTTCAAATCCTGTGCTCTAGCAGCTGTAAGTTGATGCAGGTGCAAAACATTACCTTAACGAGCCACACAATGAGTTGATTGGCCTCTGTCTGTGTGCCATAACAGTGATTGTCATGATTTCAGGATTAAAAACACCTGTCTTTGTGAGCATTATTGGTCAGGTAGTGAATTTGAAGGAAAGACACAAAAATGAAGACCAAAGAGCTTTCTCAGGAAGTCAGGGATATGGTTATCAAAAGGCACAGATTAGGAGAAGGATACACAAATATATAAGGGTTTGGATATCTCCGTTATCTGTTGGCTCAATAATCAAGAAGACTTGAACATCTTGTAAGTAGCTCTGGATAAGAGCGTCTGCTAAATGCTTAAAATGTAATGTAATGTAAATGTAAGTGGAAGCTGCATCATATCACCCTGCCTAGAAAAGGCTGTCCCTCCAAACTCAGTGACCAAGCAAGGAGGGGACTTGTGAGGCCAACAATGGCTCTAAAAGAGCTGCAGAGTTCAGTGGCTGAGAATGCAGTAATAGTGCATCAGTCAACAATATCAAGAGCACTGCATAATACTGGCCTGTATGGCAGGGTGGCAAGAAAAAGCCATTACTTAAAACAAAACATCTCAACCCAGAGAGTATGTGAGTAATCCAGCTAAGATGTAGGAAATGGTTTTGTGGTTAGTTGACCCTAAAATAAAGCTTTTTAGCCAAAATGCCAAGTGTTATGTACGGCACTATCCTAACCCTGCCCATGCCCTGCGTAACACCATCCCCATAGTGGAGCACGGTGGTGGCAGTATCATGCTATGGGGATGTTTCTCTTCAGCAGGGACTGGGGAACTGGCCAGAATAGAAGGAATAATGGACAGAGCAAAGTACAGGCAGATACTGCAAGAACCTGTTTCAGTCTGCCAAAAGAAACTGGGGCAAAATTTACCTTTCAGCAGGACAACGATCCAAAGCACAGGGCCAAAGCTACACTGGAGTGGCTCAAGAATAAAAAGATGAATGTCCTTGAGTGGCCCAGTCAAAGTCCTGACCTGAACACCATTGAGAATCTGAGGCACAACTTGAAAATTGCTGTCCATAAGCAATGTGATGGGTCTGAATACTTATGCAAGCAGCATATTTCAGTTTTCATTTTTCTTTAAAATATTTGCTGACATAACTAATTTATTCTTTATAAAAATTTGAGCATTTGAGCATGAGTTTTGAATAAAAAATATATTAAATATGTTAAAAATATTAAATCTCATTATATTATCTGAGAGTTTAAAATGCAGTATGTCATCTAGCAAATATGGAAACCTTTGAGACCGTTCTCAAAATGGATCCTGAGAGGATCCCCTGGGACTCGATCACAGGCCCTGTTTTGGGAACACTTCTAGCAGAATGTCTACACTTCCCTCTCTTCCCTGTAGTCTTAAGCGTGGCAGCGGATGAGAAGAGGCTCGCGGAACTGCACTTGTAGCCGAACGTTTGAAGGACTGAATGACGGATAGCACTCTGCTGTTGTACCCTTGAGCGACAAACATGAATAGTTTCAGCATGCATACATCCTATGTGTAAAGTGTAAACTATGCAAGTCTCACAAGGTGAAGGCAATATGTAAAGCAAGAGAAAACGTACTATGTGTGTTTCAAGCGTGTGAAAAGATAGACGTAACTACAGCTGCTCGTTGTAAACAGGGGTAACAAAGTTCATGAAAAAGAAAAAAACATTCCAAGGGACTGAGATGAATTTAAAAAGCCGTAAAAAGGCCTAAAAAGCCTCTTGGGGCTGGAGCATTAAAAAGCTGCTGTTGAGCGAGGCTTTGTGCTAGGTCGCCAGCAGTTTTTAATGTTCTAGCCCCAAGAAAAAAGGCTTTTTAAATTCACAGGACTGCCTTGGAACTTTTGTGAAGTTGTAGATGAGATATGGCTGGTGTGAAACATGAGTGGACCATGGAGCAGTATTCAAAGAGCTGTTCTCCCCCTACATCTAAGCATTTTGTGTGACGGTCAATCAAATCCTGTAACTTCGCCATAATGTTGATACTTTGACATCTGCACGTGTTTCATGAAAGAAGGTAAATCACTTTATAACAAAAGAATTGTGAGAGACAAGAGAGAAGAAGAGATCTCTGATCTCAAGTCTCAAACATCAGGTCAGACTCACGCATTACAGGCCAATCTCATGCGCACACGCAAAATCATAAATCTTGGGCCATAGAATTGCAATCCATGCGATACACGCACGCAATGTTTTGTTAAAAAAACAAAAAACTTGAACATGCCTATCATACAGTTTGTGTTCAAGAGGTTGCACAAAGATGCCTAATTGGTTGGCTGTTTCCCAGTTTGGCCAAGGCCACCCACCATCAACGCTGTCTCTGTAACCTCATTTCTTTTGTAATGCAAATAATCTCACGCATTGTACATTTTAAAACTTAAACTGTCTTGTTGTCACGTACACTGCAATGCATGAACAGCAGGTTGGGATACGTTTTTCAAAGTCTGATAGACTGGATGTTTGGCCGGGGGACCCTGTGCTGGTTGGTACAGACTGCGATGATGATGATGATGACGATGTTGAGTTAACAGAGAAGCGTAACCTCGCTGGAATGCGGAACTCTGCGTGGTGTGCAAGTCCCGAAGGCGCCTCAAACCTCAACCGCACTGTTCTCATTATGGTTAAATTGTGACGTCGCAGGAAATGGCTTACGCTTTCATGTCCCGGTGCGTCACTGTTGATGTTATGTTTTTCAGGGGTATTATCAGGTTACTGTGTGCGCGCGTGCGTGTGCGTGTGCGTGTGTGTTGCGGAGCAGTAGAGTGTACGCCTCCCATCGAAAACTACATTTTTGAGGGCAACGAGTTACTAAGTAATCGACGATGTAGAACAAAAACAGCGGCACCTACAGCACCTACAATAAAACATTGTGTTTAACTGCGTCGCGTGACGCGCTAACAGATGGATGTGTTCATGAACAGCTCTCTGTGTGTGCTGTAGTAGGTGGTCAAAAACCGCCTGCTAGTCCAAGACCGCTGGTCCCCTTTCAATGTTCCCTCACTGAGGACTTTTATTAGCTGTAAGAGCGATATGCTCCGTCAACTCCGGGTGCAGAGAATTATTATAGTCTATGCACACACCTGTTGTATCACACATAGGCTACTATTCAATATAGGGCATGACAGTGAATTAGGAGACCGCTCCTCAAGAGCGACTTCTCTAGATCCTAAGGTTATCAAAGGTGTTACTTTTGGACATAAATCATATCCCCATTGGGGCCACATATACTGAAAATGTATGCATTCACTACTGTAAGTCGCTTTGGATAAAAGCGTCTGCTAAATGGCGTATATTATTATTATTATTATATTATATATAATCCATTTGTTCATGTGATTTATGTACAATTGCGCATGCTCAGGATATAATATTCTTATTGTTAATAACTTTTTATTTTCTTGTTTTAATGTTTACGTTTTGTTTCTCTTTCCGCCACTTGGGCAAACTGGTTGTAAACTCCACAGGGATGCTGTGAAGTTTGGTGTGTTTGTAGAGGAGCAAAGTACCGGACAATACGGCACCAAACTGGCCAAACGGTAGCGCTAACGCTAATGACTAATACATGCGAACTTTGAAAAGCCATAACTCTGCTTTTGACTTTTGACCACAGGTCAAAAGTCTCGCTGCAATCATGATGCAATGATGTCTATTGCTGTATTACTGCACAGATCTCTTGCGCGAACTATGATTGTTCCTACCATGTATTAATGCACATCTTGTAAGTCGCTCTGGATAAGAGCGTCTGCTAAATGCTTAAAATGAAAAATGTAATTTTCAAAATGATCAAAAGGACCAATAAAGTGCATAGGCCTATTCTTGGATTTTCCACTATTTTAAATCATTTGAAAAACCGAAAATAAACTTCAATCTTCTCGTGAACCGTAGATCAGGTTGACAGGTTTCTGCCTTGTAAATGATCCGAGCGGTTCAGAAATCAACGGTCCAATCGATCTGTCCCGTATGGGTGTGCAATTTCAAAACTATAATGAATTACAATTAATTCTGGACTTGGTCTACTTACTTGGCACATTGCTCCAAATAAGACACAGCTGAAATGGCGTCATTACATATTGTGAGTCGCTCTGGATAAGAGCTAAATGCCAACGTGTAAACGTTCTTTAAACATGTAGAAAGTAGACATGATTAAAGTGTATGAGATGCTTAAAAATCGAATTGTCGTGAGCTGTAGGTCCAGTTAACATGTTATTTTCTTTGACTTGTTCACCACAGAAGAGTCTTTTATTAAACTGTATGACATGGCTGTAATGGCTATTGATTTCGCCCGTACTGCTGATCTGCAAAAAACCTGCATATGAATAATCTTTTGCACTGCTGTCAGCTATACTTGAAAAAATATGCTTTTTATCAGTGGCAGTATCGATGCCATGTGAAATATTGTTGCAATGACACAGAAGTCTATGCATTTAGCTTTTATATCCATATAAATCATTGTTTGATGTAAGTTATTTGCAGGAGTATTATATACCAAGGGTTATACCTTTCAACCAAATATCCAGGAAATTTGGTTGAAAGATTTCAAATACTGTGCTAAACCATTTAGCGTTTTGTAACTTTATCAAATGTAGCTTGCAGCAATATTTATTATTGTTATTGTTCTTACTACTACTGTAGCAATCGCAGCAGCAGTAGTAGCAGCTGTAGTACTAGCAGTTGTAGTAGTATTCGTGACAGTAGAAGTAGTATTGTTCATATCCGAACTCTGGCTTTCACAAATTGTACTACCATTTTCTGTCGGCAGGTGGAACTGTTGCTCATAAAATGCGTTTCAAACAAGTAGTGCAAAAATAAAAAATAAAAAAAAACCTTACAGAATCTGGCATAATTTTGAACATGCAAAACGGTTCGACCGATATTATCTAACCTATTTTTACTGGCTCGTATGGCTGGCAGTGTCCATGCCTATTTTACGCAGTGTTTTAACAGCCGTTTGTTACAAAAACAAAAGCAGGGACACATTTCCTTATTTAATCATGCTGGCGAGTAAATTCAATCCACACACCAACACCGTACCCTAGATCAAGGAAATCTGTTATGCTTGAACACACCGCGTGTGTCTGACAGTATCACTGATACCAGGCTTAGCAGCTCAATCGAGACGTTTGCCATGTGATTACAACGGGACTTGACTATCGATCGCCGGTCTTGTCCGATCAAAGAGGAAGGCCTCCCCGTTTCGCCGGCACGCTGATACAATCACACCACTTAGCAGGCTGCATTGACAACTCCTCAATCGCCGTGATTTCGTCACATGTCTAGCGCGCGCTCCGAGGTGCCACAGTGTCCCTCCCTCCCCGTGTCAGAATCGCACCCGACGCAGTTTCGCTTTAAATCCGCCCTGTGGCTCGGGGTGGGCGGAGTCGCGCGGGTTTGTTGCGCTTGTGTTGTTGTGAGCGGCCGGACTCGCTACTCCAGTTTAAACCCGGCTGCGGTGGGGGTATGATCTCGAGCCCCCTGTCACGAGCGAAATCATTTTCTGTGGCTTGAGTGAGCGGCGACGCGAAACCCTGAGACGACGAGGTGGACATAAAAACGGGATTACTCGCAAAGGACTCCTCGCTCGCGAACAGTGGATTATACACTCTCTCGGTTTCATTTCAGACCGATTTGGTGCAGGCTGGCTCGGAGCGGATAAACCAAACCGTGTTGACTGAGGAGCGACTTGGGGAAGCGTTTTGCACCTTCTCGCCGCATCTAAGGGCAACAGGGAGTCGGCAGATCGGCTACAAACTGCAGCACATTTCCCTGGCTGGGTCCAGCGAAACCCCGGAACCGAAGCGCTGCGCAGCGGGATTTTAACGTCCGTTTTGTGCGGCGAATGCAAATGCGCACCGCGCCACTGATGCACAGCGATCTGGTTCTGCGCTGCGGAGAGAGTGGGGGTGTCCACTAGACACCAGCTCGCCATGGGATCGTGTTTGTGACTCGGGTGGGTCAGTCACGCCACGGTTTTACACCAGTCTCGGGAGAGAGAAAAATAATTCCGCATTTTAACGGATTGTGTCAAACTTGCATACGTCGGCTGCTGATGTTTATACATAGCTAGCGGCGGTTGGTGTGCCGTAGACATTTTTCTTATTTCGCTTTGCACGCTTATCCTTTTAAGTCAGCAGTTTTGGTACAAAAATGGGAAACAGTTTCTCGAACATATCCGCCTTCCAGTCGCTTCACATTGTCATGTTGGGCTTGGACTCGGCCGGCAAAACGACCGTTCTGTACCGACTGAAATTCAACGAGTTTGTCAACACGGTGCCCACGATCGGGTTCAACACCGAGAAGATAAAGCTGAGCAACGGCACCGCGAAGGGCATCAGCTGTCACTTCTGGGACGTGGGCGGGCAGGAGAAGCTGCGGCCCCTGTGGAAGTCCTACAGCAGGTGCACGGACGGCATCATATACGTGGTGGACTCGGTGGACGTGGACCGCCTGGAGGAGGCGAAGACCGAGCTGCACAAGGTCACCAAGTTCGCGGAGAACCAGGGCACCCCGCTGCTGGTGATCGCCAACAAGCAGGACCTGCCCAAGTCGCTGGCCGTCGCCGACATCGAGAAGCAGCTGGCGCTGCACGAGCTCACGCCCTCCACCGCCTACCACGTGCAGCCCGCCTGCGCCATCATCGGCGACGGGCTGCACGAGGGCATGGACAAGCTGTACGAGATGATCGTGAAGCGCAGGAAGTCGCTGAAGCAGAAGAAGAAGCGATGACCGGGTGGGGGAGAGACTAATCATCGCGCTGGCTTTTCGTTTCTTTCTCCTCCCCTCTCCTCTCCTCTCTCACAAACGTAGTTCTGCCTAGCTCCCAGTGGGTTTTATTTGTTGGTTGATGCCACTGTTGCCCTTGCCCCCCCACATGAAATGTTTACTTTGCAGTGATAATTTTATTTTTGGAATTGGGCTGATGGCTTAAACTACTGCTGCTAGGACTCTCCCCCTCCCCTCCCTTCCCCTTCAAGTGTAGCTAACCTGCGCTGTTGCTCGCAAGAGGATGCTCCAAGGGTGCTGGATGTTCCTTTGTCGGAAGTTAACCAAAAATACAGATCAATAAAACCGCGTGCATTGACTAAAGACGTAACACGACGTCAGCGTGAACCCCAGGCTGGATCCTGCGAGTCGCTGCTTCTGCGTGGATTACAAACGTGGCGTGACGATTCCACGCGTCCATAAACACGAACACTGTGATGATCACGGGACGTTACCTAAGTTGCTGTTTCTCACTGAATTTAAAAACAGAATGCTTTTTATTTTAGTTTTAAGATTTTTGTTATTGTTATTTTGTATATTTTACTTTCCTTTGCACGTAATGTGGATGTAGATCGTACACATTGAGTCGACCCTGTCCATCGTTTAAATGCCTGTGTCCCGGTTTCATGAGGCTGATGAATAACATGGAACTGCAGGAATGTTGATGCCACCTGCTTCGGGCTGCTAGGCTTACAGGACTGTATTATAATGCTGTTTATCCTCGGCTCTGACGCGAGTTAGAGTGGCGCATGCGCAGAGCTCGGGAGACGCGTTGAAGTAAAGAGTGATTTCCAGCGCGCGGGTGTGTGCTCGTGAGAGAGACGTTCCGCCTGCAACGTGCTTCATTACAGTTGCAAACACAAACTTTGCACTTTTTTTTTTTTTTTTTTTAAAAGACTAAACGGTAAAGTACTACACTGTATAACACAAAACAACAAAAAAATGAGACTGTTTATGTACTGTACAGTGAAGCCAAAAAATCCTGAAGTATTTTTTAAATTAAAAACGTTATTAAAAGAAACATGCGTGTGCTGACTTGTGTTTTTGTGTGGTGAGGACAAAGCTGTGTGTGGTGGGGGTGGACCGCTGGGGATTGTTCTAAAACCATGAGTCTGGTTAAAAAAAACCAGACCCCTTCAGAGGTGGTCATTGTGTAGCAGACTGTGTGAGCTGTGGAATTCCACTGTAGCCTGTTGTGTTTCCCACAATGCCCCTGCAGTCACCGGGGAACATTCACTCCTAGCACAGGGTCACCCAAGTCTGTCCATTTCTGTCGCATCACATACAACACAACACAACACAATACAGTCATTTAGCAGATGCTTTTGTCTAAAGCGACTTACAGAAAGTGCATTCAGCTCGAGTTAATGAACAGCCACTTGATGCTCCAATGTCTGAGCACGTCATTCGTCAAGTACGCCACATAAACAATTACAAGTGCTAAAGGAAATTGACAGTAAGTGCAACAAGTTCGTTTATTTGTTTTGTTTTAATATAGGGATGTGTGTGTTAAGGTCTGAGGTGTAGTCAGTGAGGAGTTCATTCCACCACATGCAGACTTTTACCCCTCTAGGACAGAAACCCATCAGGAACTAACCTACGGGCACGTCCCATAAATGTATTTTGTCAGGAAAGTTTGGTATCGACACATCGGGGCAACTATGGCAGCTATCCCACAGGAATATTCAAAGCTGAACTTTGGCATGGTAGCTGTGTCACTCAGCAGGTGTTGAGGGGGTGTGGGGGTGGGGGGGGGGGGGCTGGTCTTCATTAACATACCTCAACTTGTTGTCACGTTGAACAGCGTTTTAATGTTACCGAGGAAGAGCTCAGCAAGTTCCCGCACATCCCAAAGACTCAACCCCATTATTCATCCTGTTTTATTAGTGAAGCGCGCTCACTTCTGATCAGCTCGTCCGGCCCTCTTACACTCCCCAAACATGAGAGGGCCTGGAAGAGAAATGTAATCCCTTTACGAAAGTTACTTATGAAACCCATGTACATTACATTACATTTTAGGCATTTAGCAGACGCTCTTATCCAGAGTGACTTACAAGATGTGCATTAATACATGGTAGGAACAATCATAGTTCAAGAGATCAGTGCAGTAATACAGTGATAGACATCATTGCAGGCAGCTGCGTACCATACCGTACCAACACTGGGAAGGAAAAGGTTAGTACATTTTGCACGCTGCACGCATGTACACACTGAAGGCTGCTTCCTGAACACTTATTTCTGCAGCTATGGGTGGGTACGTTCTGCAGCCAGGACACAAGGGCCCAAATCCCTGATATTTAATAGGTTATATTTGTAATTATTAGCCAATGTGAAGATAACATAAAGTAAAATAGATGTGGCTTACATGCCTCTCTCAGGGAAAGAGATTGATTTAGCTTGATGTGCAACTTTCAATCTAAACAGGCTGTGCTTTTGCTTTAAGCAGTCTAGTTTGTTCAGAGGTGTGTGTAAAAAAGATTTACATCCATATAATAACATTGTGTAAAATATTACCTAACATCCTGCCTTCACCGGTGAGTTTGTTTGTCCTTTAATAAAACTGAGACTAAGAAAGCTTCCTCATAAATTCACAACTTAAAGCCTCTTCAATATTGAGTTTTAACTGATTTTTTTTTGAATGAATGGATGAGTTTTTTTTTTTTTTACTGCATGGTAGGCAAATCCCAAAAGTTATTCATAAAATGTAACAACACAGTCAGTGATGAAAGCACCATGCCAAAACATTGGAATTAATTAGCATAATATTTATGGAAGCGGTAACAAACTGTAGCTGTTTATTGTGATTTTATTTCTACAAATTAGCCTGCATTAATTATTGTATCCCCTCCCCCCTCCCCCCCGTACACACCTGGATTGTTTTCAATATCCGAGGCTGAGCCCATGACCTAGTTATAACATTATAGTTATTATATTCATAATGACATTAAGCACTGGCAACAAAGTTTAAATAAAGTAAAACTAGGGAGGGGAGGGCTACATGTAACACTTGCAGTGCAGTGTTCATGGTTGTGTCAGTAATGCTCAACGTCAAACGCAGTCAATCATATACTCAAAAAAATGAATTAAATTAAATCATTAATTCAGTGGTCACCAGTTGTAGTAGCTAGCTTGCTCGTTAGCTACAGACTCGCTCCTCGAAAGTAGAATTTCACTAAAGCCTTTAAGTGTTCCACATGAACGCCCAACTTGTGAACGCACTTAAGAGTACCCCACTTAGACCGGTCGAGCGATTTTATTAAAGTGATAAGGAGCAACAGACCCTGGCATGTCATTAGTATTGGCAGTGCTACTGTGTATACTTTGAATCTTGGCAGGGTGGTGTTGTTAGGTACATTCCTGTAACACCTAGTTGTTCCAATATTCATATAAATAATATTATTTCCAATGGCTGTATGTACATGGTAGGCTTTTTCCCCCAAAAAAACATGAGACTGTTTCAAAATATTTTAGCTACAGTATACAGCAAACTGACTGTCCCATCCCTCCGGGCGCCCGGCAGCCGCTCCTCGCGGTCTCGTCTCTTCTCTGACCCCTCGGTGGTGGAATGGCCTTCCACAATCGGTCAGGACCGCGGAATCACTTGCGATCTTCTGCAAGAGACTCAAAACCCACCTTTTCAGACTCCACTACCACTGAATTCTGTACATCTAGCCAAATGTCATCACCACTGCCTACTTGTTCAATACTTTTTGTATATGTATACTTGCTTACTCCTCAAAAAAAGTAATAAATCTTACCATGTATTAATGCACATCTTGTAAGTCGCTCTGGATAAGAGCGACTGCTAAATGCTTAAAATGTCAAATGTAAAAAATGTATAGGCTACAGTTCCTGCAGACTTCATTCATACTCATTGATTGCTAGCTAAGGCTCTAAGGTTCTATCGTATTCTGAAAACGTAAAGGTATATATCCCTAGTACCGACACACCAAGGTTTTTGGCCAGAGTCATACAGCTGACTGCATTGGTATTCCAGTCATCTTTCAACAGAACACTTTTATAACGCAGGTAGTCCTCGCAGGCTGGGCAGACTGCCCACTGAGAAGTTTCTGCACTTTAGTCTGTGAGGAATCCACGTTAAAGTCGATGGTAGGATTTGCATGCTGTGCGTGGATTCGTGAAGCCAGCCCCCGCAAAATTAGGACAACAACCTCGAGAAAGTGAGGGTGACATTGATACTGCAAGCAGTATAGTTTTATTTATACCATTATTCATTTGCTCTTGGCGAAGTGTATTCCTTTTGGCTTACGTTTCACAAGCCATCCACTTACAGGATTGGATTGGACATTTACAACTCAAGTAAAATACCTTGGTCAAGGTTGCAACAGCAAAATACTCTACCCAAGATTCAAACTTTAAGGTGAAAATTGAGGAAATAACATTAAAACAATCAAATAAAAATGAATGACAAAAGACACCTGTTTACCCTGGGTTTGTGTGTGTGTGTGTGTGTGTGTGTGTTTGTCTGCATGTGCGTCTGTGTGTATGTCTATGTGTGTTGCCATTGTTGCCACCAAATCATTTTGTAATGCCATTGCCTTTAATTTCCTCAAAATGTTGTGTCCCCATTTCCCTGTTGTTCTGACCTGCTGGCTGCCATGGTGACTGTGTAAAACCAGCTCTGTGTTCCCACCCATGACCGAACCCGGGGCTTTGTACACCAGTTTACACTGTGGGGTCTGGCTAACAGGCTTTCCGATCCACAGTTCACCTGTTTTTTTAAATGTATTTTAAATCTAAGGTCAACACAATATGTTGGGTGGGAAGGGGGGTTAGAGGTCATGGAAACATAAGTCAATGTTTGTCCTGTGATGTTGTTTTGTGACCTCTGAGCAAAAACTCTGTACCCAGTTCATTTTGTATTTTGAAACTATAATTGGTACTATAGTTCTGTTCTAGTCTTGTAATTTTGCACAGTTTAACTGGATTCTATCCGATATAGTCTGTACAGAATGCTGTATCCTCTGTGATGTATTTTGCATAGGTATTTTTTAGCTTTTTTTAGCTGTTTAATGAAAAAATTCTGTCTGCTTAATTTTGATTCAGTCAATTATTTCTTATCTGCTTTTTGACTTTGAGAGAAAAGCTTTAAGTAATTGGAAATTCAGTAGAAGGAAATTCTCATATGTAACATGTTTATGCATACAAAATGTATAATATTTATCATTTGATCAGAATTGGAAATTCAGTAGTTTATTCAACATGTATGCATATATATGCAGAGACTTACAGTAGTGAATGCATACATTTTTTAGTATATGTGGTCCCAATGGGAATCAAACCCACAAACCTAAGCGTTGTCAGCGCTATGCTCTACCTACTGAGACACACAGAACCACACTCTACCTACTGAGCCACACAGAACCATGCTTTACCAACTGAGACCCACAGAACCACACTCTACCTACTGAGCCACACAGAACCACGCTCTACCTACTGAGACACACAGAACCACACTCTACCTACTGAGCCACACAGAACCACACTCTATCTACTGAGCCACACAGAACCATGCTCTACCTACTGAGCCACACAGAACCACACTCTACCTACTGAGACACACAGAACAACGCTCCTACCCACACAGCACCATGCTGAGCCACACAGAACCATGCTCTACCTACTGAGCCACACAGAACCACACTCTACCTACTGAGACACACAGAACAACGCTCTACCTACTGAGCCACACAGAACCACACTCTACCTACTGAGACACACAGAACCACACTGTACCTACTGAGACACACAGAACAACGCTCTACCTACTGAGCCACACAGAACCATGCTCTACCTACTGAGACACACAGAACAACGCTCTACCTACTGAGCCACACAGAACCACACTCTACCTACTGAGCCACACAGAACCATGCTCTACCTAGTGAGACACACAGAACCACATGCGTATGCGTTTGAAGTAGAAGGTTTCATAGACATGCGGGAAATAGCATTTTTTTTTCTCAAGAGGTTGTGTTTAGGAATGAGTGCAGAGGTGGGATCACACCTGGTCTTTAGGACACAGTTGTTAACCCCCATTGGACATTAATGACAGAGGGGGAGAGGAAATGTGTGGTAAAAACACAGAACACAGGTGGAGGTGGGGCCGGGGTGGGAGATGTGGCAAATTGATACCTGTTGGGAAGAATAGTTTCAGCTGGAGGAGGACAACATCAGGGGTTGTCTGGAGATTTCTCTCCCAAATCTTTGTTTCAAAACACAACTGTGTTGGCCTTGTAACAATAATAAAATGAAAATGAACACCATTTAAATACCATTTAGTCAGGAGTCATAGTTAAATTGAAGGGAAGGGGCTAAAGGATCAATTTGTTATGCACACTTTATTGTAAAGTCTGTTTGGTCGAGTAAAGTTGCGTTTCTTTAAACGAGAGCACACAGAGGGATGACACAGTGCCGTGAGCTTTGAGGGCGGGCGTGTCGCCCTCTCTGTTCTCTGTGTGCTCTCTCTCTCTGTGCTGTGCTGTTGGTGTTGGGGGAGGGGCAGGGGATGACACCTGCTCTGAGCCACATTTACACACAGGGACAGGGGTTTGAACATCACCTGGATGTGAGCTGTAAAATGAGCTCTAAAACGAGGACGTATGAAGCAATGTTGGGGGCGGCAGGGTGGTGCAGTGGATAGCACTGTCGCCGCACAGCAAGAAGGTCCCGGGTTTGAATCCCGGCCGGGGGCCTTTCTGTGTGGAGTTTGCATGTTCTCCCGTGTCCGCGTGGGTTTCCTCCTCCAGGTACTCCGGTTTCCTCCCACAGTCCAAAGACATGCACGTTAGGCTAATTGGAGAGTCTAAATTGCCCTGTAGGTATGAGTGTGTGAGTGAATGGTGTATGTAGTGTCCTGCGATGGATTGGCGATCTGTCCAGGGTGTATTCCTGCCTCTCGCCCAATGCATGCTGGGATAGGCTCCAGCCCCCTCCGCGACCCTGACTAGGAATAAGCGGCTTAGATAATAATATTGATGATGATGATGATGAAGCAATTTTCCCATTTTGCTTCAGTCTGAGAAAACACACGAGAAAATGAAACCCAGGAAATGTGGTTTTATTCGCTGACAATTTCTAAATATCCATCATGAGGGACATTTATCTGGTGTGCTACATCCTCCTCCAGAAAAATGTGAGTTTTTGAGAGTTCATTTCCTGCATTTCTGACTTCTGAGAGTTCAGATAAACATCCAAGATGTTCTCTTTAAAATTATTGTAATATTTAACATTACAATGAATGTCATTTAAATTGCATACTATTAAAATACTATACAAAACGGCATACTATTAACTTCACACGATTGATCATGACATAGTGTTCCAACCTTACAGAAGGGAGCTATCATGACCAACAAGCACAGCACATCACATCACAGTACACTGGCATGGTTTTATATTTTGGGCTGTTGAAAACCTTTTCAAAAGCTTTTCTAACTAGATGGATATTGATTTTGAGTTTGAGATTCCAGTACTGCCGAGCTGCCATTTAAAATCAGGCCATGAGAGAGGAAGAGGTTTTTTTACACACGGGGTACATGCTGATGTGCAGATTTGATGCCAACGTTGGCCAGAGAAGAGAATGTTCTGCTGAGAGGATCCAGCCGAGGTTAAGAGTCCCGTAGAACATCGTGAGTGGGCGAAACAAGGTGGGAAGGTGTCATGTGCACAGTGCTGTGTAGCTTGTGCAGGGAAAGCGTGTTTTGTGATTCTTGCACAGTAGTTTTTTTATTTTACCTCAGCAACCTATTACTGCATATGTAACGATGTGAAAGAATGGAAAACCGGGGCGGTGGATAGCGTAGCGGTCCAACGCACCGTATTTTGACTGGTCCGATATGGTGTGTGCTGCCTGTCAGGGACGTGGTTTGAAACCCGCCTCTACCAGACCAGCCCTGTCCACCCCAGGGGGAGAGGGGGAGGGTGAGCCGGCTTGGGTCCGCCGTGAAGCATGTATGGGAGTCTCCAGAACATGGGTGGGCAAATCCTGTTTAGAAGGAAGTGGAGTTCTCTGCCCTCTGAGAATTAGCTTGCCTCGTAGAGACTCGTGTGGGGAGGGCAAATAGAGGGTGTAATTGACCACTAAATTGGGGGGAAAAAATGGGAAAAAATCTGAAACAAATTAAAATAAATAAATAATGGAAAACAGTTACTCAAAGCTGAAGGCAAATTAGCACGGTGGCTAGAGTGAGTGCCAATTCAGTCACCCCCCCTATCTGGCTGGTCCATTACGCACAGAGACGGTGTATCGCTCTGCAGCTGGCAGGTTGGTTTAGTGGATAAGTGGCTTATCCCCATCCCCAGCACCTCACTGTGGATGTTCCCCAGCGTTGGGAGACGGAGGGCTATTTTTAGAGACACTGGAATATTTAGCGGGGAGAGAGAGAGGGGGGCTGCGTGTCAACATCAATAAATAATCAAAGCTTTCGCTGGCAGTGCACTGGAGTGGGGAACAATAAAAACGGCAATGTGCAACGGCAGAGGAGATGGAGCCACAGTTTCACCCAGGGAGGGGGTCTCCTTACGCCCCCGCCCGTTAGAGCAGGGGTGGGCGAGGAGGGCCGTATCCGTTTCTGGATTTCAGGCCAACTTCTGCTCTTAATTATTTAATTAGCCCCAATTATGTATGTGATCTGACATTTTAGTTACATTTCTTGATAAGCCCATGAATGACAGTTGAAGACTGTTCTTGTGTTCCCATATGAAACATGTTACTGTGGTCTAATCTACAAGTGAACCAGCATTGCCGTATTCAACTAATTCACTAATTGAGCCACAGGGGTAATTGGTAGAAACAAAAACCTGCACATACACACACCGGCCCTCCAGGACAGGAGCTGCCCACCCCAGCATTAGAGGGCAGGGCCCTCCCTCTCTCTCTCTCCCTCTCTCCCTCTCTCTGTCCCTCCCTCTCTCCCTCTCGTATTCTCAAGCTAAAGCCAAAGGTGTGAATTCTGACTTGTTCTGAGTGCAAAATAAACGCACTTCCTTTTTCAAAAAGCTGCCACCGTAAATCCGTGACACAGTTTGCCGCACATCATCGCAAACACAAAGACCCACTCCTGCAGTAGCTCGGTAATCCTACTAAAAAAATAAAAATAAAAACTCTTTCCATTTGTGTTGTGATGCTGGTTCCATGCTTATTTATTTATTTATTTTTGTCTTTTTAAAAATATAATTGTCACACATGATTCGATTAACTTGTCCATTTAACACAAAGACAAGTCGATTTCTTCAGGGCCTGCTGTACACTGTACCAAAGCAAAGCAAAAAGAAAAACACCCTTTTGAATGTGCTTCTAAGCCTCCCCATGCACACTTCACATGCAACGGCTTAAAGCCTGAAAGAGGTTCACAAACTCCACACAACTCCACAGACAAGAGGGAGGAATGCTGCTCTATTGTGAGCCCGGGCACACCCAGAGAGAGACACTCTACCCTCGATCACAACCTGGCACGCCTGCCGTCCCGGGGGGGACACACAGGTCATCCGGGCCTTTCTCAAAGATGCTAATGTAATATATGGCATTTAGCAGATGCTTTTATCCAAAGCAACTTACAGTAGTGAATGCATACATTTCTCAGTACATGTGGTCCCAGTGGGAATCGAACCCCCAACCTAAGCGTTGTCAGTGCAGTGCTCTACCTACTGAGCCACACTGAACCATGCTCTACCTAATAATATAATAATATATGCCATTTAGCAGACGCTTTTATCCAAAGCGACTTACAGGAGTGAATGCATACATTTTCAGTATATGTGGTCCCAGTGGGGATATGTGGCCACCCTTTGCAGCGGACGCTCACGCGCTCAACTTTAACTCACACCTTATGAGCTCCCCTTCAAACTCCTGCAGCAGCAACCAAAGCTTGATCGATTAACATTAGTCGTAGCATCCGAGCCACGGCACCAATGTAACGGAGTTGGTTCTGCCGGCAGCGAGTTTCGAACCGAGGATTGGCTCCGCTACACTAGCAGAACTCCCCACAACACCAGTGGCTGGGCTGAGAATGTGTCACCCCCCACAAAGCTTGCATCATGATGTCATCAAAACAGGGGTGACTGCAAGTCCCTGGTTCCCTTGACAATAATAAACATTGAGTCACTTCTCGATCAGTACTGCAGGTCACTTGTATTCCCACTATGACTACATTTCCAACGGCTAAAGGAAGTAGTGTTTTAATGGGGCGTTGGGCCACCATGATCCACCAGAAGAGCTTCAGTGCACCTAGGAATAGATTATGGAGTGTCTGCAACACATTCTTCCATGAGATCATTCGGTGTTTTGGTGTTTTGTTGATGGTTGTGAAAAAGGCTGTCTCAGGTGCCGCTCTAGAATCTCCCATAAGTGTTCAGTTGGGTTGAGATCTGGTGACTGAGACGGCCATGGCATATGGTTTACATCATTTTCATGCTCATCAAACCATTCAGTGAGCACTCGTGCCCTGTGGATGGGGGCATTGTCATCCTGGAAGAGACCCCTCCCATCAGGATAGAAATGCTTCACCACAGGATGAAGGTGATCACTCAGAATGGCTTTGTATTTATTTGTGTTTACCTTGCCCTCTAAGGGGTTTAGTGGACCTAAACCATGCCAGGAAAATGCACCCCACACCATAATAGAGCCGCCAGAACCCTTCATTTACTCATGTTTCCTTTATTTTGGCAGTTACCTGTGCCTCATAGTTACATGAAATGGAAAGAGGAGGAAATCCACATTTTTAAATCGTTCTGATGGACCTGAAATGTCAAAACCTACCTAAAAAAGGACACCTGGGACTGTTCTCTAAAATGTAAGAAGTTCAACATTTTACATTTTAGGCATTTAGCAGATGCTCTTATCCAGAGCGACTTACACAGTTTACATTTCTTTACATACAATCCATTTATACAGCTGGATATTTAACTGAAGCAATTCAGGTTAAGTACCTTTAGCTCAAGGGTACAACGGCAGTGCTCCACCTGGGAATTGAACCTGCAACCTCTGAGTTACAATCCCTGTTCCCTAACCATTACACCGCACTGCCGAGTTCAACTCCCATCAGATTAGTGGACCTAAACCGTGCCAGGAAAATGCACCCCACACCATAACAGAGCTGCCAGAACCCTTTCAGAACAACACTCTGTTTCAGTTCATTCATTTTCAACAGGAAGGACTTGTTCTGGGGTGTATCCCTGCCCCTGGCTATCCATCGCCTTTTATTGGAAGGGAACTACGAGTAGGGGCATGCCGGCTCATTTCTCATCTTTATTTTTCATTCAGTAGAACAGGTGTGCACAGTTTGGCCTTCTGTACAAATCTGAACATTTGTGTGTGTTGTTGACATATGCTTCAGGTTTGTTCTGGTGAATCTTGCATGAGAACTGGGCAAAAGGCCTAGGTTGCAAACTCCAACTCCAACTCACTGGCCTGACTTAGTTTTGGGTCAGTTTTATGCTATTTAATTCCAAAACAAATTCACGCCTATCAGTTAATTTATATTGGTACATTAGCATCCCCTTGTTTACTCTGAGCAGTTGCCAATGCCAACTCTGTGGGTGTTGGTGGTCTTTTATGAGTGTGTCCATTTGTCTAAGGGTTTCTTTTCATCCCTCAAAAAATCATCTGTTTCTGAAATGAAGAAAATAAAAACTCAGATTCCCACAGAAAAAGAAAGGGAGCCTTTTCAGGTGAAGGAAGAAATCTGAAGAAGATGACCTTAAAGAATGAGAGAGAGAGAGGGAGGGAGGGAGGGAGAGAGGGAGAGAGAGAGAGAGAGAGCTCGGTCTGTTTGAAGGAGATCCTGTCGCTATGTTAATGCTGTTCAGTGATGTTTGAATAGGTGGAACATGACTCCAGAAACCTCAGCTTGTCCTCCCAGTACTCAATCTACTTTTGAGGGGAAAAAACCTGATTGTTCTGTGAATGGTTACAACAAAGTGTCCCTGTGTGGTGTCACCAATATGACCTTTTCCCCCTGAGGGATAATAGTTTACTTTGAGTCCTGACGCCCGGACTGTAGAGTGTTAACGAGGTGACACAAGTGGGGAACCCTTCCCCGATACCCATTTATTTGACACTTCAGTGTGTTAAAGACAGTAGCTCTCTCCCTCTCTCTCTTCCTCTCCCTCACTCCCTCTCTCTCCCTCACTCTCTTCCTCCCTCACTCCCTTCCTCCCTCTCCTCCTCCCTCTCTCCTTCCCTCTCTTCCTCTCTCTCTTCCTCCTCTCCCCTCTCTCTCCCTCACTCTCTTCCTCCCTCTCTCCTTCCCTCCCTCCCTCACTCCCTTCCTCTCCCCTCTCTCTCCCTCACTCTCTTCCTCCCTCTCCTCCTCCCATTCTCCTTCCCTCCCTCCCTCTCTCTCTCCCGCCCTCCCTCTCTCTCTCCCGCCCTCCCTCTTCCTCCCTCTCTCTCTCTCCCCTAATGCTGTCAAAGAGCCTCTGTGGGAAAGCTGTAGGTGCATTTAGAAGCTCTCCATCTTCAAGTGTGCATTTCAGTGAAAGAGAACCCACAGCAGTTCAGTCTTGCCAGCGAAGGACTTCAAATGATACACGTTTTCCCCCCCCTCTGTTTTCTGAGACGCACTCGGGTGACTCGCCAAAACAAAGCCCTTTTTGAAAAGCTAAGGACAATGGGACGCTGTGTTCTGTTACCTCTAAAACGACGGAGCGATGGCAGAGGCTCGTCTTGTGTTACGATGGTGCCTGCCTTCCCCAGCAGGGCCTTAATTAAAAAGTAAATGTGCTATTTTGTAGTTATTTGTTCGGTTTATCCCGCCCGCGTTGCTGCATTATTAAAGCCCATGTCATTTGACACGGTGTTAAAAAAACCCGCATCACTATTTATGGTGGCACGCGCTTGTGTCGACGCAGGCCGGTTGCCAGGGAAACGGGCATAAATAGAAACTGTAACCACAAACATCTGCTGATAAGGGGATTATGATTTTATAATGAGAAGATAATTGGAAGACGAACGCCCCGTGTCAATGTTAATTGGATATCTGATACCTCATGTGCGCTCTCTCTCGCGAAGTCATTCGGTCACCTCGTCCATTAAAGTTTCACGACGGGCGACTTTCAAAAGTAACCTAACTAAGTCACATCGGATCAAATTACTTCTTTCTTTTTTTATAAGGGATGAATGCAAGTGTAAATCTCAAAGAGCTTGGAGACTGCCCACAGTGTACTACATCGACATTAAAATAGTGCAACATTAAAATTGCCCCTAAAAAAAGTGTATTTTCAATTTAACATCGTCTCATAATGTGAATCCCGATGTGTTTTTGAAACATGTTTAGCCAAAGTGTTTTTAATCAAACAGCCTCTTGCTGAATTTCACCAGCACTTATTACAAAGCTTTAGCAGCTGTTATCAAGGCTGCCAGGGCTAAAATCGTTCTCTGTGTTGTAGCTTTTTCGTGTAGCTCTTTAGCGCACAGGTCTGATGGACCCTCGTGATGTGGAGGCGGTTCTGCTGACAGAGAAGCAAAGTAGCCAAGAATCACACTGGGAAAGGAAGCTGGTGTGTTCTGGACAAGAGAAGGTCAAGTTCCCATATTGTGATTCTAATGTAGCTATAATTTTTGGGCCGTGGGTAGGCTACATTGTTCAAAAATAAAGAAATATATTTTTGCCTCATCCTGATCAAGTCTGCCTGTTTTATTTTACAAGGTCACTGTAGACCGTTTTCTATTATGAAGAAAATCTGCCGTTATACGTGCAAAAATATCTGCCATGTCGTCTTTCAGCATATACCTTGGGTTCAAGCTCTCTCTCTCTCAAATTCACATTTGAATTGGCTTTATTTGCATGACAAGTGAACTTGTGTTGCTAAAGTATTAAAATACATATATGAGAATAACAACACCCAAGGAAAAAAAGAAAACGTAGAGGTAAGCCTCCCCTCCCACACAGACAGTACATACCCCACATTACAGCATTTTAACAAACAAACAACCCACCCCCTCCCACACATAGATAGCCTACCCCACATTATAGAATTTTTAACAAACAGATTATGGAGCCTCTGTTCCATATATGAGACAGATGCATATATAACCAACTCTCTCTCCCTCTCTCTCTCTCTCTCTCTCTCTTGTTTCTTTTTAAAACTCCTCGTATTATCTGCGTATAACGGTAATTACAGAGTCGGAAAATCCATGCGATTCTCACGGTGGCAAAGCGTTTTGTGCTAACTACAGCCACTTCATTAAACGTAACACGTAAACAGTTATTAAGCTGGCAGGTCACTCCCTTTAGATTGTTACTTGTGCCCACAACACTGTTGATTTGATTTGCCAAATGAGCAGCCCTGTATCTCAAAACAGTTTAACGTAGGCAGGGCTGGACTGGCTATATAGTCTAGGGAAATGCCCGGTGGGCGGTCTAGTTTTGGGCCGGTATTAGGGCCGGTGAATCATTTTATATTGCGCCCCTCGGATGTTCTCAGCTCCGCAGCACCCCACCCCGGTCGACAGAAAATGCGGCGCTCGCACCGGGTGCCGGGCCGGTCTGAGCGCGAAATGGCAGGGCCGATTTTTCTCCCAGTCCAGCCCTGAACGTAGGGATGCTTAATTGTGCATGCAAATGACATGTTTATCCGAACCCTGTGTAATTAAGTCGAACCCTTTAAGTCGGCGTGGAAAATAGTCCACACTTCCTCTTGTGCATCCAAATATATCAACACATTCACTTTGTTGACCAATGGGAATTAAAGAGTGTGAAACCAACCTATTAATTCATTTATTTTTGTATTCTTTTTTTAATTTCAGTTGAGTCCCGCCGCACGTACACACAAAATGAAATGCGATCGGTAGGTTTATAGGTCATTGTTCCCAGTGTGTGTACACTTCTAAACCGAGACCCACAGAGCACATTGTCTCGCCACTATTATGGCGGCCGTGTTGTTTCCTGGAGAGGCGGGCAGGATACACATTGTTTTGGCGGTCTCTCGAAGATGTAGGTCAGTGTGTGTGTGTGTGTGTGTGTGTGTGTGTGAGAGAGAGAGAGTGTGTGTGTGTGTGAGAGAGAGTGTGTATGTGCATGAATGCGCGTGTGTGTGTGTCTCCTTCACCCCGATACCCTGCTGTGGGTAACTGTGTATCTGTCACAGAACCATCAGAGGGGTTAATGGTGTGAACCTCTTCAGTAAAGACAATGGGGGGCCATGGGGGCTTAGCAGCCTCATTGTCTGCACAGCTTGTGGAGGAAGAGATCGTCTGTCAATTAAAGACATCATCTGTGTGAGTGTGTGCGTGCGTGTGAGTGTGTGTGTGTGAGAGAGAGAGAGTGTGTGCGTGTGAGCGTGTGTGTGTTTGGGGGGTGTTAACTGAGGACTGGGTGACCGTTATGAGTGAGCCCTGGGAACCAGCATGGCCCACTGGGGCCTGTGGGGGCGTTTGTGGGAGGCAGTGAGCAGAACTCATATCCAGCCCCACCCCCACCCCCACCTCCACACGGAGCACCATTTATCCAGGCCCCCTGCTACCCCTCAAAGCGACTCCTCCGCTCCCTCGGGCGTGAAGGTGCACACAAAGACACGCGTGTACATCGTGTGACGCCTGCGATGGAAACTCACAGCTCACAAAGGCGAGGAAACGCAAAGCTGTTCTGCTGCTGATCTGTGTGTTCCAATAATAATAATAATATATAATATATGCCATTTAGCAGACGCTTTTACCCAAAGCGACTTACAGTAGTGAATGCATACATTTTTCAGTACATGTGGTCCCAGTGGGAATTGAACCCACAACCTAAGCGTTGCCAACGCCACGCTCTACCTACTGAGCCACACAGAACCACACTCTACCTACTGAACCACACAGAACCACGCTCTACCTACTGAGCCACACAGAACCACACTCTACCTACTGAGCCACACAGAACCACACTCTACCTACTGAGACACACAGAATCACACTCTACCTACTGAGCCACACAGAACCACACTCTACCTACTGAGCCACACAGAACCACACTCTACCTACTGAGACACACAGAACCACACTCTACCTACTGAGCCACACAGAACCACACTCTACCTACTGAGACACACAAAACCACACGTTCCAATACGTTGCTCAGTCATTATTTTGTTTGTAGGCAGGGGCTTGAGATGGTGTTTCTCATCTTAGTCTACCATGCGCCTTCAATATGCTATGGTAGGTGAGAAAACACACAAACACACCCACACTCTTACAAGCATATGGGCGCTCATACACACACACACACTCTCTCTGGAATGCCATTTGTATGTCACACACACTCTTACTGTAAAAGCATATGGGCGCTCATACACACACACACACTCTCTCTCTGGAATGCCATTTGTATGTCACACACACTCTTACTGTAAAAGCATATGGGCGCTCTCTCTCTCACACACACACACTCTCTCTGGAATGCCATTTGTATGTCACACACACTCTTACAAGCATATGGGCGCTCACACACACACGCAAAAACAACAGTGTTAACGATGCTAATAAATGAAACCACACCGTGGACATTTGGTTAGTTTATCACGTGCAGAAGGCCAAGTTGCTCACTCTGTGGGTGTGTGTTAAAGTAAACATCACAAGACAGAGCAAAGAGACTGCCTTCCCAGAATGCATCTGGCCGTGCCAGTAACACCAGCGTCTGCCAGTCCTCCCAGTCCTCCCTTACCACACGGAGAGCGTTCCGTCTGCCCTAGCTGCGCAGACAGACTGCGCATGTCCACGTCCAAGCACACACATCTACTATCGAACGCCAGACAGCTCATACTCCATACACGCATTCTTATTATGATACACGTATCGTTTTATGAGACGTGTATTGTTTTATATGTCGCACAGACGTCCGCCTGTGGCACTCGAGTCGCGCAGCAGGAGAGGTGGTTTTTTGCGGAGACGCTGGCTGAGAGAGCTAAGCTGACTCGGAGGCGTCTGCAGCTCTCCGCGGTAATCCGTGAGATCTCCATCAGACTCGGCGAAGACTCTGAACCGCACTCCCCCGACTGTCGTCTGCACCGGAAACCGTTCCGCGGAAAATCTCGCTGGTTTTTGCGGGGGGGGGGGTTGGAAGTGCTTTTGGCTGCGTGCACCTCACATTTTCCTTTTCCCTGCTCAGGTTGAAAAGGCTGTTGGTGGCCGTTGGTTTAGATTTGATAGATTCATATCGTGAGAACGGGACTTGGTGATTGATTGTTTTTGGGCTTTCAATATTCAAGCACATTCGTCATCCTCTTTCCCTTAAGAACCAGAAAGCTATTTGCCGTGGAAAATGAACGCAGGAAGCTCCCCCATGATCCCCCCCCTCCCCCACCCGTTTCTCCCTAGTCTGTAATGGATGGGTAAATTATTCATGATGTCTGATGACAGATGACTGTTGTCAAATGCTGAATAAATACAGACACGTTCAACATGGCCGACTCCACGAATCCATCTGCGGGGAGTGGCCTGTCAGTCATATCGCCAAGGTAACCCTGCGTGGAGGATTAAAAACGAGCTCTGGAACGGATTCTCACGTGTGTGTGTGTGTGTCTTTCTGTGCATGTTTGCCCATGTCTATGTAGCTGTATATATGTGCGTGTGTGTGTATGTGTGTTTATATGTGTGTGCATGTCCTTATCTGTGTGTGTGTATGTGTGTGTTTTTTGGGTGACAAGAGGCAGGTGGTGTGCTGAGGTGTGGGTGGTGTGTGTGTGTGTGTGTGTGTGTGTGTGTGTGTGTGTGTGTGTTAACAGGGAAACACACTTCACCCATCCTGGCCCAGTTGTATTGGGGCTGAGAGCTGAATTGAATCAGTCTCAATGTCTGTCCTTCCAGCTGATACGTAGTTGGACTCCACTTTGAGGTGGAAAGCGGTGCGTTAGCTCCGATGCAGCGGGCGCATGCATGCATTGGCGCATGCTGCATTGGTGCGCGCCCATAAAAGGACGTGTTGCGCGGTTGGCCTTTCCATCCCTGCTTTACTAGCGCTCTGCGCTGCGTGTATTTAGCTCATTAAAACACCGGAATGGGTTTAAGCCTTTGATCTCTGTTGGTTAGCCCTTATTTCTGTTTACCGACTGTGTTTGACTGGCCCTCAAAGAAAGCGCCCTTTGTCTCTGTAAAAGAGAGTGTGTTGGTGCGCTGTGCTTTGGGATCGAGGGGTGAGAGCGAGCTAAAGAAGCTTGCAGGGCGCAGACAGTGTTTCTGTGCTAATGGGATCCATCGGGGGCGCTTCTGGCATCAGGAATCAGGATGAGCCTCTAAACCCAAACAGGCCTTTGTCCCAGAGACTCAGTCACGATCTTCACTCCGTCCTGAAATATTCAATAACGCCCCTTCCCCTCCCTCCCCCCACACCTCTCTCTCTCTCACTTCACGTCCCACCTGAGCAGATTACTCCTGACATGATCTCAACAGTCATCCACTCTCCACAAACCACTCCTGACAGGCAGCTCCTGGCTCACCCCTCTCCCTCCCCCTCCCTCCCCCTCCCCCCTTCTCCCTCCTCCCTCTCCCCCTCTCTCAGTCGCCTCTCATTGGAGCTCTGTATTCAAATGCAAACTCCCTTTCACCTGCCTCTCCTCGTCATTCTCCCTCAGCAGACTCCCTCCCCTCCTCCTCCTCTCCCTTCCCTCCTCCTCCTCTCCCCTCCCTCCTCCCTCAGCAGACTCCCTCCCCTCCTCCTCCTCTCCTCCCTCCCTCCCTCCTCTCCCCTCCCTCCTCCCCCCTCCTCCTCCCCCCTCAGCAGACTCCCTCCCTCCCCTCCTCCTCTCCCCTCCTCCTCCTCCCTCCTCCCTCCTCTCCCCTCCCTCCCCCTCAGCAGGCTCCCCTCCCTCCTCCCCTCCTCTCCCCTCCCTCCCCCTCAGCAGGTTCCCTCCCCTCCTCCTCCTCCTCTCCCCCTCCCTCCTCCTCCTCTCCTCTCCTCCCTCCCTCCCCTCCTCCCTCCTCCCCTCCCTCCTCCTCCTCTCCCCTCCCTCCTCCTCCTCCCCCTCCCTCCTCTCCCCCCCCTCTCCTCCTCCTCCTCCCCTCCCTCCCCCCTCAGCAGGCTCCCTCCGCTCCCCCACATGCAGGCCGAGGCGTCTGAACAGATGGAGACCCCAGAGAGCTCTCGCCCGGATGGAGGTGGAGGTTCTGTCTCCGGAGTCTGTCCCCACTCTCTGTCTGTCCATGGAGCGTCCCGCCAGAACAAACGCAGAGTCTATCTAGAGAACAACAACTACAAATAAAATCACTGGGTTCTCATGCTGTTAGTCGTGCAGTTTAAAGGTTCTGGTAATCTGGGCTACAATGTGTTCTATGAACACAAGGGTGTGTAAACTGACACAAGAAGGTGGCTTATATATACAGTACATATATATATATATATACTGTATGTATGTTCAGAAATTTTGAGAACCTTTTCTTCTCTTGGAAGTCATAAGGTAAAATATGTAAATAAAGGAGGAAAAGGTCTGATTTAATATGTTTTTATTTCAGGCTCTAAGGCAACAAAAGGTGACATTTTCTGTATGAGGCCTTTGGCACGGTGTAAACTGTTTATGTCTGGTTTTGGATTCTCTATTGTCCAATTAGACAGAGCCTTAGTACCATTTGGATTCAATAATTAGGGAACTGCAAGTTCAGGTAAAGACAAAAACATGGCAAATGGATGCCAAAGGAAAAGATCTGTGGCTTAAAAGACCGATGGGAACCTTTCAATATGCCCGTTGTTAACCACTGTGAAAATGCTATTCAAGCGAAATTATGCAGGGATTTGAAAACTAATACATTTTACATTTTAGGCATTTTAGCAGACGCTCTTATCCAGAGCAACTTATAGTTTACATTTCTTTACATACATTCCATTTATACAGCTGGATGTTTTACTGAAGCAATTCAGGTTAAGTGCCTTGTTCAAGGGTACAACAGCAGGGACCCCAGCTGGGAATCGAACCTGCAACCTCTGAGTTACAAGCCCAGTTCCCTGACCATTACACTACACTGCCTGCCTATAATAATTTCTACAGACAAGAAGATTCTATCAATGGCTGCACCTGCAATGTGGTTTTTGGTCTTACGTGCCCCGTTAGTTCTTTCTACATTGGCAGCACAGAAATAAGGGTGAAAGAGCATGTTTTGGAACGAAAGTACTCTTCTGATGCTCCACAACAAAGATGATCTGATGTGCGGCTATTTCTGCATCGTCCATGACAGGAATGAGACAGTGAGTTATGAGTGGAGGGAATCAAATGAGTCAACATGCCTGTTGGCGTGGGCGACAGATTAAAACGGCTTTTTACAAGGATGACACTTTCTGGTTGATCAGTTTGATTGATTTCACCATCCATATTAACTTCTTCGAATGTATGGTGTGTGTGTGTGTGTGTGTGTGTGTTTGTGTGTGTATGTGTGTGTGTGTGTGTGTGTACACCACAGTGGAGAGTGTGGTGTGTGTGTGTGTGTGTGGTGTATGTGTGGTATGTGTGTGTGTGTGAGTACACCACAGTGGAGAGCGTGGTGTGTGTGTGTGTGTGTGTGTGTGTGTGTGTGTGTGTGTGTGTGTGTGTGTGTGTGTGTGTGTGTGTGTGTGTGTGTGTGTGTGTGTGTGTGTGTGTGTGTGTGTGTGTGTGTGTGTGTGTGTGTGTGTGTGTGTGTGTGTGTGTGTGTGTGTGTGTGTGTGTGTGTTGTGTTTGTGTGTGTGTATGGTATGTGTGTGTGTGTGTGTGTGTGTGTGTGTGTGTGTGTGTGTGTGTGTGTGTGTGTGTGTGTGTGTGTGTGTATGTGTTGTTGTGTGTTGTATGTGTGTGTTATATTTGTGCCGCAGTGTGTATGTTGTGTGCACAATAGCTGTTGACTGTTGTTCTTGTTTTTGTTTTTGACCAAACTCGCGGTTTCCTAATTACAGCTTGGGAGCGATTATATATCGAGGCTCTGTCTGATTGAACAGTTGGAATTTGTAAACAGAACTTCACATGAGAAATCAGTTTTAACGCTGACGAAGGCTAAGATACACACATACAGATTATTTAAATATATACAGTATACATTATTTTTTTTAAATAACCTTCGGTTGCCATCCTCCTCTCTTTTCTTACTTGCTCAAGGAAAAAGACACCCTGGAACTCCTCCACTGCATTCTGGGAAACCAGTTTGTTTTGAAAAGGCACAGTGTCACAATGTGCTAGTACAGCCATCCTTGAAATCAGTCATTTTTATGAATGAATGAATCATAATTGTATTTATATAGCGCTTTTCTTCCAGGGAACTCAAAGCACTTTACAACTCACCTCAACCAGCACCAATATGCAGCACCCACCTGGGTGAACGCGACGGCAGCCATAGTGCGCCAGTACAAACTCACCACACATCAGATACACAGTGGAGAGGCCAGGAGGGAGGGAATGAATCAATTCCATGTGTATATATATTGTTTTTGGTTGGGAATTTGGCCAGGACACCGGGTTAACACCAAAAAGCGCCATGAGGTCTTTTATGACCACAGAGAGTCAGGACCTCGGTTTTTACCGTCCCATTAGAAGAATATACACATTGATGGATGACTGTCTGTTCTTATGTTTCCCCCATAAACCTCAAGATCTGTCGTTTTAGAAATGGAAATGCAACAGAACTGCAATGTGGATTTATTCAATGAAGACAGTTTGTGTTGGAGGACCCCAGCGTGGCATTTCACACACGTTTCACGGTTTCAGTTATTGTGAAACGGAATGGAATTTATTTTAGTTAATAAAGCAAGAGGCGTTCTCGCAGGACTGATCTGTCCTTCACTTCCTCACGTTCACCTGAATGTTCCGATTTGAGCAGTTCCCCTCTCCCCGCTCACTCACGCTTCATCGTATTCTCATTGTTCTGCGTGCCGGCCTGTGGGAAATCCATCACGGTCCGCTCCATGTTTTATGCCACGGTCATTTTCCCTCCCCAGTTCCCTGGGTAAATAAACAGCCTGAAGCACACTGAAGCATTCAAGGCTTTTAGGGGGGAAAAGACACGGATGTGAAATGAGAGCTGTCGGTGTGGAGAGAAGATTTATTTCCCTGGTAAAGAGCGCTGACTCGGGACTTGAATAAAACAACACTTCTCGCCCGAAACGCGGTGGATCCATTTGTTTTCCTCCGCGGGGGGTATCTGACAAGGTTATTAACGGGAGCATTGAGAGTCCAGCCACACGTCACGTCCCAATATGAGGGGGAAGGGGAGTTTTTGAGCACCTGAGCAAAGACGGGCCTAACCAGGCCTGGTTATACACTGACTTTTTTCCATTTGTTTCAGATTTTTTCCCATTTTTCTCCCAATTTGATAGCCAATTTCACCCTCTATTTATTTCTGATTTACTCTCCCTGCATGAGTCCGCTGCTCATCTCTGCGAGGTAAGCTAATTCTCAGAGGGCAGGGAACTCCGCTTCCTTCGAGACGGAATTTGCCCCCACCCATGTTCTGGAGACTCCCTTACGTACTTCACGGTGGACCCGAGCCGGCTCACCCTCCCCCTCCCCCTGGGGCGGACAGCCAAACATTTCCCCCGATCGGGGCTGATGACCAGGGCGGTCTGGTAGAGACGGGTTTCAAACCGCGTCCCTGACAGGCAGCGCACATCGTATCGGATCAGCCAAAATACGATGCGTTAGACCGCTACGCTATCCGTTTTTGATCAGAGATGTTTGGGGGAGGGGAATGAAAGCAAAAGGCTCTGAGAACAGTTGTGTGTTGGGTTGCCACGGGACTTGTTTAACTGCTCTTCTGAAACCACAGGATGCTGGGAAGCCTTAATTAGCCAGCCCTGTGGGACAGGGGAGGACCTGACAGAGATGGAGAGGAAGGGGTGGGGGGGGGGTTCAGGACAAAGGACCTGAACCAGACCCTGATGTGTGTGTGTGTGTGTGTGTGTGTGTGTGTGTGTGTGTGTGTCTGGTCCCAAACTGAACCTCCCTGGTGCTTGGTGTATCAGAGCGTGGGGGGTAGACAGCTAAGCAGAAAGGAAAGGAGAGATCCAGAATATTTGAGTCGGCCCACCATGTGACATGGACGTGCTGAATAGGGCTGTTGGTGGCCATTGTTTGTGTGCAGGAATGACCAGCTGCTCTCAGCACCAGCTGAGCCCAAATCCAGTTCCTCCCGCAGCTCGATCTGGCCCGGGCAGGGCACTCCATTCACATGGAAATGGGCCAGACTTTCTGTTGCCCGAGGTTTTTTTTGTTTTTGCCATTTTGTATGATCTTCCCTTTCTCCCTTCCACTCCCTCATCTCTCTGTCTCTGTCTCTGTCTCTCTCTCTCTCTCTCTCTCTCTGTCTCCCCTCTCTCTCTCTCCCCCTCTCTCTGTCTCTGTCTCTCTCTCCCTCTCTCTCTCTGTCTCTCTCTCTCTCTCTCTCTCCCCTCTCTTCCTCTCTCTCTCAATTAAATTAATTTCAATTCAATTCAAATGGCTTTATTGGCATGACAAGACAACTCTCATATTGCCAAAGCACACATTTATAATTACAGACATAACACATGGACAGATTTACACAAGACACAGAAAGGTATACATTTTTAGACATAACACACAATATGACATTAATAAACTAATTACAAGCTGTGAGCAGTCATAAATTGTCCCTCAATTTCTGGCAGGTGGCTACATATTGTGCTGTCAATTCTGCACATTCCATATTTCCCCTAATAGATAAGGGAGCAGTTGGTGATGTTTGAGATTTAGAAATTCAGGGGAATTTGTGTAAATTTTGGGTAATATTGGGTAATATCTAATTTCTTTATATTTTTCCTTGTATTTTTCACAGTTGGTTAAAAGTGCAGCTCTGTCTCTACCTCACCCTGACTGCAGTGAGAGCACAGCTCTCTCTCCCTCTCCCTCTCTCTCTCTCTCCCTCTCTCTCTCCCTGTCTCTGTCTGTCTCTCTCTCTCTCTCTCTCTCTGTCTCTCTCCCTCTCTCTCTCTCTCCGTCTCTGTCTGTCTCTCCCTCTCTCTCTCTCTCTCTCTCTCTCTCTCTCTCTCTCTCTCTCTCTCTCTCTCTCTCTCTCTCTCCCTCTCCCTCTCCTCTCTCTCTCTCTCTCCTCTCCGTCTCCTTCTCTCTCTCTCTCCCTCTCTCTCTCCCTGTCTCTGTCGGTCTCTCTCTCTCTCTCTCTCTCTCTCTCTCTCTCTCTCTCTCTCTCTCTCTCTCTGTCTCTCTCTCTCTCCTCTCTCTCTCTGTCTCTCTGTCTCTCTCTCTCTCTCTCTCTCTCTCTCTCTCTCCTCTCTCCTCTCTCCCTCTCTCTCTCTCTCTCTCTCTCTCTCTCTCTCGTCTCTGTCTGTCTCTACACTCTCTCTCTCTCTCTCTCTCTCTCTCTCTCTCTCTCTATCAGGCTCATGTCTACTGAGATCATCCTCTAGTTGTCTAACACAGAGAATCATCATCAGGCCTTTTCAACTGAGCAAGTTTTTGTCTGTGCCTTCGTCCCTCTTAGATACGACTGTCTTTGCGTCTGCGAATCCACGGCCTTTATCCTCCCATCTTAGTCCCAAAGACTCAAGTTGTTTTTTTCTCTCTCTTTCTCTTCTCAAGTCTTCGTGTTCCTTGAAACCTGTCGTCTGTTCTCCAGGGTGCCAGACGACAGTCCTGGAGGGGATCGAATGAAAGTGAGACAACCTGCCTGGGCAGGGCGAAGCATTCTCACCTCCCGCGCGTCAATTAGCAAGCCAGGCCCCTCGAGAGCAGAGCCTCTTTATTAGGAGGCCGCGCGGTTATTTTCGTCCGTCAGTTTAAAAGGTGGCGGAATGAAAAGAGATCTCCACGGGGGGAAAGTCACGCTGCTTCAGTTTGATACTTGGATACAGTTAAATGACTTAATATGAATACATTTTTTTTATGCGCCTTTCAAGAAGTCCAAGGTAGCAGTAGAGTGCTACACTGGTTGATCAAAGTAGATAAAAAGCAGAAGCAGATAAAGGCAACAGGAGACACATACAACCAAGATGACAGACAATAATATAAAAACACAACTGCAGTATAAAACAAACAAAAACAAGAAGAGAGAATGTAAATATGTTAATAGGAATAGAAATGATGGTGTGACATAAAAACACTTATGTCACATATGTTATGTCACCTCATATGTTATGGTGTGACATAACTGCTTAGCGTGGTAGGTGATTTATCAACGTTTCAGAGAGGGTTTAAAACAAGGGAGGAACGTTTCCATCATTATTTTAGAAGCGATGACGCCGCTCAAAACGCATGTCAAGTTGAAAAGTCCAGACGCGGTGAAAGTGTTCGGCGGGATCTTTGCAATACTTTCGGTTGCGTAAAGAAACGACGAGTTTGTTAAACTCACAAGACGCAGGCTGCGCAAGAATAAGCAGAGCTTTGTAATTTCCTTGAAAGGACACCGTTATGAAATAGATTTCAGATGTCACGCACACACGTGGAACGCAACGAGCCACATAGAGGGTGCCTGTGTGTCATTGTTTTGAACTCCCACACATTTCCCAGTGTGAAGCGTTCACCTTCACTAGCCAGTAGCTGTGTGTCCCCAAACAAGTTCAGCTGAAGGAGACTTTTAACCTGAGATACCGGTAACTGGCACAATAATGGAAAGACCAACATAGTGTTTTAGTAGGGCGTTGGGCCACCAGAACAGCTTCAGTGCCCCTTGGTATAGATTCTACAAGTGTCTGGAAGGGATATAGCATCATTCTTCCACAAGAAATTCCATAATTTGGTGTTTTGTTGATGGTAGTGGAAAACGCTGTTTCAGGCTGGTGACTGAAACGGCCATGGCATATGGGTTACATCGTTTTCATGCTCATCAAACCATTCAGTGAGCACTTGTGCCCTGTGGATGGGGGCATTGTCATCCTGGAAGAGACCTCTCCCATCAGGATAGAAATGCTTCACCACAGGATGAAGGTGATCACTCAGAATGGCTTTGTATTTATTGGTGTTTACCTTGCCCTCTAAGGGGTTGAGTGGATCTAAACCATGGCAGGAAAATGCACCCCACACCATAACAGAGCCGCCAGAACCCCTCATTTACTCGTGTTCCCTTTATTTTGGCAGTTACCTGCATGTTCCACACTGACAGGTCTTCTGCATCGCCCCACGGATTGACACGCCACATTTTTGTGCAATCGGGAAGTTTGTGCAATTTGTGTTTTCTCACTTGGTGACCGTACCTCAGAGGAGTAGTAACGACACAGCCCAGCCCAGGTTTAAATGACGTCTAGCTGCCCGATTCTGCCATGGAGGTACAAATTAGGAAAGTCGTACCTGTCCTGAAGGAGTTGTCGCAGGCAAGCTTTGTCGAGGCCCAGCGCTTGTGAAGAGGCCTAAGAGTTCTCCCTCTCTCTCTCTCTTCCTCTCTCTGTCTCTGTCTCTCCTCCCTCCCTCTCCTCCTCTCTCCTCTCTCTCTCTCTCTCTCTCTCTCTCTCTCTCTCTCTCTCTCTCTCTCCCTCTCTCCTTCTCTCTCTCTCTCTCTCTCTGTCTCTCTCTCTCTCTCTCTCTCTCTCTCTCTCTCTCTCTCTGTCTCTCTCTCTCTCTCTCTCTCTCTCTCTCTCTCTCTCTGTCTCTCTCTCTCTCTCTCTCTCCTCTCTCTCTCCCTCTCTCCTTCTCTCTCTCTCTCTCTCTCTGCCCCTCTCTCTCCCTCTCTCCTTCTCTCTCTCCCTCTCTCTCTCTCTCTCTCTCTCTCTCTCTCTCTCTCTCTCGGAGAGAGGGAGGGGCAGACAGGTCGCTGCCTTGTTGACTTTAGTGCTCTGGGTGAGGGTGTGACTTCCTGCAGTACGGATGGATGTTTACACAGACAGACGGGTGGCATCCTCCTGCCGACTCTCACGGGCGTGCGAACGAGGAGGAGGAGGCCCTCTCTGACACGCCATGGGAAAGTCAAGTCTGCCAGGTTTCCGAGCTGTAAGGGAAGGACTAGAGCGGTTAAACCAGATCACCTGCAGCTCTATCATCCTGGGGGGCCACAGTGTGTGTGAGCCTGCTTGGCCCCGGTCCTGGGGGGCCACAGTGTTGGTGGGCCTGCTTGGCCCTGGTCCTGGGGGGCCACAGTGTGTGTGGGCCTGCTTGGCGCTGGTCCTGGGGGGCACAGTGTGCGTGGGCCTGCTTGGCCCTGGTCCTGGGGGGGCACAGTGTGCGTGGGCCTGCTTGGCCCTGGTCCTGGGGGGGGCACAGTGTGCGTGGGCCTGCTTGGCCCTGGTTCTGGGGGCCACAGTGTCTTTGCCCTTTTTGCTTGACCCCAGCTTGTAACTTCTTAATTCAACCAATCATCATGCAGATCAGGGGTGGGTAATTCCGGTCCTGGAGGGCCGGTGTGTGTGTGCAGGTTTTTGTTTCTACCAATTACCCCTGTGGCTCAATTAGCAAATTAGTTGGATACACTGATGCTGGTTCTCTTGTAGATTAGACCACAGTAACATGTTTCATATGGGAACACAAGAACAGTCTTCAGCTGTCACTCACGGGCTTATCCAGACATTTAGCTAAAATGTCAGATCACGTAAATGATTGGGGCTAATTAAATAATTAAGAGCAGAAGTTGGCATGAAATCAAACGGATTCGGCCCTCCTCGCCCAGCCCTGGTGTAGAGTAAACCCATATCAGCTCTAAGAGTGGTGCTGGGTTAAAGAGGGCTGTGACAGAGGGCAGAGGGGCTCTGGGTTCGACAGCGCAAGACCAGCCACCTTACTCTGTCATTCCTGTATGGCTGTTTACTTCTCTCTCTTCCTCCCCTTCTCCACCTCCGGGTGAGTGACGGGGGAATGAGGGATCATCATGCCAAAGATGGGTGGAGCTACAATCAGTTGCCAATCACTGACTTGTTGGAACCAATCCGAATGTTTTGCTCTTCACAACAAAACACGACGATTGGTTCAAATCGGTGAGTTACAGGTGGCATATGATAGACCCACCCATGATGCCTCACTCACCATTACCGAGGGTTGCTGGTTCGAATCCCAGGAAGGCCAAATGAAAAAGCAATGAGCTGGAAACCAGAGAGATGCTAGTTCACTTCCTGGGGCACTGCCGAAGTGCCCTTGAGCAAGGCACTGAACCCCTAAAACTGCTCCAGGGGCGCCGTACTATGGCTCACCCTGCGCTCTGACCTCTCTTAGGAGAGATATGCGGAAAGACACATTCCAATTACCTTGTGTAACATGGCAATAAAGAATATTATATTATATTATATTCTCCGCTGGCCACGGTCCATGTGTCTCCTTTCAGATCCTAGACACTGCTCATCCTTTCATCCATTGTCATCACCACTGCCTACTTGTTCAATACTTTTTGTATATGCATCCTTGTTTACTCCTCAAAAAAATTAATAATAATAATTTACTAACCTTTTCCCTCCCAGTGTTACAAGTACGATGTGCAACTGTATATCGCTGTATTACTGCACTGATCTCTTGCGCTAACTATGATTGTTCCTACCATGTATTAGTGCACATCTTGTAAGTCGCTCTGGATAAGAGCATCTGCTAAATGCTTAAAATGTAAAATGTCATCCTGTCCCCCTCTCTCTGCCCCCTTCCCCCTTTTCAAATAAGCTTGACACGATAAGTAGAACACACACTGACTTCATTATTGTTTCCGTGAGAGGCTGAATTAGTTCAGTGTTTCGTGGGTTTGTGAGAGTGAGACCAACAGTACAGCTCTCAGGTCTTCATTTTGTATTTTAAAAATGTCTGACCTTTTCACCGAAACATTCCAAAAAAAGCACAAATTTCAACCTGTCAGAGGTGGTGCTGTATTTGAAGCCTTCTCGTCCATCTGGTTGATGTGAAATACCTTGTCAAAGTGAAGCCTAGCTATGTTGGTCAGTCGGATATTCAGCTACATTTGTTTTGAACTAATTTGAGCTCAATTCCTCAGTCTGAGTGCAAAGCATTACCGTTTATGAGATGCAGTGCCCTGTCTGTGTGTTTCCAGACAAAGGGGTCACTCTGGTCGAGGGAAACCACACACACACACACACACACACATACAAACAACAGGTGTCCTTTGTAATTCATTTTTATTTTAAGCCCAGTTGCATTCTAAGCCGCGCTCACTGCAACCTCCGCTGTCATCGGCACGCTCCTCTGACACACGTGATGTCAGCTTTTTCCTTTGCGTGCAGCTTTTATACCGAATCCCTCCCTCCCTGGGCGACACGACCGCCAATTACCCATCACCCCGCGGGGCTGCTGGCCACAGTCTTGGTGTGTTTGTGATTAATGCAGCGAGTTTAAGATCAGACTTGTTCTGACGTGACACCGATCTGAACAGTTTTCTTCTGTAGTTTTCGGGACACTTTGAACAACATCAACTTGAGTATCATCTTGCTGCATTAATACTGGCACTTCATACAATATATATGCCATTTAGCAGACGCTTTTATCCAAAGAGACTTACAGTAATGAATGCATACTTTTTTTCAGTATGTGTGGTCCCAGTGGGAATCAAACCCACAACCTAAGCGTTGCCAACACCATGCTCAACCAACTGAGCCACACAGAACCACTTAGAAATGTGCATTACAAGCAACTCAAATGTGTTCAAACTCTCTGTAACCTTTCCCTGCGACGGAGCACACAGCGTTCCAGTGTCCCTGCGTAAATGCTAGCTTCACATGACAGGGCGTCACATCAGGGAGTCTTATTGCTTTTCTGAAAGTTGATACAAATGCAGCTTGCCTACATTCCTGCTCCAGCTCGCACACGTCCCGTTCGCTGGAAGCGCTTGTTTACGCGCGGCTGCCAGATGTCCGTGTCCTTTCTGTGCGGTTGAACCACATCTCTGCAGCAAAAGCGGTTCAGGGTTCCCTCATGTTGTGTTTGCATGTTTGGGTGCCTCTGAGCACACCCTCCCGCTCTCGAGCAGAGTCACAGACAGCGTGAACGCTGGCTCCCCATCGCAGCACGCAGCAGATTCAAGTCACTGGTGCTTGCTTTTCAAGCGGCCAGAGGTACTGCTCCCCCATACCTCCAGTCACTCATCACTCCCTACACCCCGCCCAGACCCCTCCGCTCCGCCTCCGCTGGCAAACTGACTGCCCCATCCCTCCGGGCGCCCGGCAGCCGCTCCTCGCGGTCTCGCCTCTTCTCTGTCCTGACCCCTCGCTGGTGGAATGACCTTCCGCAATCGGTCAGGACCGCGGAATCACTTCCAATCTTCCGCAAGAGACTCAAACCCACCTCTTCAGACTCCACTACCACTGAACTCCGCTAATTTGTCGTCACCACTGTTTACTTGTTCTACACTATAAAAAACAAACAAAACAAAAAAAACACACTAACCTTTTTTACTTCCCAGTGTTACAGGTATGGTACGCAGACGCCTGCAATGATGTCTATCGCTGTATCACTGCACTGATCTCGCGTGCGAACTATGACTGTTCCTACCATGTATTAATGCACATCTTGTAAGTTGCTCTGGATAAGAGCGTCTGCTAAATGCTGTAAATGTAAAATGTAACGCTGGCATAGCCAGTCAGGAGGCGTGATCCAGTCGCCGAGGTTTTACTTTAACAGTCTGTGCGTCTGGCGTCGGCATCCACTTCCAAACTCTCCAAACGTTTTGTTTGCTTGGACGAAACGGTCGAGCTTCTGTCACATTGGAAAACCCGGGTCGTTTCAGAGCAGCTCACGAGGAGCCGGGAACATGCTTCTCTCCCTCGTCTCTATGCAAAGAGTAAAACAGCAACAAAAGAAGGGAAGAAGAAAGGACTAACTGAAAAAGGGAAAAAATACTATCTATCTATCGGACTATCTGGCTCCGTTGAAAGAAATATCTCTGATGGGAATAATTTACAGATATGATTTGAGAGTGAATTGGGGGACATGTGTCAACAACATGCACAATACAGACGCTGGGAAAATAATTATTGCATAGTAGTCGGATGACCTTCCTTTTGTGCGTTTTTATTTTACTTTTAATGTATTTCTATAGAGCTTTGATCCTTATCCTTATCCGTGCATGCAATCTCCCTGCAAATGTCCTTTTACACCTATCAAAGTATGACAGGCCCACATACACACACTCACACACATGCACGCACACTGTGCACACACACAGGTACACACACACACACACACACACACACTGCACAGAGCTAAATTCTTGAGGATCTTGAGGCCTTTTTGTAAATCGCTTTGGATTAAAGCGTCTGATAAATGATTATATTGTATTGTATTGTATAGTATAGTAGGAACACACACCCCACACCAGAACATATCCACCAGAACCCTTCATTTACTCAAGTGTTTCCTTGGGAGGTCATGACCTTCAAACAAGCACACCCAGCTTCCCATGCCCAAGCCTGTGCCACACAGCCCCAATCCTGCCCCAAACCTCTCTCCTTCTGCCCCACACACAGCCCCAATCCTGCCCCAAACCTCTCTCCTTCTGCCCCACACACAGCCCCAATCCTGCCCCAAACCTCTCTCTCCTTCTGCCCCACACACAGCCCCAATCCTGCCCCAAACCTCTCTCCTTCTGCCCCTCTGAGCCTCAGCTGTGAAACCCTACGGTCAAATACTCAAAATACTTCAGTACTCAAAAGCTGTGATGTTTGGGTTTTTGTGTTAGGAGGTGGGCAGCAGGCATGCAGCTAGGAGTTCTAGGGGGGTATCAAATATTTATAAAATTATGACTTTAATAAAACTAATTTCCTGCATTTCCTGCATTGATGGGCAAAATAACCAGATTTGGCTAATAATTAGGCTAGAAATATTTCAGTTCACCACAAAACACCCCCCCGAAGTGAAGGATGCTGGGATGCCTGTCCCTCCTCAGAGCCCCCAGAGACGATGAATAATGCATCCCATTGGCTGGCTGCTCCCATTCAGACATCGTGTGTGTGTGTGTGTGTGTGTGTGTGTGTGTGTGTGTGTGTGTGTGTGTGTGTGTGTGTGTGTGTGTGTGTGTGTGTGTGTGTGAGTGTGTGTGTGTGTGTGTGTGTGTGTGTGTGTGTGTGTGTGTGTGTGTGTGCGAGTGTGTGTGTGTGTGTGTGTGTGTGTGTGTGTATGTGTGTGTGAGTGTGTGTTCAGACATCAGACATTCAGACATCGCCACCCCTTCACTCGACAACTCCTGGCCACCTGTCATCTCCAACCAGCGCCTCTCAACCCTCTCTAACTGAAGCGCTGTTTGAATCTGTCTGAAATGTGACCGAATACCCGTTCGTCTAAAGCAGTGATTTAGCCTCTAATGAGCAACCCCTCCCCACCCCCTCCCCCCTCCAACTACACTGGGGTTGTCTCTGACTGTCATACCTGTTTGATTCCCAGCTGGGAGAGACTCTGTCTTTGAAAGACAAGCCTTTGAAAGTCTCTTAGGGCCATTCTGCTATAAATGACAACTCTGAGGGCAGTGTTTGGTTGGCCATGCCGTGCATTCCTGCATCAGTCTTGTGAGGGCTTTATCATTTACTGTGTGTGTGATTCACACGTCCAACTATACACATTTCCCGTCCATTTCCAAATAAATTCCACAAGGGAATTAATTAACCACAATTAATAAACCTACAAATTATTAAACCTTTTCGTTCCTATGCTTCTCTGATCCTTCTTTAATGATGGTCTCGGTCAAAGTTATATTTTCCCCTCCGGAATTTGCTCCAGAGTTCCATTGAGCTGAGCTGGCTGTGCTGTTTTGCCCTTGTGGGAGCTGGCATTGATTTAGCTGTCTGTTGTGTTGTATCTGAGTGACTCACTTTACTGCAGTGAGGGGCTCCTTCTGGGCAAACAGGACCCAGTCTGAGCCAACAGCCTTCAGGCTCTGAAATCATCGTGAATATCAAATAATCAGCTATTAATCTTGACACGCTAAGTCCCATTAAAAAATTATATACATATTTTAAAAATTCAGCCCCATCCACTGGGCATTCCTTTGCTGAGAGAGGGAGAGAGAGGAGAGAGAGAGAGGGAGAGAGAGAGAGAGAGAGAGAGAGAGAGAGAGGGAGAGAGAGAGGAGAGAGAGAGAGGTTGAGAGAGAGAGAGAGAGAGAGACAGTCGAGCACAAATGTAAAGAAAGAGGATATCATTTAGAAGAATTTCTGTTTTGGAACAAAACATTTTCACATGATGTATTGCCCAGCAACTGATCATTAAAAATAGGGTGTGGGGTGTTGACATGTACAGGTAACTAGCAAAATAAAATAAGCACTTGAGTAAATGAAGGGTTCTGGCAGCTCTGTTATGGTGTGGGGTGCATTTTCCTGGCATGGTTTAGGTCCACTCAACCCCTTAGAGGGCAAGATAAACACCAATAAACACAAAGCCATTCTGAGTGATCACCTTCATCCTGTGGTGAAGCATTTCTATCCTGATGGGAGTGGTCTCTTCCAGGATGACAATGGGCACGAGTGCTCACGGAATGGTTTGATGAGCTTGAAAACGATGTAAACCATATGCCATGGCCGTCTCAGTCACCAGATCTCAACCAAATTGAACACTTATGGGAGAGCACAGGTATTAAAATGAATATAAAGAGAGTAATCAGCTGCAATACGAACAATGAACAATGTGATCTTCATGCTAAAGTGTCTGTGTGGCCTAGCACATGTGGGCAGAAGCAGGAGAGCATTAAAAAACAGAATCAGTGAACACAACGTTAGAGCAAGAGATATACGAGACCCCGTTGCGGTTCATTTCAGGAAGAGTAATCACCGGGCCTCTAGCCTTAGATATTGGGCTATTGTTCAGAAGTGAACGTACTACCGCGCAGAGGAGGAGACATTGATCATTTGCTCCTCCGTAGAGAGATTTTAAAAACATATTTCCTAAAGACCATGACCCCCCGAGTCCTCTCAATGAAGAATCTGACATCAAACCATATTTATGAGGATGTGTCTGGCTGATTACAGCTGCTTGAATACAGTGAGATTAATGTCAGAATGACATCAACGGTATTTGCGTGTAACCCATGGAGGGAATACGAGAGCACTTCAAACAAATCTGTTCTTCTGTTCACCATAAGACCGTTTCTTTTGAACATCATATTGTCCATGGGATTGATCATAGTGGTTCATAGTCAATGTGTTACTAATTTACTGTTGCTACTATTGCATATCAGCCAACTTTTTTTTTTGCAAAACTTTTGTAACTAAGCAAACTATGCCCCGCCCTCTAAAAGGTAGATGTGAGTGGCATGTCCCACGCCCCTGTGGGATCGTTAGGGTGCAGCGTTTCAATCGACCCGTTTAAACAAGGCTTAGTGTTCTGATGAAGGCCTATGGGTCAAAACCTTAGCCAACCTGCGTGGTTCATGTAAAACCATCGCACAACTTTTTGTAGGACCTAGGTCTCATTGTTTTTCAAAGATCCTGGAGCAACACCTGAAACAGCATTTTATGATATAAACCATATATCTCAGTCACCAGATCTCAGACCAATATTTATGGGAGATTCTGGAGCGGCCACTGAGACAGAGTTTTCCATGACCATCAACAACGATGATAGAATTTCTTATTGAAGAATGGTGTTGCGTCGCTCCAACAGAGTTCCAGACACTTGTAGCATCTGTGCCAGGGCGTATTGAGCGAGTGAGTTCTCTGGAAGTCCTGCGATCCTCTTCGTGTTGAACCTGCTCGGTGTGACTCAGAGAGCGATGATGTAATTACCATGTTTGCAAAACTGCGCCTGATTTCCATTGTCTGACCAGCTGACCACACAGAAGAAGCAACAATGCAAACAGGAGAAATGGTGCCTCTCTCTCCTAAAAAAACAACAAACTTCTCCAAGAGAGGGTGATAGGGCATCTCAGTTATTTAGTTTTTTTTATTTTAACAACTTATTCCAACACACTGAATTGCTATCAGACGTGAGGCAGTGGTACAAACAACAACAAATGGTGGTAGAAAAAAGTTTCCTTCAAAGACGAGTAATAGCCCTAGCTTGCCCCCCTTACAAAAAAAATGTACTTTCAAATGTAAAGAAATCTGCCTGTGGGCCATTGTAAAACAGCGGAGCCTTACATAAGTGACCTGAGAGGTTTGCGTGTGCCTCTTAGCCAACTCTGTCTGTTTTCTTACCTCACACAAGAGAACACAAATAACCACTGAGGCAGGAACCATTCACTGAGAGTCATATTTGCCTCCCCCACCTCCAGTGCTGTGTTATATAACATCTAAATAACAAATGTGTGACCCCCTGCGCCCCACAGCGTAATGTCACCAAGGTCTACAGAGGGCCGCCTCTCCAGACCTTCAGACGCAGGTGATAAATACTACACAGTGGGTTCTGCACATTCTGTTTCGGCGTGTGGAATATGCTGTTAAGTTCCCATTGGGGGGAAAGGTTAGAGGTCAAGGGTCACTGTATGTCAGGGCAAGGGCAAGGGAGCAGGACTCCTCCGAACCCTGGGAATTCTTCAGACCGCTTCATATCGGCAGGGAAATGCTATCGCCTCTGTTGTCCCTGCAACGCCCTGGGAGGTCAAAGGTTACCAAGCGTGAGCATTTCTGAGTAAACACACAAACGGCAGCCGCTGCGAATGCCCAAGTGCTTCTTTTTTGGAGACGGAAGAAGACACAAAGCAGACAAAGATGTGGCTATAATCTCCTGTTGGCATGCGATAACAAAATGCAGAAACACGTCCTCTACATGTAGTCCCATCAGGGCGATTACACACTGCGGTCCTGAGAGCCATGTCCCAACAGTATGGGAGAATTGCAGAACTGCAAAATGTCTCAAAGTTGTTGTTTTTTGCTTTTTAGATTTGTTTACTTGAAGCCTTGCTCACATGGGAGTTTGGATAATTTTCAAAGTTGTTTGCCAAGTAGCACCCTTTAATTAGAGACTGCTTGTAAGATATTAAAAAGTTTAGTTTTTTTATGTTTCAAAGCTTCAACTTGAAGGAGTTTAAGATGACAATAAAGCAGATTGCCAAAAAGCCTAAACAGCAACAGATGTAAAAAATTAATAAAGATGAATTGGTATAAAGACATGTGGTTATCTTCAGAAGTGTGCTTTATAGCTGGACATGAAAGCTGAAGACAGAATTAACCTCCGATGTGAGCTGCAGTAGCGTGCCTTCCCTGAGTCTCACGTACTGACTCCAACCCACTCCAAACTAATCTGATTCTTCCACTTTAATTTGATCCTGCAATCATGCGGAGTTAGGAAACAAGTCAAATTCATGTAAAGTGTGTGTGTGTCTGTGTGTGTCTGTGTGTGTGAGTGTGTGTGAGTGTGTGTGTGTGTGTGAGTGTGACTGTGTGTGTGTGAGTGTGTGTGTGTGTGTGTATGTGAGTGTGTGTGTGTGTGTGTGTGAGTGTGTGTGTGTGTGAGTGTGTGAGTGTGTGTTAGTGTGTGAGTGTGAGTGTGTCTGTGTGTGTGTTTTCTCCGTTCAGAATTGAAGGAGCTGCAGCATTTGTTGAGGAACATCTGCTGTTGTGACTGCAAGGTGACCTTTGACCCTGTGCCTTGAGACCTGGGGGCAGGGGAGTGGGTGTCACTGTGGACCTGTGGGGTACAGGGCTGAATGTTGGGTTATCTAACCAGAAACCATGCTGGCCATTTATTGTCCTTAAATTGGAGGGGGAGTTGCACATTCTGTTTGGTGCTTGGCAATAAAAGTGATCCTTTCCTTCACAATCCGAGTGTCAGACCACCTTGGGCACCACGTTAAACTGCAGTTCCAAACGCGACTGCCACGTGTTCACTGCTGTGAGAACAAACGGGAATAAGAGTGAGAATGAACTCCCTCGATTGTGAGGCTCAGCTTCTCAACGTTTAAAGATCCAACATGTCCCAAAATCCTGCCTTGTATACGATAAATCGCTACACTTAAACTGCGTGACGATCTACGATAAGATGTCACGGAAAAGGCCCTCTGTCCTGGGAGGTGGGGGTACGGAGGAAATTGGATTAACGTCAGCATGACCAGCTCTGTGACCCTTACCCCCTGTGTCCGGGATTAATCCAGTCCCTTTGACCCAAACTCTCACCCCTACCCCAACCCCTAACTCCAGTGGCCACCACATGACGGAGGAAACACAATTGGATTTGCGGGTCTAAAATCACCGTCCCATTACTGGACTGATTTTGTTTTCTTAAAAGGCCTCTAGGTCTGTATTAATCAAGTCTACCTACAGGTAACTGCCAACATAAAGGAAACACTTGAGTAAATGAGGGATACCTGAAATGGTTTAGGTCCACTCAACCCCTTAGAGGGCAAGGTAAACACAAATAAATACAAAGCCGTGATCACCTTCATCCTGTGGTGAAGCATTTCTATCCTGATGGGAGTGGTCTCTTCCAGGATGACAATGCCCCCATCCACAGGGCACGAGTGCTCACTGAATGGTTTGATGAGCATGAAAACGATGTAAACCATATGCCATGGCCGTCTCAGTCACCAGATCTCAACCCAACATTTTGGAGAGAAACCTGAAACAACCAAAAATTTGATTTATCATGGGAGAATGGTGTTACGTCGCTCCAACAGAGTTCCAGACACTTGTAGAATCTGTGCCAGGGCGTATTGAACAAGTGAGTTCTCTGTGAGTCCTGCGATCCTCTTGGTGCTGAACCTGCTTGATGTGACTCAGAGAGCGATGATGTAATTACCATGTTTGCAAAACTGCGCCTGATTTCCATTGTCTGACCAGCTGACCACACAGAAGAAGCAACAATGCAAACAGGAGAAATGGTGCCTATCTCTCCTAAAAAAAAAAAACTTCTCCAAGAGAGGGTGATTATACGTAGGTTCATCATTATTTATCCATTCCAAGGAGCATTGAAGCTGTTCTGGCGGCTCATGGTGGCCTAACGCCCTATTTAGACACTTTTTATGTTGGTGTTTCTTTTATTTTGACAGTTACCTGTATGATTTAACTGATCACTTCGCCTGATGATTTGGAACTTCGACATTCCTTTATATTTTCTTGGGAAAAAAAGTTGGCAAGTTTTTTTTAAACTGACCCAAGGGATGGTGATTAGTTGGACGTTGTACAGTTGGAAATTTGATATAGTTGGATGCACGCTAGGTCAATGAGCCTAACGAGACAGATTTAAAACAGTTTGGTGCAGACAACAACACATTCCCCTTCCGCTACGCAGCCCCTAACCCGAGCACGCGCTCACACGGTGCATAACGCAAACGCTGAAACACGCAGAGCGACCGACGGCAGCGCGCTGAGGGATCCATGAAGCTGAGTGCGGCTGTCTGCGTCGTGTCGGCCATGAGGAGGGGGCGACTCCCTTTACAGTCTCTGAGCTGTGAGCTCTTTCACAAGAGAGACTGTTTATGAGAGGGGCACAGAGGCACCAGGACCAGTGCAGTCACAGCCAGAGACATCTCTGAGATCATTTGGTGTGAGAGGAGGGTGTGGGGGAGGAGAGGAGAGGAGAGGGGAGGAGAGGAGGAGAGGAGAGGAGAGGGGGAGGGGGTTTGTGGCTTCCTGGAAGCCATCAGAGCATCTGGAACTCCCAGGCAGAATTCCAGAGGGTGGGAGGAGATCCCGGGACAGGCTGGTCCTGGTGTACGCTGAACTCTGACCGTCGCAGGTTTGTCAGGAAGTCGCGGACCCTCACTGTGGAGGTGTGAGTCATGATAATGATCACACCTCTGCCTCGTGGTCTCACACCAAGACACCGGTCTAAACCGGCCTGCTGCTGCTGGGGGCACAAGTGTTCGTTGCACCTCTTTAAAAAAAGGCGCTTTCATTTCACTCAGTGGGTTTTTAGTTTTTTTTCTTTGGGGGAGAAATGAATGAAGCCTGTTCATTTAATGTGGTGCAACATGCCATGATTTAGGTGTGTGTGTGTGTGTGTGTGTGTGTGTGGGTGAGTGTGATTTAGCTACTGGAGCAAATTCTTTAAAGTTGCAAAAGTTGACCCTGTGCTGGCAGTTGTCGTGATGATGAGGAGACTGGAAAGAGGAAGTGGCCTGGTGTGTCAATGTGTCTGTGTGCGTTTGTGTATGTGTGTGTGTGTCTGTGTGTGTATGTGTCAATGTGTCTGTGTGCGTATGTATGTGTGCTGTGTGTGTGTGTGTGGGTGTGTGTGTGTGTGTATGTGTGTGTGTGTGTCTGTGTGCGTATAGGACTGTGTGTGTGTCTGTGTGCATATGTGTGTGTGTGTGTGTGTGTGTGTGTGTGTGTGTGTGTGTGTGGTGTGTGTGTGTGTCTGTGTGTGTATAGGACTGACTGTGTGCATATGTGTGTGTGTGTGTGTGTGTGTGTATAGGGCTGTGTGTGTGTGTGTGTGCATATGTGTGTGTGTGTGTGTGTGTGTGTGTGTCTGTGTGTGTGTGTGGGTGTGTGTGTGTGTGTGTCTGTGTGCGTATAGGACTGTGTGTGTGTGTGTGCTTATAGGGCTGTGTGTGTGTGTGTGTGTGTGTGTGTGTGTGTGTGTTTGTGGGTGTGTGTGTGTGTGTGTGCTATCAGTAGTTCACACTGCTGTCTTCACGCCTCACAAATGCACCCTGATGGTGTTAAGAGATCATTATCACGTACAGCCACATAGTATCATTTTGACGCCCTTTTCCAGGAAACATTTTAAAATATTCTGCTCGGCTACTCTCCCCACACTCGTGAACAGTGGAGATGGCAGAGGGGCGATATTTTAGCGATTCAGTTTTTAACCAGAACATCGCAGGTTCAAATCCAATATGAGACATTGATATTATATTTCTGTCAACTTGAACGAACGGAAAGCATGTGGACAGTATGCTGCGTGTGTAAGTATCCTTGGATCAGATCACCTGTCCAGAGAACAGATCATAAACCTCTCCTGCAGTGACGTTAATTAAACTCGGGTCATGTTATGTCCGCCACTCCAGAGCCAACAGGTAGAGAGAGACCTGTGATGCTCCCCTCACCGGCTTTCAGATGCGAGGGACGGGCGATGCTGCCTGGCATCGATTTCCTATTTCTCCACGGCAACCAGAACAATTTTTTTGGACAGTGGAAGGAAAGTGATCTCCTAATGTAGGAGAGACCTGGGCTGGGTGTCCATTTGTTTTATTATTTTTTGTTAGTTTTTTTTTGTAAACTTCATATTGACAGCAGTTAACGAGAGTCACAACTGCTGAACTTTAAAACCTTTGGAAAAGTGCAGGAAATTTGAATTAAGTCATGCTGAAAACTTATTTATTTTTTTACATTTTTGGACAAAGAAGGCGGTGGAGTGAACTGGGGAAGGGGGTGTGTGCTTGTAGCCACTTCACTTTTGTGTTTGGGTGAGCAGGGGTGAGAGGTTGGCATAGAAACGGTCTGATTAGTCGTAGCCCAGCTGCCTGCTTGGGGGGAGGGGGACATCCAATCAGAAGCGAGCAGAGGCCAAAGCCATGGCATCCCATTCGCTGTCCATGGCGACAGTTCCTGTTTGGCAGTGTGCCAGCAACTTACCCTGTAAATTTGGACGCAAGACAAAACATTAATCTGTGTGCCGGGCAAACAAGTGTCAAGTCAAAGCCCTTCAGTGTGAGGCCTTGCAAAACCGGGCCCTTCTCTAAATCTCAAACCCGTCTCCGCTGCGCGTCAGAACCAGACCGCCGAGAGAGGGAGAGGTTCTGTTCGGCTGGATATACGGCTGTTTGTGTTCCTGCAAACTCAGTGCCCTTCTGAGAGAGTACAGTGTGCTGAAGGGGGTTAGGCAAGTGGACCTGTAATGTAGGGGGGTGTTTCACTAGTAAGCAAACAAGAGTAATGGGGCTTTTCCAGGCTAACTTACAAGCAACTGCCAAAATAAAGGCAACACTAATTTTGTTACCTTTTGGGACAATGAAACGGAGATTAGAAGAGTTGGAAAGGGGAATGCCGGTAGCCCCCTGTCAGACACTCGGGGTACTGCACCCGTTTAAAGGATCCCTTGCCTCCATTTTGGCAGCTACCTGTTATATTCTATTATTGTTGGGTATTTTTCTACTTTTTTATTCTTTCTACTACTGTTGGTATACTGTATGTTGTTCGTGACTGTGTTGTATGTTGTCCTGCACATTCAAGCTGGGCCTATCTTAATTTCGTTGTACCGTGGTATAATGACAATAAAGACATTCAATTCAATATACATCGTGTGAATACAGTGGAACACCTCGGCTGCTGGATTCCACAAACCAAGCTCATGTCCACTCAGATTTGTCACCGTGGCGACACGTCCAGGCTGTTAAACCTTCTCAACAGCTGGCCAACGGAATGCCAGGCCTGGCCGTGTGTGTGTAAAGTCACAGCATTCCAATAATCACATCAGATATCACCCATTCTGGACTGGTGTCACTGGAGATCCCATTGACCAGGCAGGTGGTGGATGGTGGTGGAGGGGCATCTTCTGTGTGGAGACAGAGTGCTTTGACTGCAGCTATGCAAAAATAGCCAGGCAATGGATACTTAGATGCTTTCTTTATCATTGATGGAATGAGCAAAAAAACCCCTAAACTATGTTCAGTGTATAACCTTGCGTGTAACTAACTTGCGATATAAAAATGTGCTATAAAATATATCAGATATATACTGAGGTCTATGTAGCAATCAGCCAGCCATGTCCTCCGTGTTGCAGTTCCTGCTTGCGTTCCCGTTGGTGCCCTAAACAAGTTACTTTCTGTCTTAATAATTTTGTCACAGGTTCCACAGTCATCTTCAAACTATGTGGGAGACTGTGTCTGAAATGAACATTGAGGCAGTGACTCAATATTTAGAGTCTTGAAGGCAGTTTGAGGCAGTGATGACACAACAGTGCCATAATATTGTGTGGGTTGCTAGGTGAAGTCCTCCTCTTCCTTGACTTCCCTTAAACCCCCTTGTCACCAATCAGTGATAAGCTTTTACTATGACTCTAAATATTGGGCAACCATGCACAAGTTCACTAGATCATATTAATCTCATAAAAACGGATAAGGTTGACTTTGACTGTACCTGTAATTTATGCCTGTTAACTACATTATTATTATTATTATTATTATTATTGATGCCTAACCCTAACCTGACATGAACCTGGATTTGTCAAAGCAATGTTCTTTGTACCTCAGAAGTGTTCGGAAATGAAGGCCAGTTGAGACACTTCTGTTACACCATCAAGGAAGATGTTTAACCAACAGTGCTTTGTTAAATATTCACAAGAGATGATAAGGAAGTCATACGCTGCCTGTATAAACCTGGATCAGGGTGTGTGCTGAGTAAATATCTGACGTGATGCATGGAACACGATCCATTTCCACTCTCTAAAAGTCTCATGCCATCACTGCCAACAAGGAGGAGGAAGAGAATGAGAGACAATATATATACTGGCTGCATCCTCTCATTCGATTGGATCTGTGTGGCTCAGTAGGTAGAGCGTGGTTCTGTGTGGCTCAGTAGGTAGGTACTCTAGGTAGCATGGTTCTGTGTGGCTCAGTAGGTAGAACGTGGTTCTGTGTGGTTCAGTAGGTAGAGCGTGGTTCTGTGTGGCTCAGTAGGTAGTGCGTGGTTCTGTGTGGCTAAGTAGGTAGAGTGTGGTTCTGTGTGTCTCAGTAGGTAGAGCGTGGTTCTGTGTGGCTCAGTAGGTAGAGTGTGGTTCTGTGTGGCTCAGTAGGTAGAGTGTGGTTCTGTGTGGCTCAGTAGGTAGAGTATGGTTCTGTGTGGCTCAGTAGGTAGAGTGTGGTTCTGTGTGGCTCAGTAGGTAGAGTGTGGTTCTATGTGGCTCAGTAGGTAGAGCGTGGTTCTGTGTGGCTCAGTAGGTAGAGCGTGGTTCTGTGTGTCTCAGGAGGTAGAGCGTGGTTCTGTGTGTCTCAGGAGGTAGAGCGTGGTTCTGTGTGTCTCAGTAGGTAGAGCGTGGTTCTGTGTGGCTCAGTAGGTAGAGCGTGGTTCTGTGTGTCTCAGTAGGTAGAGCGTGGCTCTGTGTGTCTCAGGAGGTAGAGCGTGGTTCTGTGTGGCTCAGTAGGTAGAGCATGGTTCTGTGTGGCTCAGTAGGTAGAGTGTGGTTCTGTGTGGCTCAGTAGGTAGAGCGTGGTTCTGTGTGTCTCAGTAGGTAGAGCGTGGTTCTGTGTGGCTCAGTAGGTAGAGCATGGTTCTGTGTGTCTCAGTAGGTAGAGCATGCTTGCTTTGTGGGTTCGATTCCCATTGGGACCACATATACTGAAAAATGTATCCATTCACTACTGTGAGTCGCTTTGGATAAAAGTGTCTGATAAATGGCGTATATATATTATGTCGAGGACTCGCGATGTCTGCGTCGTACACTTTATCGGGCCCTCTCTGCTGAGCGACGCACGTTCCATGAGGTCACTTCCTGTCCCAGAAATAGCTGAAATTCCACTGACTCAGGAGGCAGTTTCAGCATTTTGTATAAAAGTATATTTTTATACTATATGTCCCTGTTCCGTTTCCCTAGTGACGTGGGCCTGAGCACACGTGGGCCAGTGCCCTCCGCCCTGCCGGGTCAGAGAGGGCGGGAGGTCCAGCGGTCAGTCGGGAGAGGGCAGTGACCTCTCTGTGGTCTGGCCCCTGCGTGAGTCATCGCTGGCGTGGCTTTAAGAGCGTCTGCGCTCTCTCTCTCTCTGCGGTGGGGCGCAGCTGGGCTCATTCCGTCCTTCTCTTGTCCTGGAAGGATAAGTGCACCTTTTAAATCTGAAGTAACAAAATTCCCGTCGGGGGGATTACGTCATGTTCGTTTACCGCAAGCTCAGCCAGCGCGATGTGCGTTTGTGTGTTTGTGCGAGGTCTGTCGGCGCTTTTCGTCCTGCTTAGAAAACGTTGCGTAATGTTTCTTATAGTGCACTCTTGCCCTCGTCACAGTTCATCTGCCCAGCTGTGACTAAGCACTTCCTGACTGCTTCAGCGACTCCACTTTCCACAACATTATTGCGTATTATTCATCGATTTGTATTTGTAGTACTACGTCAAATTAATCATTTTAAATATTTATGTTTTATGTATTTATTTTTGTATAAAATACAGCAAACTGTGTTTATAAAAGCATTTGACTGCAGTCTGCTCCACACCGCCTTATCCAGAGCGACTTAAAATATGTGCATTAATACATGGTAGGAACAATCATAGTTCACACAAGAGATCAGTGCAGTAATACAGTAAAATACATAATCGTTGGCAGCTGGATGCCATACCTGTAACACCGGGAAAGAAAAGTTAATGGATAGTTTTTTTGTTTTTTTTGAGGGGACAATCTTCAACATAGATACATATTACAAAATGCAGTATTAAACATGTAAGCAGTGGTGATGACAATTAGTAAAATGCACAGATTTCAGTGGTAGTGGAGTCTGAGGTGGGTTTTGAGTCTCTTGCGGTCCTGCGAAAGTGGACACCGTTGCTAATTGTCTCCTTAATGGAAGTCTGCGCTGTTAAACCGCAGCGTATGGGTCCAGTTTTACAGAGATCAGGTCTGCACAGGGGGAAGGAATTAGAGAAAAACGACATTAGCAGCTGCACTGTTCTGGCACAGGTGCCCTCTGCTCATTGGTTACAGTTCTGGTTATCAGCTCCGACCCCTGAGCGAGGGGGTTTGGCCGACCCCCGACCCCGACCCCCGACCCCGTCCATCTGGAGAATAAACCAATCGTCTCGCCAATGCCCGATCGCAAAGGGCGTACACTCACACACTATTTCAGATGGTTTGCCAGATGAAGTCATACTGACCCCATTTTGGGACAGCAAGGAGATGCAGGAGTTTTCCTCAGTTTTTTCCCCCTAGTGTAGCGGAGCTCAGAAGGCGTGAGGTAAAGTTGAGCGCGAGCGTCCGCTGCAAAGGGTGATGTTGATAAGAGTGTGATTAGTTCCCAGAGTTGGAAACTTGAGTCTTTAGCAAGGTACTTAACCTGAATTGCTTCAGTAAAATATCCAGCTGTATAAATGGATTGTATGTAAAGAAATGTAAACTGTGTAAGTCGCTCTGGATAAGAGCATCTGCTAAATGCCTAAAATGTAATGTAATGTAAATGTCTTTAGCTCAGTGGGCTAATTGTATCTCTTGGCACATCAAAATCCTCGGTTCGAAACTTGCTGCAGGCAGAACCAACTCCGTTACACTTGTGTCTCCGATGCTATAACCAGCTGCCCGTTGTGTCCCACCACCTCCCCATTCTCCAGCACCACCTCCCCATTCTCCTCCTTAGTTTCCCTCATCTATTCTCGCCTGGGGGGTGCCAGCACAACTCTGGTCTGTGATCGGGGGTGGGCATCGGGGTGGCATCGCCGGAACAGAAAATCACGCACAGTCGAGGCCTGAGGGCCTGCTGTGTTGTGCCTGGGGGAAGTTGGCACAGATCTGATCTGTGTCCAGGGTTCGACCTTCCCCAAGCAAATATCCAAACCAAACCTACTGTACATTCATCTCCACCTCTTGCCACACAGGCATCAGATAGGCACGCAAACAGACCAGTGGATAGGGTTAATACAGATATTTTATGGTCTGTGATATTTCTAGCCCAATTATTAACTGAATCTGGTTATTTTGCCTGTCAGGAAGTCACAGAAATTCAGGAAATGAGCTTTATTAAAGTCATAATTTTATAAATATTTGACTAGCCCCCCTAGAATTCCTAGCTGTGTTCCTTCTGCCCACTTCCTACCACAAAAACCCAAACATCACAGCTACTCCTCGACTGGAGGCTCTGAATGTTCTCGTCTGGCCAGGAGCCTCGAACCAGAAATCAGAGATCCTCACTAATCAGAGAAGCCTCAGCAAGGCCAACGCATTATCCGTGTGTGTGTGAGCAAGTGTGTGTGTGTGTGTGAGAGTGTGCCAACGTGAGTGTGTGTGTGTGTGTGTGTGTGTGTGTGTGTGTGTGTGTGTGTGTGTGTGTGTGTGTGTGTGGGAGAGTGTGTGATCTGTGTGTGTGAGTGAGAATGTGTGAGTGTCAGTGAGTGTGGGAGAGTGTGTGAGTGTGTGTGTGTGTGTGTGCGTGTGTGTGTGTGTGTGTGTGAGAGTGTGTGAGTGTGTGGGGTGAGTGAGTGTGTGTGTGTGTGTGTGTGTGGGAGAGAGTGTGTGTGTGTGTGTGTGAGAGTGTGTGTGTGTGTGAGTGTGTGTCTGTGTGAGTGTGACCATATCGACAATGGGTGCGTGTTTCTGTGTGCATGTGCCTGCTTGTCTGAATGCGTGGGCCTGTGCCGATCGGTACATGCTCCTGTGTGTGTGTATATACTGTATATACGCCATTTATCAGACGCTTTTATCCAAAGCGACTTACAGTAGTGAATGCATACATTTTTCAATTGATGTGGTCCCAATGGGAATTCAACCCACAACCTTGAACCCACAACCTACACAGAACCACACTCTACCTACTGAGACACACAGAACCACGCTCTACCTACTGAGACACACAGAACAATGCTACAGTGCACGTTTTTTGGTTGGAGAGTATTGGATATGATCCTCGCCACGAGTTAACATGTATGACAGGCCTGGTCACCTGACCTAGCTTTGGGAGTCCGCCCATGGCTCACACCCCCTTTGTTTGTGGCCCTGATCTCACAGATGGTGGGGATGACGAGCACTGAGAATAATCCAGTTACCGCTCGTGTCCCCCAGAGAGAGGCGTTCTCTCAGGTGCATGAGCTCATTCTTAAATGCATTATTTACATCACGCCTCAGAATATCCCACACTGCCTTAATGGCTCTCTGAAACCATCTACAACGCTCTCTGTGCGGTCCAAACCAATACAGACGCCCAGCGTTAATGACTGTAACCACATTACACATGAGGGAATATGGGGGTGTGTTTTTGGAGTGGAATAACGAGTGAACATGGTCACTTTTCATCCAATGCAGCTTATGTTTTTTGTGTCTCTTCCTGTAAACTTTGATGAACACCAAGTAAAGGTGTCAATGAAAAAATCTGCCCTCTTGGCCTGCTCTGAGGGCCCCTCAATAACCATGCGGAAGTAGGGAGAGAAAAGGGAGAAGAGGGAATGTTTTGTGTCTTTAGAAGTAGCTGTTGATTTGTTGACTTTTGTAGAAAGTGCTTCTGCTAAGATACAGGTAGAGGAAGCAGAGGGGATGCCAGAAACATAATCAATGCGTTCCTCTTTACTAAAGCAGGGAAAACAATACAGTGCACAGCAGGAATGTCAACGCTCACACATCCTTACTGGAGAGTCACACTGACAGATATTCATAAATGGTGAGAAATTTAATTTCTTTTGAATATCAGATCATCAAGAGTGACCCATATGTGCAAAGATTCTAAGAGTCAAAATCAGGTTTCCCTCTTGTAATTTAGATAAAAGCCCCCCTGATATGTATATATAGCGATCCTTTACACAAATGCTATTTAGCCCGGTTAATCTTTACAGTAGTGAATGCTCTTTTTCAGTTCCAGGGACATTCAAGAGTTTGTCCTGGGACCCAGACAGTATGTGCAAAGATTCTAAGGTGACATTTTTTTGTCAAATCAGTTGTGCAGTGTTGGTTGTTTCTGTAATTTACTTATATATTTAGGTAACATTAATAAACAAAGGAGACAACTACAGTATGTCCATATCCTTTTAACCATATCCATTATGAGCTCTTTTTAGTGAAAGTGATAAGGCTAAACTGATCCTAGATATATATATATGATCCTTTTTTCACTAAAAAAATATATAGCTATTTAGCAGACATGGACTTGTTCATCCAACATTTTAATTAACAGTATTTACAGTTTGTTTAACCCACTGAATGATAACGCAAGGTTTTTGAGTTATTTTTCAGTAAAATATGATGTGATTTTATCCCAGTGGGAAAATAAAAAATCACAACCTAAGCGTTTGTCAGCACCACGCTCTACCTACTGAGCCACACAGAACCACGCTCTACCTACTGAGCCACACAGAACCACGCTCTACCTACTGAGCCACACAGAACCACACTCTACCTACTGAGCCACACAGAACCATGCTCTACCTACTGAGCCACACAGAACCACACTCTACCAACTGGGCCACACAGAACCACATAGATCAGCACTCCTACTCCTATAATCTTTGTACATACAGGCCCTGGACTTGCGTGAGCTGTTGGTCTATCCCCCTGCGCTCTGGGAACTTCCCCAGCGTAAGATAAGACAAGTACCTGCCATTGTGGATACCTGTAGCCATTCTTGCATCACAAATCCCTCAAAAGGAAATGTGTGGGATATGCACTGTAGGTGTTGTGACTCATGTCGTCATTTTAAATGTGTGCCAATTGTTTTGGCCTGATTACTGACTGACTCGTACTGTAGGGGTGGCATGCTCAAGTCTGCGCAAACAATGATTAATCTTACCATGTATCAATGCACATCTTGTAAGTCGCTCTGGATAAGAGCGTCTGCTAAATGCTTAAAATGTAAGTCCTGGATGGCCCCACTGTGTTTTTCAGCACTTAAGTCCTTAATTTAAGTCATTGATTGGCTACACACTTTGTTTCAAAGGCCTACAAATAGCTCCTGATTGAAAGGAAACACAAACAACCTGCAAACACTATGGCACTGTTCCAGCCCTTCACTAACACACCTGATTTCATTAACCCCTTCACTAACACACCTGATTTCATTAATCAGCGGCTCACCAAGACAATAAATCACCAAAATCAGGTGTGTTAGTGTTGGACTGGAACAAAAGCCAGCACACCCAGTAGATCTCCAGTACCAAACTCGGGCACCCCTGCCCTGCCGTATAAACTGTGATGAACTTTATAGAGCTTTTCGATAGCTGTGCTGAAGTAGGGAGAGAAAAGGGAGAAGAGGGAGTTTTCTGGGGAAGATTTCAAATGGGAAAAAACCTTCCAAGCTGGGTCCAGCCCAGCGCAGTCAGAACAAAGTGACGGTGTTGCAATGTTTACCATTACATCATGCCTGGCTGCTGATTAATCTCGCTTGAGGTGCAGAGGCCCTGTTTGTCTGGACTTGGGTATGGGGAGTGTGGGGAGGATTACATTACAATCACAATCATTTAGCAGAGGCTTTTATCCAAAGCGACTTACAGAAAGTGCATTCATCTTGATAAACAGCCACTTGAAGCTACAATCTTCCAACGTATCATTCAACTTCATCTTCAAACCTCTACAATCTTCTTCTACTTCTACTTGAACTTCTACAATCTTCAAACATGTCAATCATCAAGTAAGCAGCCATAAACAATTACAAGTGCTAAAGGAAATTGACTGCAATAAGTGCAACAAGTTAGTTTTTTAGTTTTGTTTTAATATAGGGATGCGTGGGTTAAGGTCCGAGGTGCAGTCTAAAGAGGTGTGTCAGAGCGCAGTGGTCGGGCTGAGGTGTAGGGTTCAGACCATGGCCGAGAGGCAGGGAGTGTTGCTGTTCCATTCACTTTTACCTGGATAAATAAAATGTAAAAATACAGAGGTGGGCCAGCACCAGGGTCTTAAGTATGATATGTCTAATGCTTCTGTGCCTCTTTTAAAAATTAAAATGGAGAAAAGTGTGGCCTTCCTCTGTTTTTTAAGTGTCCATAACGTGCAGGAGAGGCGGAGGTCTGCTCAGACCTGCACCAGCGCTGACCTCTGCTGTGTGAATGTGCTCGGGAGTGAACTGGTCAGCCACATTAACTGCCGTTTGCTTTGATTGATTTCCCCCTCCGCCACACTACAGCTCTGAAGTAAATAAAGAGCGGGGATCCATAAGGGCCGGTCAATGCAAGGCTCAGCGGTGCAATGCGAAATCGCACGGACAATCTTCATTTCTGTGTTTTTATTTTTGACTTTTTGCGATTGTGAGTAATGAGAAATGGCTTCACATCCAACTGAGTAATGTTCCAGCTTGACAGTCATTGTGGTTTTGTGGGTTGCTACTGAAGACACGCCCTCAGAATAGAAATGCTAAGTTGTGAGCAAAGACTAGATATCAGCTGTGAACCTGCAGTTCACTCAGAATGGGGGGAAAAAATGAAACATAAATGAAATTGTAATGGCCGATAAAAGACAGTTGGGTAGCATGCAACACATTTTGACATGTGTTCTTTGAGCAGCACAGGGCAGGGAACCTATGGGTAGGGGAAGGGGTGTCAGAATCCTGTAGAGGGGGATGGCAAACTGCTCTTCTTACATTTACATTTGACATTTTTAATTTTAGGCATTTAGCAGATGCTCTTATCCAGAGCGACTTACAAGATGTGCATTGATACATGGTAAGATCAATCATAGTTTGCGCAAGAGATCAGTGCAGTAATAGATCTATATAATAATAATAATAATAATAATAATAATGCAGTAATAGACATCGTTGTTGGCAGCTACACATCGTACGTGTAACACACAGGAATAGAAACAACATGTAGAGAGTGGTGATGGCAGGTCATTCATGTACAGAATGGGTGGTAATGGAGTCTGAAGAGGTGGACTTTCCGTCTTCTCTCAGGACACACACGGTGATGTAGTGAATTCTCGGCCTATTTAATAATGCCTTTTTAGATCTTGTCTCCCACTCTCCTCTTATCTCCCTCTCTCTTCCCCCTCTCTCTCTCTCCCTCTCTCTCTCTCTCTCTCTCCCTCTCTCTCTCTCTCTTCTCTCTCTCTCTCTCTCTCTCTGTCTCCCTCTCCTCTCTCTCTCTCTCTCTCTCTGTCTCTCTGTCTCCATCTCCTCTCTCTCTCCCTCTCCTCCCCCTCAGGTCTCTGTCTCTGTCTCCCTTTCCCTCTCTCTTTCTCTCTCCTCTCTCTCTCTCTCTCTCTCTCTCTCTCTCCTCCCTCTCTCCCCCTCAGGGAAAGTTATTTAAGGTCAGAGCCAACAGAAATGTTCACAGCTCCTCCTACTAAGTGGTGTGTGTGTTTTTTCGATGTGTCTGATCAGATAACGCCAAACTGTGAAGGATTTTGAGATAAAAAACAATCAACGAATGCGGAGAGAGGCCTGGATAAGCTCACTTTTAGAGCGTGACTCGATTATTTAGTTCAGTGGAAGTCAGAAGCCAAATACCACACAGTTTAGTCAGAGTGGAGTTACTCCAGTCTGTTCAGAGGCAATAAAACAAGATGACCCAAACAACAGAGGACCTAATACATCGACCATGTGTGTTCCACGCCGCCAAAACCCATAACGCGAGACTCTCTCCAACAGGTGTGGATTTAAACCGTGACTAGAGAGAAACACAGTCTGTGAAAACAAAGAGACAGACACAGGAAACCTTCCACAAATATATACACATTGTTATAGAAGTAATCTTTTGCACATTGTCTGTGTTATCAACAGATTGTGTGCGGGAACAGCCTGCACATCTTGTCTATGACTTCATAGCATTTGGCCTCCTTTCCCAGGGGAAAAAACCCCCCACACAGCCCAAATCTTCACCTGTTTTAGGCCTTGTGTGTTACATTTAATGATATATCAGTTTTGCAGATAGCTTTAACATACTTTAACATTTAGCACACATTCTCACTAACTTTCCCATTTATACAGCTGGATATTCTCTCAAGGACTTTGGGCTAAGCTCTTTGCTCAGAGCTACTGCAGCAGTGGACTATCGTAGATCTTTCACCTTCTAGCGACCTCTACCGAAACCATTACCGACCGAAACACTTCTGCCCCATAACTGACGTCTCTGTGGTCTCAGAGCTGGTGCTGCAGTTCCAGCAAAGGTGCGACAGAAACTACAGCAACCACCTCCCCTGGTTTCTCCCCACAGTTTCCTGGCAGCAGAACAAAGAGGCTGTCTCAGTGCTATACTGAGGGGCTCAGGGGGAGGGGGGGCAGCTTCTCTCAGGGGTGACCTGACCCTGGCACCCTAGGGTATCTGTGAAATCAGCAGCCCCCACACCCCCCAGTGGTGGACAAGGTAAAAGTACTTTACTATTACTGCACCGACCTCTTGCGCAAACTATGATTGTTCCTACCATGTATTTATGCACATCTTGTAAGTAGCTCTAGATAAGAGCGTCTGCTAAATGCTTTAAAATGTAAATGTAATGTAAATGTACTGTTTTTCATTTTGTACATTTGTACTGTACACATTTTTCAAGTGTCTGTGCTTACTTAAGTATTTCCATATTTTACTTTTACTTTGACTTTCAACAACAAATATTCCCACCCAACACGGGGAAGCAATGCAGGACTTTTTACTTTTACTGGAGTAATATTTTATCAGGGTAATCTGTACTTTTACTCAGGTAAAGAGTTTGTGTACTTTGTCCGCCACTGCACAGCAATAACTGCCGTTATGTATCTATATAAATCTGTTCCTGGTCAACTTGATCCTCCAAGACATACATTCTCTTCCCAGTCTTTGAGTGGCTTCCCTCAGCCCGGCGTCTGCGCTGCCCAGGGTGCAGGACTAACAGGAGGAGGGCAACCTTTGTGCCTGAGGCTGTCCGCCTACTCAACCCCCCTACCCACTCACATCATTTTACTATTATTACATTTATTTATTTATTACTATTGGTATGACATGGAGTGTTTTTTGCACAGATGTCTATATTGTTTGCCTTGGTTTGTTGTTGTTTGATGGTTTTATGTTTTACTATGTTGCCTTCATAATTGCCCTTCAGGGATAAATAAAGTTTTTTGAATTGAATTGCTGACAACGACAGATCAAAAGGCATTAAAGCAGAAATGCAAACGTGGAGGTTAGACCTTCTTCCCCTTTCTGTTTTCTCGTTCTCTCAAGACTTTGTGGTTCCGAGAAATCAAGGCCACTTTACCCATCTCTGACTCATAATAAATATTTATGGAGGAAGTCCTGTCAAAGTACGCACCTCACTGATTTTAGTGCATATACTGTATATTGTAATCTTGCTTTTGTATCTCTTGCTGATGTAGTTCTTGGGAATTGTTCAACAGTTTTTTTCACCTTTGGTTAACAATTTGTCTGGCTGCTCACAATGGTAAGAAGTAGTATCAAAGCAAGCCTCACAAGCAGACTTCATAACTCCATAACCTCTTAAAAAAATGCAGGTGTCTTTATTTGAGAAACATTTATAGCATGTACCTCATTGATTTTACAGCATATATGTTTATCTTGCTTTTGTATCTCTTGAGATCTTCACTGATATGATTCTTGGGACTTGTTCAACCTTTTTTTTCACCTTTGTTTTAGAAATGTTCTGGCTCCTCATAAGTGTAAGTATTGACACAGTTGTAGAAATGCAGTTTATGGTAAAAAAAAAAAAAAAAGAAAAAGAAAATTACCTTAAAAATGCAGGAGAACAGGTTTGCCTTTAAGATTCTATTTACCTCAAATATATCCAGTCTCCGGCTGACAAACACAAAAGAGAAAAGCATGATTTAAAAGCATTCCATCACTGTTAAGTGACCCCTGCTTGGGCCTTTCGGGCAGTTCGAGCTCCATTTAGAGAGCGGGACACGGCAGGGTCAGCCCAGCTTTGAGAGTGACTGAGAGAGCCCTTCTCCGTATTCCCCCAGAGCCTGTTTGTGTGCCTGTGGGGAGGTCCTGGGGGAACGCAGTCGTGTGTTTGAATAGGCAGCTGAAACCTCTCCGAGCTCAGAGCCCTGGGGGGTGGGGTTTTAAGAGAGAGGTTTCTTTTAATGCTCTCTGCGTGTTTAGCTTTGTCATTCCTCAGGCAATGAAGCCCCTTTCAGAAGCGATGAATCAGGGGATCCTTCCCGCGGTGCGTGTCGCGGGAGAATACTAAACGCCTTCTCCTGAAAGGGCCTACTAGCGGCCATCTTACAAACCAAAGCTACCGTTGTGTGGGCTCTTGTGTAGAACATTCTTTTTACTGTGTAAAGAGATCTTTCAGGTTTCATGTTCTTGCGCAGGTGGGAGAGACGCCATTTACTTAGCAGGGATTTTTTTAAACTAACAAAGTTACAATGGCGTACTGAGTGCTGAAATGTGATTTGTTTGCGGATCCGAGCCCGGTGTCACCCCACACTGGCGCCGTGCCAGGAGGCTGGCCACAGACAGGTGAGGCCAGTGAAAGAACAGGTTGTTTCTCCAGAGAGGAATGCGGCTGATAGGAGAGAGGCCCCTCATCCCCTGTGTGCTCAAACGCCGTGAGGACAACCGATAAGGTCTCCGGGCCGGTCAGGGCGTTACTGAGGGGCTCTGCTCCGGTTACAGAGAGGGTCCTGTCTGACTCTGTCACGGTGAAGACTTCCCCAGGAAGTCCTTACAGTCACAGCTAGACTCATCTCCTGGAGCGGAACAGGGGTCAAAGGTCACCTAAAGAGATTCCCAACAGCTTTATATATATTTTTATTCCCCAAATACTTCCTTCTCTTTTTATTGTAATTATGTTTCTTTAACAGATCTCTTTGTACTGGTGAAATGGGACTCTATTCTTTGGTTCTATGAGAGAACCCTTAGGGAAAGGAACCGTTATAATATATAATAATATATGCCATTTAGCGCTTTTATCCAAAGTGACTCACAGTAGTGAATGCACACATTTTTCAGCATATGTGGCCCCAATGGGAATTTTCTTTTATTATTTCTTCTGCACAAATCTTGACATTCGCTTTTAATCATATACACATGTTAAATGGTGCACCATTAAACCGCAGGTGATATGTTAGAGAACAGAACGAGATGCCCTTTGGAGAGGACGGCGTGATCGTAAATCCCTGCTGAATGCAGAGTAGATGCTCAGCACAGATTTAAACGAGGAGAGGTGGAGCTGGGAGGTGAAAAGGTGAAAAGTGGGTGTTTTGAAGGGAGGGAACTCATCAGCAAAGAAGCGTGTGTGTGTGTGTGTGTGTGTGTGTGTGTGTGTGTGTGTGTGTGTGTGTATGTGTGTGTGTGTGTGTGTGTCTGTGTGAGTGTGTGTGTGAGTGCGTGTGTGTGTGTGTGTGTGTGAGTGTGTATGTGTGTCTGTATATGTGTGTGTGTGTGTGTGTGTGTGTGTGTGTGTGTCTGTGTGTGTGTGTGAGAGTGTGAGTGTGTGTGTGTGAGAGAGAGTGTGTATGTGAAAGAGTGTGTGTATGTGTGTGTGTGTGCGTGTATGTGTGTCTGTATATGTGTGTGTGTGTGTGTGTGTGTGTGTGTGTGTGTGTGTGTGTGTGTGTGTGTGTGTGAGTGCGTGTATGTGTGTCTGTATATATGTGTGTGTGTGTGTGTGTGTGTGTGTGTGTGAGTGCGTGTGTGTGAGAGTACACAGGCATGCCTGCATGCACGCACTCGTCCAAACGTGATTTGAGCTCTGAGATGGATATTGTATTGCTGCGATTAATATTCCTCGCTCAAAGTGGTACGTAAGCTCCACGCCATAGTGAGAGAGCTGGAAAGGACAAAGAGGACTTTCATATCAAATGCTATTATCTCCAAATAACAAAATGGACAAGGAAGACACGCTATGTTATGTAAGAAGTTATGTTTATCTCAACCATGTTATGCTCTTTTTTATAAAACTGGGTTATTGTGTCTGTTTGTCTTCTTGTGTTTCAATGTACTGTTGTCATTAATTAAGGAACCTTTTAAATCAATCAATCAAAATGTATTTGTATAGTGCACTTTACATTTTTACATTTACATTTTATGCATTTAGCAGACGCTCTTATCCAGAGCGACTTAAAAGTTGTGCATTAATACATTGTAAGAACAATCATTGTTCACGCAAGAGATTTTTTTTTGAGGAGTAAGCAAGTATACATATAAAAAAGTATTAAACAAGTAGGCAGTGGTGATGACAATTAGCTAGATGTACAGAATTCAGTGGTAGTGGAGTCTGAAAAGGTGAGTTTTGATGAAAAGGTGGGTATTGTTTTTTTACAAAACATTTGCCACAACGCACCACACAGCAGACCCCCTGGCCTGAAACCAGCACAGACACAAGCCCAGGGGCACAGTGACGGGGAAATCCTCCCTCGGTGGATCAGAACCCCCAGGAGGACCCAGACCCAAGAGGAGAGGGGGGGCCCATCCTCCGCCGGGCTTTTTTTTCTGAACAGGAAGGAGCTGGTGAGTAATCCTCACGCCGCATCTCGCCTGCCGCCAAACGCCACCCACCCCCACTCCTACGTACGCCTCACTTCCTGTTACACACATCGCAAATATTCTCTCTCTCTTACGGATAGAACTCATTTAATGACCCGGCTTGCAACACAGAACCCCCCTGACCCCCCCCACAGAGGAGAAACTTTGAGACCGTGGAGAGAAGGGAGGATCAGTCTGAACAGGAGCAATTCCACTGGGGGCCAAACTGTACAACTCCTTTAACAGAGTGTTTTTTGCACACGTGTGACCAATTGTGTGTGTTTTCAAAACCCACCTTTTCAGACTCCACTACCACTGAATTCTGTACATCTAGCTAATTGTCTCCACCACTGCCTACTTGTTTAATACTTTTTGTATGTATCCTTGTTTACTCCTCAAAATAAATAAAATAATAATAATAATGACTAACCTTTTCCTTCCCAGTGTTACAGGTACGGTGTGCAGCTGCCAACAATGATGTCTATCACTGTATTACTGCACTGATCTCTTGTGCAAACTGTGATTGTTCTTACCATGTATTAATGCACATCTTGTTAAGTCGCTCTGGATAAGAGCGTCTGCTAAAAGCTTAAAATGTAAAAATGTAAAATGCACTTGACAGTTGGGCCAATAGAACTCCTGGATTGGATAGTGAAGCGGGTGATTTTAAAAACAAAACAATGTCCAGACACCAATAACTATAAACAAAACGAATCGTGTTTCTTGAACGACTCTTTGAAACAATGAAAATATAGACAGCTTTGCTAATGTTAGCTTGCTGGCACCGTACCGTTTTAAGCTAGCTACCAGATGTCTGACGTTAGCAGCTAACATTTGGTGGAGACAGAATGTGTGTGCATACGGGAGCCTAGTGACAGCTTAAAGATTTAAAGTTAGTTCTTATAAAAGCCTTAACTCCAACAGAAATCCAGACTCCAAACAAAAACAGAAATCGTGTACCAAGTAAACAAAGTGGCTACAGAATCTTCTACGGTGAGGTTGGTTCCACCCAAGAATAGGCTGACTCACTTTAAACACATAAACACCAGAAAGGCTCCTAGACAAGAAACACAGAGGTTGAAATATGTCAACGTTCCTCTGAAAGTTCACAAGTTCATTTGCGTTAAATCAATTGATACCATCTTTTTAGTGGCAGGCAGCGTGAAATACAGAGTTATGCTGCTAAGCTCGCATGGAGCCAATCCCCTATCTACACAAGCAAGTGGAGGTGATTATTCTGCAACTCGATAGCAAGCTGTGATCATAGCAAGCTCATTATGTTTATGGTTATGAGGAGATAAAGTGTCCTTACAAACAGTATTTTTGCTCAGCGTTGGGAACACGGCAGTAGGAAGACATACACCTTCCTTGTTGTTGGCATGATGGCGGCGGTGTGGTATAGTGGTTAGGGAACTGGGCTTGTAACGTTAAGGTTGCAGGTTCAATCCCCAGGTGGGACACTGCCGTTGTACCCTTGAGCTAAAGGTACTTAACCTGAATTGCTTCAGTTAATATCCAGCTGTATAAATGGATTGTAAATAAATGTAAACTGTAAGTCGCTCTGGATAAGAGCGTCTGCTAAATGCCTGTAATGTAATGGATGCTTCGTACCTCCATAAACTAGCAGGGGCAGTCCTTTTCTCTTTTTCTGGCCCCATGTTTTTGGGGGGGAATAGATTTCTATTATGGGCAGTGGATGGTGCAGTGGATAGAGGGGGGATAGACTGAGGACCGGGCCTGCTATGAAAGGAAGCAGGAGGTGGGACTCTTTACATGCACATGCATCCAGCTACACAACACTCTACCTTAAAAACAAGGGTGAAGGACAGGTTGAGGGGTCGAATCACAACACTGAGCCAGACTGCTGTAAAAGGGCCGGCTCGTTAAACATGCTGGTTATCAGAGTTTGAGGAACTGTATTTACTGGAAACATGTTTATTAGCCAGTGTCTTAAGAAAATACATTCTCTTTGGTCAATGTGGTCTGTGGGGTCGGAAATATATGCAGCTTCTTATCACAACTACCGTATGCTCACGATGCAAGTTTTAAGAGAGGGGTTTTGTTAGGGGAACTTACTTCTTTTTACTTTTTACTTTCTAGTCATTATTACAGGAATCCAGTTCATTTCCTCAAATAAACTTTTTTCTATTAAAAAATTGTAAACGTTGCTTCCTATAATTGCTGCTACAACGTACACTTCCTGTAATTGACCTCAATTGATCTCACTTGTGTCGAAAGGGAATGAGGTGTGCCGAGTGTCGTTTCCTCTCTCCTTTCGGTTTCATCATCGGCCCATTTGTGTGTGCTCGATTCAATTCAATTCAATTAAAAAAACGTTATTTATCCCCTAAGGGCAACTATGAAGGCAGCATAGAAAAACATTAAAACCATCAAACAACAACAAACCAATCAAACAGTGGATGACAGACAAAGACAAACAGTACAGACATCTGTGCAAAATCCTCAATATCAATATTACTATGTACCGAATTGAATAATAAAACATAAATATAATAACAGTAGTAAAATGTTAGCTGCGTATGTAAGTGAGTAAGGGAGGGTAAGGGGAGGCAAGTTATGAAGTCCAGTCATAAAGGGCGCAGGGAGGAATAGGAGTTTTGTCAGTCAGTTGGACGCAAAGTCCTCATAAATAACCAAATAACCATCCAGTTCTCGTCCTGAAAATGTGAAAAGTTTACACCATTGACCCATTTCAGGCCAGTTACCACACCGGGATTATTTCCTGTTTATATGCGGGTGGATGAACAAATGCGGTATTCCCAAGGCGAAGGAGCTTGTGATGCCTTGCCAAAGTCTAACAGCCTATGCAGTCCCAGGCCAGAGGTTTGTCAGCGTTCAGAATCTGCGCAGACAAACCAGACGGCGCTTTGCCAGAGTCCTGGAGACGACGCTGTGCTCTCCTCGTCGTTGCCATGACGTTGCAAACGGGTGTTTCTGAAATGTGTAGCTGTCAAGGCAAAGCACGGAACCACTATTGGCTGTTGGGTGTCATCAACAACACAGAGAAATGCATTTCTTCTGGGTCTGGTGTTGGAGACGAATGCACACAGTAGTGCAAACCGTTTTTTTGTTTTGTTTTGTTTTTGCAGTAATGAGTCTTTCTTTTCATAATGTGAGTGGCAGATAAGAATGCCAGTGTGGGAGGCGTCTCAAACCTCTCTTTATCTCTCTCTCTCTTTCTCTTTCTCTCTCTCTCCCCCCTCTCTCTCTCACCTCTCTCTTTCTCTCACACCTCTCTCCATCTCTCTCTCTCTTTCTCTTTCTCTCTCTCCCCCTCTCACACTCTCTCTCTCTCTCCCTCTCTCTCTCTCTCTTTCTCTTTCTCTCTCCCCCTCTCTCTCTCACCTCTCTCTCTCTCTCTCACACCTCCCTTTATCTCTCTCCATCTCTCTTTCTCTTTCTCTTTCTCTTTCTCTCTCTCTCTCCATCTCTCTCTCTCACTCTGGGAGATACATGTATGCCTCAGTGACAACGCTTAGGTTGTGGGTTCAATTTCCACTGGGGCCACATATACTGAAAAATGTATGCATTCACTACTGTAAGTCACTTTGGATAAAAGCGTCTGCTGAATGGCATATTTTATTATATTATTATTATATTAAAAATCCTGGTCTGCAGACCAAACAACCCGATCCCTGTGTCCAGCTGTTCTGTCCCCCTCCAGGGTGTGACAGACAGACAGACAGACACCGCTGCTGCTCCTTCTTATCTATCACATATTATGAATTGACATAATTACCTCTATTATTTTCTCTGTGCTTGACTTACACATAATTCTCCGAATCGCCTCATTCCCCGAGCGCGCATCATCCACCAGCTCTGCCGACGTTCGTAAATCATTTTCGCTCAACGCCGTCTCTATGTTGACACTATCGTCCTCGTAGGCTGTAGATCTGTGCAGATTTATGCGCTTGCAGAAGGCTTGACGGTCAGGCATGTCTGCGTGGATGTTTTGTCCGAAGGTGAAGCAGTCACGCATTCCGAAGCAGGAGGCTAACGTGTGCGAACACCTCCATAGAGCACACGCCTTCTCCCTGTGTGCAGAGAGGCAAGGCCTGAGCCTACTTGTTTATGTATTGTATTAGGTTTAGGCATTATTTCGCCTATATTTTCCGCACTGATTGTTTTATTGCTGCCTTTGAATCGTGGCTACAGATTTACCTACAGGGTCCTAGTTTAACTATGTGGTTGCTCCTAGCACCTGGAACTGTCCTTCCCGCTAGGGTGGCTTTCAGCTAAACTGTTCTTGACTATGGTTAACACTTTGTTGTAAGTCGCTCTGGATAAGAGCGTCTGTCAAATGCCTGTAATGTAATGTAATGAGCCCTGTATGCACACTGGCCTCTGATTAATACTAGGGGCCGTGTGTACAAAGACTCTAAGAGCAGGAGTGCTGATCTAGGATCAGTTTGGCCTTTTAGCTCATAATGGATTTGGTTTGGGTATGGACAGGGGAAACCTGATCCTAGATCAGCGCTCCTACTCTTAGAATCTTTGTACATACGGGCCCAGTTCTGATAGGCTCCCTGTTTTACGACCAAGGATATTTTACAAGACAGGCGCCACGGGCAGGTAAACCATTTATATAATTTGTCCTTCCATAAATGCTTTTTTGTTTGTTTCTTAAGAACAATTAAGGTCAGTGTTCTTAAAGAACGTTTCAAAGCGAGAACACTGTGAGAACAGAAATTCTAGTGAATGCTCCTTATGGTGGTGTGTTGTTGGAAAATTGATTCACGGTCCTGACGTGAGAACACACTGTCCTCATACAGCGACATTCCTGTGGAGGAAGGCCACGAGGGAAGCTGCTCTTGAGCTGTTTTTAAGGCACCTCTGGGGCTTCTGTGAGGCAATGAAACCCTGGGAAGGGGATTGGTTGGACAGCCTAAGCAGTTTGAAATCGGCCTCTTAAGGGCCGTTGAGTTTGTACGTGTCTGCGAGTATAACTCCAATTAGATTCACTGTGTGGATTTCAGGATAACTGTAAATTGAACTTCTTACATTCATTTGAGAGAACAGTCCTTTTTAGGTAGGTTTTGACATTTAAGGTCCGTCAGAATGATTTAAACTTTCGTGTAACTATGGTAACAGGTAACTGCCAAAATAAAGGAAACACTTGATTAAATGAAGGGTTCTGGTGGCTCTGTTATGGTGTGGGGTGCATTTTCCTGCCATGGTTTAGGTCCACTCAACCCCCGAGAGGGCAAGATAAACACCAATAAATACAAAGCCATTCTGAGTGATCACCTTCATCCTGTGGTGAAGCATTTCTATTCTGATGGGAGTGGTCTCTTCCAGCATGACAATGCCCCCATCCACAAGGCACGAGTGCTCACTGAATGGTTTGATGGGCATGAAAACAATGTAAACCATATGCCATGGCCGTCTCAGTCACCAGACCTCAACCCAATTCAACACTTATGGGAGATTCTGGAGTGGCGCCTGAGACAGCGTTTTCCACCACCACCAACAAAACACCAAATGATGGAATTTCTCGTGGAAGAATGGTGTTGCATCCCTCCAGTAGAGTTCCAGACACTTGTTGAATCCGTGCCAAGGTGCACTGAAGCAGCTCTGGTGGCCCTCGTTGGCCCTTTAAGGCTCCGTGTTTGTCTTTATTTTGGCGGTTACCTGTACATTTTGTTTAATTCTTTTCACGCTATGCATTTGGAATCTTTCTCTTTCCTTCATCCAGTCCATCTCTCGGCGACAGGCTGTGTCGGGATGAATAATTTATTCTCTACAAACCCTGGCGGTGACATCATCATCATCATCTCCGTTGGAGACAGCGTCCCGGGAGACGGGATAACAAGCGTCGGCACGGAAACCGATCTCTTCATTTGCACTCCCATCAGCATCAATTATCAATGTTAACACAAAGATAACATGTGGGGGAGGTGAGAGAGGGAACGCAGTCCTCACACACACAACCCCAGGAGGACCGTGTTCACAGGCTGCCGTTCACCTTAAACATGTAAGGGGTGTGTGTGTCACACCGGCCTGTGCTTCTGTTAATTTATTATTATTATTTTTAATTTATTTCACATTTTCCCCAATTTGGTTGCCAATTACATCCTCTATTTATCTCAATTCCCCCTCCCCCACGAGTCCACCGCCCGTCCTCCGGGTCGAGACACTCTTTCGATTATATCCGCCTCTTCCGAGACGGAATTCTACCATGGGCGCCTTCTTCCTGCTCCTCGACGGACTCGTGCCGGCTCACCCTCCCTCCTCCCCCGGAGGCAGACAGCCAAACGTCGCCTCCGATCAGGGCTGACGACCAGGGCCGGTCTGGTAGAGACCCGGGTTTCGAACCGCGTCTCTGACAGGCAGCGAACACCACACCGGACCAGCCAAAGTGCGGTGCATTAGACCGCTACGCTATCCGCCAGCCCATTTCTGTTCATTTCTAATGAAGATGAACATGGCTCCTTCCTGCTTTCTCACATTGAATTATTTTTTTCTCCAGACTAAAAAAATTATGCATTCACTACTGTAAGTCACTTTGCATAAAAGCGTCTGCTAAATGGCATACATTAAATGGCATATATTACAAAACATCAACACATGCATTTAATTGTACGTCAAATTCTAAGTTAAGGACGAATGCTGATAGATCGCAGGTCAATGTGACGCAGTCTTTAAACGCTCCACATCCAGTTCTTCAGAGGAGCAGAGCGGCAGCAATCTCGCAATACATGGTGCGTACGCGGCCCTGCTCTGTCGAATCACAGAGAGGGGAGGTATACATCTTCCGGGAAGAGGAACGCGAGCTTAGATGTGTCAATTACCGCTGCGTAGGAGCTGGCTTCTCTTTTTCTTTTTCTCTTTTTTCCTCTACCCGTTCTTCTCTTCTTCCTGTCCTTGTCAATGATTTCTGATATGACATTGACAGAAGTCCAGAGCCGGATTATTAAGGAGCTTTGCATGCCGATGCCGGGAGAAATGTGTCAGATTTGCTGGGGGGCGGGGGGGGGATATAATAATCATTGAAAAATGGCAGTAATCTATAAGGTGCTACAGGGGAACAGAAAAAATGTCCTTCCCTACTGGCGGGTGTCAAACGGAAACACTCTGAGTGAAAATTGAGCTTTTTGCATCTTTACATAATGTGTCCTCATCTATTTCAATGCAACACATTGAGTGTGAGAGCAGCTGATTAATTCTGTACATTTTCTCAAAGAGTGTGCTTCTTAGTAACGTCCTCCATCTCCAAGGCTGGTCTGGTCAGGCATGGGCCACACACACATGCGGGTTCATGGACCACACACACAACCGGGTTTTGTTGCCGAGGCGATGAGAGTTAAAACCCGACCAATGGGATCATTAGAGCGGACTAGGAACCCAGCATTATATGTGTCCCTTGAACCACACTGGTCCCAGTTAAAACACACACACTGGCCCCAATTAAAACACAACACTGGCCCCAATTAAAACACAACA
>JAINUG010000133.1:2325000-2327500 GCA_029706075.1 Aldrovandia affinis | reverse complement strand
TTGCGGTTTCCTCTCCCTGACCCCCCTCTACGCTCAGATAACCAGGTTTTCTCCGGTTTCAGACAGTATTAAATGGAGACTCCCTCCCGGTTGCTTAAACGTGTAATGGGTTTTGTGGGAGAGCTGGCTGGCACGCTCTCCGCGCCCCGCTAATCGAGATAATTCCACACAGAGGGGGTTCTCCCTGCATGGCGCCGGGCTGAGATTCGTGAAGATGGATTACCCCCCCCCCCCCGATCACCACAGGCCTCGGCTCCGTCCCGGGCGTGTTGGTAAAGGTGTCGTTGATTAACGACGCCGTTCCCCTCTCCCTCCCCGCGGTGACTAGGGGGCCGGATCCATAACTGAAAGCGCTCATCGGTCTCGGCGCTGTTCAGGCCGCAGGTTCGCTCCGGCGACACGGAGCTCCTGGGACGTTTCCGCCCCGCTAACCGCGCGGTCACGTCCCACAAAGAGTGCGCTCTGAGGGCGTAACTCTTCCGACGCCACAGCTCCCCGGGTCCCCGGCGTTTCCCCCTCTTCCTCCCGCGGTCCCGTCCCGTCCCGTCCCCCGAGTTCTCATCCCTCACCTCTCTACGGCACCTCTGCGGTTTGGGGACGAGACGTCCGACCGCAGGGCTTTACTGTGGCCCCTGACCTCCGCGAGGCCGGTGTGTGTGATGGGGGAGCGGCCCGCCCTCCCTAACCCTGTTCCTCCATCAGCCGCTCTAATTGGGAACACCAGGGTCTGTGTACGGCTCCCTCGGGTTCAACACTCACGCCCTGGGCAGGAGCGCCTCTGAGCGCTCTCCACCGCCGTCACTGGGAGATAAACGAGGGCGACCGGACCGTAAATATGGTCAACACGCCAGGAAATAATGAGCCCTGGTGATCAGCTCGTCTGCAGGGAGCAGGGGGGAGTGGCCTGTGGGTGTGACTGGAGAGGTAGAGACGTCCATTATCAACAGCCACTGACACAAAAGCCAACATACACGGGTCTAAACTCCACACTGCTCTGCGTTCCGGGTTCAGTTACACATATTAAACCCAAACCTACTGTGCTCTATTTGTTTTTTGCTGCATAATTAATACTTTAACACCATCAGTACTGATGCGTCTGAGAGTTTTCTTATTTTGTCTAGTTTTGGTCAGATTACGGATTATCCTTGCTTCTATGTGGGAACCAAAATAGCAAGATTAACCAAAGTAAGACCCCAAAAGAGGTGAATAAAACTGCATTTGAAAGATATATCAATATATATATTGATGATTTTGCTTTACTGAAAACATGCATGTCAAGACGCAAGTCAAGAAATCGTTGTCTGCCAGAGAGCGGTGTGTACTCCTTGCGGCTGTTTGCACTGGTAGCTCTTATAGACATTAAACCTTTTCAGGAGTGAGTTTCCTGAGAGCTATATTTCTAATTCACAGCAGTGGTGGACGAAGTACACAAACCGTTTACTAGAGTCCAAGTACAGATACCCTGATAAAATATTACTCCAGTAATAGTAAATAATCCTACATTTAACCCCCATTTGCCTTTGAAATGTAGGGCAGTGAAAGTAAAAATAAAAGTAAAAATGTAAATGTAAATACTTCAGTAAGCACAGAGACTTGAAAAATGTACTTAAGTACAGTAATTGGTAATGTACTCTGTTAGTATCCACAAACTGAATCATAGTGTTGTGTTCTGGAATTCAACAGCTCTCTGAGGATGCCTTTGGCGACCCTTTATGATGTCATAATTTTGAGACAACTAGAATGTTCCGGCGTGTTCTAGAATAAACATCACTCCACAAAAGGTTACGAGAGGTCAAGATCGGACAGGAAGTGTGATCTTACTCTTCCTGGAGCGGGGAGCTGTCAGAGGGTGAACAGAAGACGATAGTGGTTACCGAGCACGTGATAGAGTCTGACAGAGTGTATAATCTTGTAATGCTGCCCCTGGACACACTGGCCTGTGGGTGAACATGTGAGCACTGGGAGATAGGGGTGAGTCAGCCCTGTGTTGTGCTCTGTGACCTTACGTTACAAATACAGGTGTTTTTATTTTAGCCTGAGATACAGGAGCTTCCTATCCTATCTGTAGGTATGTAGCTTCTGTTTTTCTTTCCATTTTTCTATTTGAATTTGCCACCACTCAGCTGGCATGTGTGCACGTGTACACAAACGTGTTTGCTGGTGTGTGAGTGTGTGTGCGTGTGCATGTGTGTGCATATGCGTGTGCGTGAGCGTGTGTGAGTGCGTGTGCGTGCGTGTGTGTGTGTGTGTGTGTGTGTGTGTGTGTGTGTGTGTGTGTGTGTGTGTGTGTGTGTGTGTGTGTGTGTGAGTGCCTGAGATTTGTCAGAAAGCACAGGAGATAAGCGCCGTTCTTGTGACAGACCGTCACCGTGACAATGGCTCCGTGAGGATGAAGACGAAGGCCAGCCCACACTCTTCCTCCCAGCGCGGCCATATCGTACACGCAGGCCTCTACCCCCTCTCCCCACGAGGAGCTACGCTCTGGCTCAGATAAACAACA
>JAINUG010000133.1:2297500-2317500 GCA_029706075.1 Aldrovandia affinis | reverse complement strand
GCCACAATCATGTCAGTAATGCGTTTCAGGAGCTTCCCCCCCCCCCACAAAACATCCCTCAAGGGATATTTCAGCGCGAAGCATCGCCTGGATAAACACGAGTGCTTTTGCAATATCTAAACACATTATTGCCAAATCTAATTACAACTGTGTTATCAGCTAAAGAGATGGCCATGACACACATCTGCAAGCAGGAACACAGATCTAAGAAATGAAATCTTGTCTTCTCTGGGTACTGATGCGTGTCTGAATGGATCTCCTGTACCCTCAAAGGAGCCAGGCATTCTGCAGCATAGCTACAAACAGGCCCACTTATACGAGTGTGCAAAAGGGTGCATTGCACCCTCAGATTCATATTTTGTATCCTCAGATGAATATTGTAATGACACTTTTGAAAATCACTCAAGATTTTCTGTGCATTACTCGTGTGCATGCACGTCCCTGCAGGCTCATGACACATGACAGGTGGCATTCTTTGATCTTGCCTCACGTGTTGTCATGTTGAATTGATTTGGTGTTACAGAGAATTTTGACCTACCGGCCTCCCGCAGTCAACCTTTTAGTGTGCGAGACCAGTTTGCACATGGTTAGCTAGGTATAGCTACTGTAGCTAGCTACAACATCATGATGGATATTCTCAAATGGCTGCAGCAGAAGCCGAGCACCAGCAACACCACCTCAAATGATTAGCCGCCACCACATCACAGCTAGCTACCAGTGCACCCCCACTCATTTCACATGCACCCTTAGTGATTGTGTTCTGGAACCGGGCCTGACTACAAAACCTCCCAGAGTGTATCAGAGAAATTTTTTAAACATTGTGCTGTTTTCTGTTCCAATATATTAATCATTTACCTTTCAATTTTAATTTAGCGGGCACATATCTTTGGAGCTGAAAAAGTGTTCTGTACTTTTTTGAGAGTGGTATTTCAGAACAAACCCCGGGGATTTGGCATTGCGTAGATTTTATAAAGCCGCACATGAAATAAAATGTTACAAAGCTGAAACGCAAACGACTGGGGCACACAACCAAACTATTTCTCCTGGATATTTATGTCCTCAGAGGGAAACCTTAACTGCTTTTTAAGCACGGCAATCTCTCACACCAATTAAACCCTCTCCCAGCTCATCACACACAAACGGTGTACACCTTCGGTTAGCGTGAAAGATGTGCATTAGACAGCATCAAAATGCCAAGCTTTTTTTCTGATGGATCACGATTTAAATTGGTTGTGGTTATAGAGTGGCCAGGCTTCGTAATGGAGGTTATTGGATATGGATATGGTCTATTAACCAGAGGTCTGAAAACATGCCACTCTTCTAAATACATTCATATCTGTATTACAGGAACATTCATCTTTGCTATTTCCACCCAACGTGCTATACTCTGGTTAAAAAAACACCTGCTATTTTTATGTCTTATTTGCGTGATCTGGCTGTGGTCTATTAACCAGAGGTGTCAAAACATGTCACTCTTCTGAATCCTGTGTTACAGGAACAGTTATCTTTGGACATTCATATCTGTCTTACAGGAACTTGTATCTTTGTTATTTCCTTCTGACATTCTGTATGTGCACGCTGTAGAGTTGATGAAAAAACACCTGCACATTTTTTAAAGCTTCGCTATTTTTCACTAGATGAGGAAGTTATCCGAGGAATCCAGAGGGAGAGAAGCAGAGATTTATTTGACAGGTGGAGAGGAATAAAAAGTGTGAATACTTTTCTCTCTGCAGATTTTCAGCGTGTGGTGACGACCGGCTCAGCTCCGGTGATTGTCCTGTCGTTGGCTGCGACTGCTTTCTCATCTGAGAAAACACATTTCTCACATCGCCTTTTCTGGTGTATTTCGTTGTTTCCATAGCGATAGTTTAAACGGTATTTTGATAGAGCCTGCTGGGGACTGGCGCTGTCTCTTGGTGAGTTGGTTGGATATTCAGGTGACTGACAAAATAAAGGAAACACTTGAGCAAATGAAGGGTTCTGGCGGCTCTGTTATGGTGTGGAGTGCATTTTCCTGGCATGGTTTAGGTCCACTCAACCCCTTATGACAATGCCCCCATCCACAGGGCACGAGTGGTCACTGAATGGTTTGATGAGCATGAAAATGATGTAAACCATATGCCATGGCCGTCTCAGGCACCAGATCCCAACCCAATTGAACACTTATGGGAGATTCTGGAGCGGCGCCTGAGACAATGTTTTCCACCACCATCAACAAAACACCAAATGATGGAATTTCTTGTGGTGTTGAATGGTGTTGCATCCATCCAGTAGAGTTCCAGACACCTGTGGAATCTATGCCAAAGTGCATTAAAGCTGTTCTGGTGGCCCAATGTACTATTAAGACACTTTACGTTGGTGTTTCCTTTACCTGTAACAGCGCCTGTTTGTTTGAACTGATTCCCAGATATTCCTTTAGCTTCTGTTGTACTAGTAATATACGCCATTTAGCAGACACTTTTATCCAAAGCGACTTACAGTAGTGAATGTATACATTTTCAGTATATGTGGCCCCAGTGGGAATTGAACCCACAACCTAAGCGTTGCCAACGCTGTGCTCTACCAACTGAGCCACAGAGAACTACTAGCAAAGATCTTAAAGATCTTCATCTCCACAGAATCCATTTTTAAAATTCTGTCTCCAGTAATGACTGATCGATTGATTGATTGATTGATATGGCTAATTGGTCGCTGCATTAGCCTGGTCACCATAATGAAGTCGTTTATGTGCTGTGTCCAATCATTCACAGGCAGTTGTGGATATTTTCTTAAACAGTGACTCTCCTTGCCCCCTCATGGGGCCTGATCACCGCCTTCCCAGAGTGCACTTGCCACTCACAGAGGCACCTGGTTGCTAGGCAACTGAATTCGGTCATCCACCAGGGAATATGAGGGGGGGCGTGAGGGGGGGGTGATGCCATCACTACAGACAACCTCATCAGTTCGACCTCATCTCAAACACACACTGGGGGAATGTGCCACAACCTGGACGGCTAACAGATTTGGGCAGGTTTTAATCTAGGAGGTGCATAAATTAGCATTCATTAGTGGGTGGCTAATAAGGGGGACAGGGGCATGCTGGGATTGCGTCTGTCTCATCACACTCTTCTTTGGTGGTGATGAGACTCAATGGAGAGATCACAGGGACCCAGAAGAGACGTAAACTGTGTCTGTCCTCCCACTTGGACAAATGAGATCTGGACGGCCAGAGATCTGCTCCTAGGATCCGCTGTGAAGCACGTTACAGACTCAAACCTCAATGCAACTATATATGAGGTGGATAAAGTCATGCTAGGGATTTACATTCCAGAATGAACAAAATGAGGCCAGATTCCTCGATTCATATATATGCCATTTAGCAGACACTTTTATTCAAAGCGACTTACAGTGGTGAATGCACACGATTATCAGTATATGTGGTCCCAGTGGGAATTGAACCCACAACTAAAGCCTTGTCAGAACCATGTTCTACCTACTGAGCCACACAGAACCACGCCTACCTACTGAGCCACACAGAACCACGATCTACCTACTGAGACACACAGAACCACGCTCTACCTACTGAGACACACAGAACCACGCTCTACCTACTGAGCCACACAGAACCATGCTCTACCTACTGAGCCACACAGAACCACGCTCTACCTACTGAGCCACACAGAACCATGCTCTACCTACTGAGCCACACAGAACCATGCTCTACCTACTGAGCCACACAGAACCACGAGACTCTTCCTACTGAGCCACACAGAACCACGTTCTACCTACTGCCACACAGAACCACGTCTACCTACTGAGCCACACAGAACCACGCCACACAGAACCACGCTCTACCTACTGAGCCACACAGAACCACGCTCTACTGAGCCACACACAGAACCACGCTCTACCTACTGAGCCACACAGAACCACGCTCTACCTACTGAGCCTACTGAGCCACACAGAACCACACTCTACCTACTGAGCCACACAGAACCACGCTACAGAAACAGAACCACGATTCATGGTCCATGCTTTGAGCAGTCTCACGCCTGGTCCATCAGTGTCTGTCTACAGGAAGTGTGTTGAGTTGGAGACCACACACACAAGAGCAGAAAGACAACACTGCTGGTGCGGATTCTGATAGTTTGGAGTAACAAAGTGTGCGTTTGAGACCAGTGTGGGTGTTTTCCTACGATGCTGTGAAGGATGAGCCTTCACCTATCTTTCAAAGTGCACATTGTTGGCTAACTATCAAATGTTTAAATTTGTCAAACCATTTTTATTTGGAATGGATTTTAATTGAATAATTGCAGCTTTGTCAAATGTGCAGGATCTCTTTCACTGTGTTCAATTTGCAAATCTCCCAAGTCAATCTACACCAACCATTTAATTTGACTGTGTTTGTAATTGAGTGTGATTGTGTGAGTGAATGACAGTGATTGCCTCACGAGTTCCACCTGAGCCAGTTTAAGCTATTTAAGTGAAGGTGTGTGGCTACTGAAGGACAATTAGTATCAGTCTTGATATGGTATGCGTAGGGACAGTGTATAGAGGGTGTTCATGCTGGTTTGGGATTCTCTGTTAAATAAATAGTTTGCATTTTTGTAAAGAGGATCCTTCTGTCTTTGTGGGCAGTGTGGTCAGACAGGTAGGTGTTTCCGTGTTCTGCTGCAGGTGAGACAGAGAGCAGGTATGCGCAGCAGGTTTTGGGATTAGCTTGGCGGGATTCACTGCTCGACTGGTTTCCCTACTCTGTGTGTCGCAGAGGAATGCTGTTGTGTTTATTTATGTGTGTTACCAGTGCAAACAACTGATAACATTGGCCAACTAGCACTAATTGTTTTTTAAAATCCACCTTATTAAGAGTCCAGGCTAATTGTTTGACAGACTTGTATTAATCAGGTGTGGTGGCATTTTAAAAACACATTTTTATCGACTTGCTTTTACCACACCGTAACATCTGTTGTGTATCTTTTTATTAATTTATTTTATTTTTATTGAGTTTTTCTAACTTATCAATCTTGTTTTTATTCTATTTTTCTGTTTCTATTATGCTCGGCCTGTTTGACCTTGTCTGTTATTGACTTGCTTTGTTTTAAATTCTTCATGTATTTTGTGAAGCACCTGGGTGTTGTGCTGCTGGAAAGGTGCCATACAGTGGGTATAAAGAGTGTTCATCCCCATGGACTTCATATATATATATCTATAATCTATATATAGGTTTTGTTGCAACAAATAAGGAATCAAAATTGATTTAATTGGGATGATAACTAAATATTAAATGTCAAAGTGAAAAAAATAAATGTGCCATTTAGCAGACACTTTTATCCAAAGCGACTTGCAGTAGTGAAGGCATACATTTTCAGTACATGTGGTCCCAGTGGGAATTGAACCCACAACCTAAGCGTTGCCAATGAGCCATGCTCTACCTGAGCCACACAGAACTATGCTCTACACACAGAACCACACGCTCTACCTACTGAGCCACACAGAACCACGCTCTACCTACTGAGACACACAGAACCACATACAACAAATGTCCAGGTCCAGTCCAGTTGTTGGTGAGAAATGGTTTAGATCTTGAGGAAGAACCTGCAGAACCTTCCACTGAAGAGAAATTCTCTCTGAAGTAGAGTAACCTCAAGGGCCTGTGCTGTATGTGAGAACCGAACAGTCATTCTGTATAACATGACTGTAGTGTTCTGTTCGCTGTGTGCCACAGACTGCACACCTGACTGGGACAGTAGGGCTACTGTACTGTGCCCCTCTTGTGCAGTGGGAGTGATGCATGATGGGTCATTATTCCCCTTCATAAACCTGAAAGCGATACATTGACCGTATTCCATACATCACTGGAGTCTGCTGGACTGAGAAATAGAAAACCTCACCGTGAAAAGCAGAGGTGGGAGATGGGGGGGAGGTGGTAGGTAACGAGCGCTTTGAAACATGCTCCGGTTAAGACGTGAATAATTACGGGAGTGTCTGTAGCAATCTGCACCATCAAACGTGGTGGTTCTGTGTGGCTCAGTAGGTAGAGCGTGGTTCTGTGTGGCTCAGTAGGTAGAGCATGGTTCTGTGTGGCTCAGTAGGTAGAGCGTGGTTCTGTGTGGCTCAGTAGGTAGAGCGTGGTTCTGTGTGGCTCAGTAGGTAGTGTGGTTCTGTGTGGCTCAGTAGGTAGAGCATGGTTCTGTGTGGCTCAGTAGGTAGAGTGTGGTTCTGTGTGGCTCAGTAGGTAGAGCGTGGTTCTGTGTGTCTCAGTAGGTAGAGTGTGGTTCTGTGTGTCTCAGTAGGTAGAGCGTGGTTCTGTGTGGCTCAGTAGGTAGAGTGTGGTTCTGTGTGGCTCAGTAGGTAGAGCGTGGTTCTGTGTGGCTCAGTAGGTAGAGCGTGGTTCTCTGTGGCTCAGTAAGTAGAGTGTGGCTCAGTAGGTAGAGTGTGGTTCTGTGTGGCTCAGTAGGTAGAGCGTGGTTCTGTGTGGCTCAGTAGGTAGTGTGGTTCTGTGTGGCTCAGTAGGTAGAGCGTGGTTCTGTGTGGCTCAGTAGGTAGAGCGTGGTTCTGTGTGGCTCAGTAGGTAGAGCGTGGTTCTGTGTGGCTCAGTAGGTAGAGCGTGGTTCTGTGTGGCTCAGTAGGTAGAGCATGGCACTGACAACGCTTAGGTTGTGGGTTCGATTCCCATTGGGACCACATATACTGAAAAAATGTATGCATTCACTAATGTAAGTCAATTTGGTTAAAAGCGTCTGCTGAATGGCGTATGTTATGTCACTGTGTTGTGGTTGGCCGGTCAGCAGAGACCCGCGCTACATGAGTCTGGTTCGCCCCGGGCCATTCTGACACGCCCTATTGAATTAAGCCTCTCCGGTTACGGGAGAGATGTCCGCTTCCATTGTTCCGGATCACACGACCCCCACTGTGAGTCCCCGCAGCGGTGTTGGGTGTCCGGTCCCTGTGGAGCGGCTGACCTTCCCCGAGTCCCCGCACGTAATCCGCCGAGCAGCATATGCTGCCTGTGACGATGCACCCTTCATAATTCATGCAGCCCAGTGTGGTCGCGTGACAAGTCTGTGCGAAAGCTCGTTCTTTTCCTCCGCTGCTTACTGCAGATCTGTACCACAAGTATGTTCACAGGTTTGCACAAAGTAATGCTTTCTCTTTAATGTTCCCATGGCTCGTTCAGAACTGTGAAAAACGCCTTTTTCCTGTTATGCACCACGGGCGTGGAATAATGCACAGAAAGAGCTGACTTTAGTTAATCTCTCACCTCTGGGTGATTTTAAAAGTCTTATACAAGATACTGTGACAGAGGAATGTAGATGTTTTTGAGATGCCATGTTCCTCCACACTGAATATCTGTCTGTTGTACAGTATTGTTTATTGTTGTATTGTCTGCAACTATTGTGTAGGCCTACTGCTGCTACCCTGGCTAGGTCTCTCTTGAAAAATAGATTTTAATTTCAATGAGACTTCCTGGTTAAATAAAGGTTTTTAAAAAAGTGTAAAAAAATAAAGTACATCATAGTGAATTTGCAAACAATTGCAGTTGAAAGGTAGCCATGTAGTTGCTTCAAGGCTTCTTTCTTTAAAAGATTTACTCCAGATGGGTGCTAAATGCCATTGGGGCCATAAATCTGAGAGCCTGTATGGTTCTAAACGGAGGTCTTGCCAACCCAAACAGCAGGGCATGCGTTCAGCAGCGACCAGGTGCAGCAGAGCCCCGGTTTATCTTCAGCGATAAGTTTAACGATCTTTAGCTTAGCGATAAATGAGACCATGCCAAAGCTGTAGTGTTAAGAACAGTTTCCAATCATTTCCATCTGTGACGATTCCTCTCCTTCACCGCAGGGTTTTGTGCCATAATCAATACCTCCCATAATCAATCAGTTTTGTTCACCCTCTCCATCCTGCACTTGATGAAAAATGAACATGTACACATGCTCACATGTATGTTCTTTCAAATACGTATAAATAATAACTTGGATTACTGAAAGCTTTGGCATTAGTCAGGTTTACCAAACCAACTGGCCCACCCACTCCCTCTCACCCACACCTTCATCAGTAGTGGAGGACAGGGTGCCCAATAGTGATTTATCATAATCCAAGCAGGCCCAGCCTACAGGCAACTGCCACGTGACATAGGCAATCAAGTTTACTGTCAGCATGTGGTTTATTATAAGGATCTGCTGTCCAGGATATATTAACCCTTTGTGTGCTGGAGTAGGTCTGTCTGGAAAGCTTTTCCTCTAAGTGTAAAACAAGCCAGACAGATTCCCAGTTTTTTATTAATTTTTTTTATTTACCAGCATTGCACAAGCACTGACAGGCATAACATCTGAATACTGCTCGTGAAATCGGCCTTCTGATCTCTCTGGTTTATTATGGAAACATGGTCCTGCTTTATTAGGGATTATAGTTATTATTATTATTATTATTAAAGAGACTGGGGAGTAGATGGAGACTTTTCCAAGATGTAACTTATGTAACTGTAGTTTGGGTGCTTGTTTTGCCAGTCAGTTGAAAAGGTGGAGGTAAATCCTCCTTTAAACCGTCAGACATCAGAATCACATTATTTCTCAGAGGCATGGGGCACATCAAAGTCCTGCGCAGGAGGCAAAGGGAGCATCAAGGGCAGGCAATATTCCTCAGCTGACTCTGAAAATCCCTGGTCCTCCTCTCTCTCTGCCTCCTCTCTCTCTCTGCCTCCTTTCTCGTTCTCAAGTCAATAAAGTTACACTTTTGGATCAACAGAGCTAGTTCCAGCTAGTTCTCTCTCTCTGTCTCATTAAAGTCATTAAAGTTATGCTTTTGGATCGACGGAGCTAGTTCTCCAGCGATCCACCGAAAGGCAGCCGCAGTCATGCTGGGAGAGCAGATGTTAATTTAATCACGCCGATTAACTCGCAAGCACGCAGTCTAGTTGTTTAATGCCAACTCGGATGTAAATGAAAATTGGATGTGAAGTAAAATTGGGCTGTTATACACGCAGAAATAACTTTCGTTGGACACAGCGTTACTTTTGTACGTGGAATGTAGAGTAACGTTCGGTCTCAGCAGGGTTAATGTGGCGTGAGCAACAGACATGGATTGTTCCTCTTGTTGGGAGTATCGATGGCTCTGACCCACAACCAGTGAGCTATATTAAGCGTGGTCCTGAATATCATCGGGATCACAGCAGCCTAAGGCACTGCGACGCACAACATCACTGGGACAAAGGCTTTATAGCAGCATTCTTGATTTATACACAAAGCACACAGTTGGTCCGGGATGAATTTTCCTCATTACCCTTTTTTTTTTTTTTTTTTTTTTTGCTGTTGTTCATTGTCGGCGTTAATAGTCCGTGGGTATTAGGGAGCTGAGACCATTAGCCAGTAATTAATGACCTGTTGGATTATGTACCCGAGAACACAGAGACATAAATGTGGCGTGATTACTTCTTCATGCGTGAGAGCTCTCTGAGTCAATTGCTCATGGAAGTGGCTTGAAACTGGTCTCTGATCACCCATCAGCCTGTATTGCTGATGGAAGCACGGGCTAGTGTATCTAGCGATCACCAGACACTAGTTATTTTATGCAGAACAAACCCAGAAGCAGTTGAATATTTATGTTTGCACCTATTTGGCCTAACCCGGTGTCTCTTTAAACATAATATATTTTAAATATCTGTTTGCGACTGGGGTTTGATTCCACCGGCCGCGCCAGTCCGGCTCTTGCCCGGTGTGCCACTAGGGGGCGGCAATTGGCTGTCCGCCCCACAGAGGGGGGAGGGAAACTGATATGAGTTTGCTCCGTATAGGAGTGGCTCTGTGTACCGGAGTTACAGTCGACAACGTAGCAAGTGCCGGCTCTGAGGAGACGATACTTTGCCTTTGTCACTGCCGGTGTCAGGGCTGCGACAGCGAGTTCACAATACAAGGGGGGGATTGACATGAAAAGAGAGGGTGGAATTGGCTTACTAAATAGGGAGAAAATCTTCAGTTGGTGTCAGTACATCAGTTTGCAGTGTCTATGAACGTCTGCCGGCACGAACTCGCTGAGAATCGTGAAGGGTGTCTCCAGACGTAAGTGGCCGAGTTCCGTCTCGGAGGAGGTGGATCTTTATTTATTTTTATTTTATTTTATTGGTTTATTTATCAGGGACAGTGCACATCAATCAACAATAAAAAAAACTGTAAATCATCGCCGGCCTCTAGGAATTAGCTCTAGGAATTATCTTAACAGCTTAACCCAGAGGATGGGCGCTGAGTTGGTGGGGGAGGGTGAATTTGAATAAATAGAGGGTATAATTGGCTACCAAAAAAAAAAAACTGAAATACAAACAATAATAATAAATGTGAATTTGAGTTCCAAGACACGTCCCATGTTAGACAGCCGTACAGATATGCTCAGACATGTCTTGGTCCACAGTGCTGTGGTGTGCTGAGAGATTAACGAGTCCTCGCGACAAGCACACGCAACGCACCATCATTACTGTTGCCTTCTTCTTTGAGAGTCAGCCAGCTATGACGAGGCATCGCACGGTGACGTACCGGTTTAAGGCACTGAACCTGACAGCCAGAGGGTCGTGGGTTTCAGTCCCAATAAGGGCATGTTGCTGCTGTCTCGTATATGGTACTTAACCCCAATCGCTTCAGTCAATATCCAGCTGTACACATGGATAACGTCAAACGTGAGCATGTAGCCATGGACGGAAGTAGGCTACATGCTAATCGTTATGATATTAGCGACAGCACTGTTGCCATGTTTGGTCCTGTTGACCTCTGCTGTGTACACGGAGGCCGTGTTGATCTTTCATAGACCTCTCCGTGGTTGGCGGGCGTTTGTTGTTTGCAGGCAGGCAGAGCTGGTGTTGGCAGCGCCTGCTGGCACGCAGATTGAGTGGGTTTTCATTATGACTTGTGTGTTAATGAGGCTCTGGGCAGACTTCTTCAGTGAGGTTTTTTTGTCAGCAAATTCGTTGTTCTCCTTAATTTAAATTGCAGGCACGTTGTGTGGAAGTTTACGGTTGTAGTATTAAACGCAGTGGGGCGATTTAATAGCGTAACACGCAGATTGCGTCTAGTCACACACATTGAGAGAGTCTGTGCACAGCCACAGATAATGCACAACGCTTTGCCAAAACTACTGTTTTCGCTTGGGGTACCTTTGTGTAAGTAGTGACGGGAAAATGAGGTTTCATGAAACTAAAAATTGGCAGAGCTAACATATGCTGTCAGTGACTGACTGAATTGAACCAATTATTATGATTTGTTGAAGAAAGCTAAATCTTTTGATTGGTTCAAACAAGTCAGCATCTATATCAGGGGTGCGCAACAAGGGCCGATCCCTTTCAGCTGAAACTGGGCCAAACTTCTGCTCTTAATTATTTAATTTAGCCCCAAGAATGTATTTGATTTGACCTTTTTGATAAATTCAGGAGCTACAGCTGCAGACAGCACGTGCATCATTGGTGAAAATGTTGTTACTGTGGTCTGGTCTGGGAGTGAACCAGCATTGGTGTGTACAGCTGTTTAGAAAATTAAGCCCGTGCAATTGGTTGGAACAAAAACCAAGAGACACACCGGCCCTCCAGGCCTGGAGTTGTGCTCCCCTGATCTGTGACATATGGTATTTAGCAGACACTTTTATCAAAGGCGACTTACAGTAATGAATGCATACATTTTTCTGTATATGTGATCCCAATGGGAATCAAACCCACAACATAAGCGCCATGTCCTACCTACTGAGCCACACAGAACCACTGTAACCTATAACTATAATATCCTATCACTAGTTATGCATATACTTATTGTCCCTACTTGTCTATATGCGCCAAGTATATAAAATCTATATCTGATTTATTTAAAAATGTGATACGTGGCGCTTTCAACAATTGTGGTCTGAAAACAAGAAACCGTAACCAGATCGGATTTGTCCGTTTCTGACCTGAACCACCTCGAGAGGCAGACTGGGTCGGATTCTGCTGGTATCGGATCTGAATGTTCCTGTTCCGCCACACGTCTTCTCCCATCGCCAACGTTCTACTGGAAAATAACATCCCATAATAAGCATGCATGGAGTCACGAGAGGCAACAGAGCACAGAGCTGCATAAACTACATAGCTGCATAAGTAATAAACATTCTTGTTAATGCACTGTGTGTCTTTGGGCAAATTAACATGGAACGTGTTTTAGAAGTGAAGGATTTACCGTGTGGGTATGCGATGCATATGCATGGCTGATTGAGTATTCATCCAAGCCGTGGTGTGTGTATATATACATGTACATATAGCAGAGGAAAGGGACCATGCATTGATTACTTGATCCAAATCAATAAACCATACTGTGCCAGCTTCTCTGATCCATAACGAGGCTCTACTGAAAACCTCTTGAGCCGCCGTATCTCTCATAGCTCCCCCTCTGCACACCCTGCCTGCTAGCACTGCTGTGTGGTTCAGTCATAATCTTATTGTTCTCAGGCAGGCATCGGCTGGCACACACACACACACACACACCTATACACACACACACACACACACACACACACATTGAGGCTCATAACACACCCCAACACAAATGGACAAGCAGACAGCGACACACAGAGAGCTATAGAGCCGCAGACCTCTCTGTTTGTAGGAGAGCCTAGGTCTGCACAGAGGCTGAACACGGCGGCCATAACGTCTCTCCCATAACTGCCTGGCTGAGTGGGCTCCTTTATGGCTGCCATAAAATCTCTCCTTCAGCCCTTTGTAGAGGGAAGAAATGCACACCTCCTAGAGAATGCCTTTTATGTGCGTTTCTCTCTCTCTCTGTGTGTGCGTGTGCGTGTGTGCACATTGTGTGTGTGTGTGTACATGCGTGTGTGTGGGGGGGGGTGTACTGTGTGTGTGTGTGTAGACACACAAACCTTTGAGAAAGGAAGCATATGTGTAATCAGGTGAAAACAGAGCTCTCCCAACATTATCCAGCACACAACCCTACCCAGTGTCTATAATGATGGTAACACTATTTACATATTTTTTATTATAATAACCTTTCTCTTCCCTTTGTATGACAGGTTTTATGGCATGAATGTCAGCGATGTCAATGTTTAGACTGCTCCAGCGATGATCTCTCACCATATTAATGCACCCTTGTCAGTCACTTTGGATAAAAGCGTCTTCCAAATGACTTGATTGTAAAATTGTAATCACAATACAATACTGAACAAGGGGATCAGGATGCACGCGTTTTCTTAGACGGTCGGTATCGGTTCACAGCCACCGTGTGTGTCCAGGAACAAATCATTAACCCAGTGTGTGAACATGTGCATCAAGGTAACCTTGGGTTGGCCCTGCTCAACATTCAGGCGCACGATTGGTCAGTCCGTCAGCGCTGTGTCGCCTGATTGGACAGAAAGCTCCCCCTCAGGGCCCACACTTTCCCTCCCGAGCCCTCCGTTGGGCACTGCAATTCCATCTTGCTGTCGCTGGTCCTTAGTCTCCGGAATGTTCCGATATTTAGTTAAATTGCTAATCGAGTAGAGTGTACGTTCCAATATTTTTTGCAATTAAATTTATACAGTTTATACAGGGCTGTGTGCTGGAACACGTGGCAGTAGTAATATACACTATTTAGCAGACCCTTTTATCCAAAGCGACTCACAGTAGTGAATGCATAAATTTATCAGTATATGTGGTCCCAGTGGGAATTGAACCCACAACCTAAGCGTTGCCAATGCCATGCTCTACCTACTGAGCCACACAGAACCACGCTCTACCAACTGAGACACACAGAACCACGCTCTACCTACTGAGCCACACAGAACCATGCTCTACCTACTGAGCCACACAGAACCATGCTCTACCTACTGAGACACACAGAACCACGCTCTACCTACTGAGCTACACAGAACCATGCTCTACCTACTGAGCCACACAGAACCATGCTCTACCTACTGAGCCACACAGAACCATGCTCTACCTACTGAGCCACACAGAACCACGCTCTACCTACTGAGCCACACAGAACCATGCTCTACCTACTGAGCCACACAGAACCATGCTCTACCTACTGAGCCACACAGAACCATGCTCTACCTACTGAGCCACACAAAACCATGCTCTACCTACTGACACACAGAACCATGCTCTACCTACTGAGCCACACAGAACCACACTCTACCTACTGAGCCACACAGAACCACGCTCTACCTACTGAGACACACAGAACCACGCTCTACCTACTGAGCCACACACAGAACCACGCTCTACCTACTGAGCCACACAGAACCATGCTCTACCTACTGAGCCACACAGAACCATGCTCTACCTACTGAGACACACAGAACCACGCTCTACCTACTGAGCCACACAGAACCACGCTCTACCTACTGAGCCACACAGAACCATGCTCTACCTACTGAGCCACACAGAACCACGCTCTACCTACTGAGCCACACAGAACCACACTCTACCTACTGAGCCACACAGAACCATGCTCTACCTACTGAGCCACACACAACCACGCTCTACCTACTGAGCCACACAGAACCATGCTCTACCTACTGAGCCACACAGAACCACGCTCTACCTACTGAGACACACAGAACCACGCTCTACCTACTGAGCCACACAGAACCACGCTCTACCTACTGAGACACACAGAACCACGCTCTACCTACTGAGACACACAAAACCACGCTCTACCTACTGAGCCACACAGAACCACGCTCTACCTACTGAGACACACAGAACCACTAGTAGTGCCAAGCTGTGCCTGTTTTTCAAACACTGGAAGATTGGATAAAGCACTTTGGAGTCACATATTGATTAAACCTCAACAGGGAATACACAGAATTATCGTATTACTCTCAAAGCCCCACTAAACTGACCAGGGTCGTTATTCTTATAGTGCAGGGGTGTCAGTCTCCAGTTCTGGACGGCCACAGTGCCTGCTAGTTTGTGGCGTGTTTCAGCACATAGATGATTAACTTCAGTCATTGATTGGCTGTCGAGTGGACACACCAAGGCTTTAATTGGTTGCTAATTGAAATGAAACCACAAAAGCCGGCAGATACCGTTGCCCTTCCAAGGACTTGAGTTTGACATCCCTGTTATAGTGCAAGGTAGCCATGGTTCTATATTCAAGCATTAACTCAAGGTTCGTAAAGGTTCATAAATCAAGGTTATTTGTGATCCTTTATATCCATGTAAACTATTGGGAACATAAAAGCTTACATTATGTAATATGGTTTATAGATTTCATCACAATATGTAAATATGTGGTGGTTCTGTGTGACTCAGTAGGTAGAGTGTGGATCTGTATACTGTATAAATGTATGCATTCACTACTGTAAGTCACTTTGGATATACATTTTTTAGTTTACATTTTACATTTTAAGCATTTAGCAGACGCTCTTATCCAGAGCGACTTACAAGATGTGTATAAATACATGGTAGGAAAAATCATAGTTTGCGCAAGAGATCAGTGCGGTAATACAGCGATAGACATCGTTGTAGGCATCTGCGTACCATACCTGTAACACTGGGAAGGAAAAGGTTAGTTGTGTTTTTTTGTTTTTGTTTTTTTGTTTTGTATTATTAAATGAGAAGGCAGAGATACATATACAAGAAGTGTTGAGCAAGTCAGCAGTGGTGATGACAATAGGCTAGATGTACAGAATTCAGTGGTAGTGGAGTCTGAAAAGGTGGGTTTTGAGTCTCTTGTGTGTGGATAAGTGTCTGATCAATGGTATATATATATGTATATGTATGCTTTTCCAAAATGGACATACATTTTTTACTGACATATGGATACAGTCTCTTGTCAGTTTCACCGTTCTGGTATCTCAGCACAGCACACCCATGCAGCACACAGGCCTGAAGTAGGAGCAGAACAGACCTGAAGTATCTCTAGCTGTGGCTTGCCTGCTAAGTGCAGCCTTGCCCCAGGGGCAGCAAGGTCCCGGCTGTGCAAACACCTACGGTTCGAGATCAAACGCTGACTGTATCGCCGCGCAAACAGGAGGCCCATGAGAACGCAGCGGAGCAGCATCTGGACTGGATTACGCTGATCCCCCTGGTCTGGCGAGCGATGCTGGCCTCCTCTTGCAATACCAAAACAAAGGATTTTTCATAAGAAAAGGTTTAACTGCACGGATACGGGCTTTGAAGTCGTGAAACGCATGTACTCGCCCACACCTTGTGGCCATTGACACCAAATACAGGTATGCAACAGGGTAATGTATCCACCTTATTTTATTTTTCCTCGTCTCAGGTTAACTATGGGCACCAGGGGACTCTAAGAAATGATCCAGTGACTATAGAATGTCCCTCCCAACTCAGTCAGCTCTCAAACATCTGATTTATGTGGTCATGGGCAGGGTTGGGTCACTGAGAACATTTTTATCACAAACTAGGCGACGGACAGTCCTGACAGAGTGGCATGTAAACACACAACGGCTGGTTCCACACATGTGAAAATCAAAGGAAGGGATTTGATCCTTCAGATTGTCCTGTGAGTTGTTTGGCAGCTTGTGCACCAGAGCCCTTGTCCTGTGGAGGTGAGAGGTGAGAGGTCAGAGGTCAGAGGTCAGGGCAGCGGCCATACCCTTTCTGTTTCTCCTGCACCTCTGTGTCTCTCCATCGCAGCTTCACGTTCTCAGTCTTCAGGGCTGCTCCTCTTGCTGCAGAGCGCCATGGATGGGTCATGTTTTTTGGCAGCAGCCCTGAGCTCCCAAAGTCCTGGTTGCAAATGCCTATTGTAGATGTTTGTTGCTTGGAATGGTCTTTTTTTTTTTCTTTCAGATCCTTTCCCGTTTTTCTCCAGATTTAGTGCTCCAATTATACACTATTTATTTCGAATCGCCCTCCCCCACGAACTCGCCACCCGTCACTACGGGGCAAGCTAATTCTGAGGCCAGCGATGATCCCCCTCCTCCGAGACGGAACTCTCCCCCTACTTTCTGGAGACACCCTCTGCGCTTCTCAGCAAGCTTGTGCCGGCTCACCCAACCCCCCAGACAGCCAATCGCCACCCCCGATCGCTGTAGGCAGCTCTCACTCGCAGAAGCGAATTCTTAGACCGCTGCGCTATCCAAGGCCCCCTTTTAAGCCTGTGTTTTGATATCACCGATGGACTCAACCCTCTTCAGTTTGCTCGATGGCTCCGGTAGGGAATTAAAGGCACAAAGATGAGGGTTGGATTTCTTCAGAAGGGCTAATAAACGAACAGTTACAGGGTACAAATGGCCTCTCTCGTGTTTCAGTATTTCAGAGGAGTCCTTTGAGTGCAGAGTGCCCTGTGCTCCTTGAGGTTTTCTGCTGACTAATAACGTTTATGAGGTTTATTACGTATCAAAGGGGCTCTCACATGACACTAATATGCGTCCGAGTGCTTTGATCACGGATCGCTGGCCTCGGAATTCTCCGCTGGCCTTTTGATCTCGGAGGCAGACGCTGCTCTTACACAGAACTCTTTCTCTCTCTGTCTCCATGTCAACATCCATCAAGCCCTCCGAGATCACCAGGGCCCGTGTGTACAAAGATTCTAAGAGCAGGAGTGCTGATCTAGGATCAGTTTGGCCTTTTCAGCTCATAATGGATATGGTTAGGATATGGACAGGGGAAACCTGATCCTAGATCAGCACTCCTGCTCTTAGTCTTTGTACATACGGGGCCCAGTTCTGATAGGCTCCCTGTTTTACGACCAAGGATATTTTACAAGACAGGCGCCACGGGCAGGTAAACCATTTATGTAATTTGTCCTTCCATAAATGCTTTTTTGTTTGTTTCTTAAGAGCAATTAAGGTCAGTGTTCTTAAAGAACGTTTCAAAGTGAGAACACTGTGAGAACAGAGAACAGAGATTCTAGTGAATGCTCCTTATGGTGGTGTGTTGTTGGAAAATTCTCCTTGCATCCATATATATATATCTTAAAGTTATTCTAAGGGTTTGGCTAGATTTTGTTCCACTTTGTTGCATTTTATGTCTTTAGCGCATTCTTACAGCATTATGCTGCGCACTGTGGTTAAAATAAGATCGTTGCATTCTGAATCACAAGGACATGCACAGCTCTTATTTAGTTTTACCTTGTTTCACATCACAGTTAAATCCCAGTTCCAGACTTTCGGTGACAGACTGTCTGTACTCGTAGGCGTTTTATACTTTTATATTTTTATAACTTGTAGGCGTAGTCATACCTGGCGGATCACAAAAACCGCGCAGATAATCCCTCCATAGGAACAACATCGAGTAAACAAACGAGCAGCCATTTACTATGCATCCAAAGCCCACGCTCAGAAACGGCTTCAGAAAAGCTTTAATAATGGATGTCTTGCTCATGGAAGCTGAAGCTTGCAAACATAAACTTCTGCAGTAACTCACGAACAAGCAGGCGAGATAGAGAGGGTATATGCCAGCCTTTTGAGAGTCTAGCTGAGTGCTGTGCACCCCTTGACATCTCCCCCACCCCCACACTCCCAATATAAGCTTTTAGAAAATATATATATATTTTAATAAAATTTGTTTCAGATTTTTTCCAGTTTTTCTCCCAATTTAGTAGCCAATTACACCCTTTTATTTATTTCGATTTGCCCTCCCCACACGGGTCTGCCGCTCATCTCTACAAGGCAAGATCATTCTCAGAGGGCCGCGAACTCTGCTTCCTTTGAGACGGAATTCGCCCCCACCCATGTTCTGGAGACTCCCTTACGTGCTTCACGGCGGACCCGAGCCGGCTCACCCTCCCCCCTCCCCCAGGGGCGGACAGCCAAACGCCGCCCCTGATCGGGGCTGATGACCAGGGCCAGTCTGGTAGAGACGGGTTTCGAACCGCATCCCTGATAGGCAGTGCACACCGTATCGGACCAGCCAAGATGCGGTGCATTAGACCGCTACGCTATCCGCCGCCCCTCCAAAACTAGCTTTGATCACATGATGTAAATAAAGAAAGGTTTTTTTTTTAGCAGTAGTGGGGAAGCCAGCCATCTGCCTCTGTGTCGTGTTAGCATCACTGTGAGCCACCTCCTGACAGGGAGAACAGAGCTGCTATTCAGAGAAGATGCTGTTGCCACGGCTACGGGACGACCCATCCTCCTGTGTCTGCGCTTCCTGCACGGGGAGAGTTTGAGTTCCGCTGAATTAAAATGCTGTTCGGCCTGCATGGTGCCGCTGTCGATTACCGCGGTGATAAACCTGCCCGAGGGGGGGGGAGGGAGGGAGAGGGGCCCCGGTGGTTCCTGTGACATGGAGTCTGCTCTGACTACAAATGAGACTTTGAGGCAGTTGTTTAGGCTTGCAGACGAGGTGATTGTTCTTACCATGTATTAATGCACATCTTGTAAGTCGCTCTGGATAAGAGCGTCTGCTAAATGTTTAAATGTAAAAATCAGATGCCAAAGTAGGGAAAAAATGACAAAAACACATATACATTTTTACATTTTTTTTACATTTTAAGCATTTAGCAGACGCTCTTAGAACAATCACCTCGTGATACATAAAGTATGACTTTGTGAGCCAGAAGTCATGTTTACAGCCAGGCCAAAATTGATAGAAAAAATACATTACTTCTATATCCTGCTTCATCCAAAATTAAACAATTTTGGAAGATCTTGCCTGAATGGTCGATACGAAGTATGGCCCTCAATCGTACAGGAACAGAATTCTATCAATTCTGGTATAATTATATGGCGGTATGTATCACACATCTGCCATACCTGTTCATATCTGCCCGTTAATGACACCAGCACACTATCACATAACACCCTGCGTTTGAGTTAAGAGGTGGACGAAAACGCAGACGAATTGTCACACACAAACATTGCACATCACCTAATGTTCTTTTACTGGCACATCCCTCACTGCGCTGCCTAACCCATGTCGACACAAACACCTTTATCTCCAAGCCCGAAACTACCAAACTGGGTGGAGGTTAGAAATGTTCCGTTTGCGATGGCCGAAACTAGCAACTACAACATTTACATTTAACATTTTAAACATTTAGCAGACGCTCTTATCCAGAGCGACTTACAAGATGTGTATACATACATGGTAGGAGTTTGCGCACGAG
>JAINUG010000133.1:2285000-2292500 GCA_029706075.1 Aldrovandia affinis | reverse complement strand
GAGAGAAGGAGAGACCGACCACTATCCCGTCCGAGGTGTTGCACATCACCTGTGTTTGTGTCGGAGCGATGGCGGTGAAGGTTTGCTCTGCATCGCTCGTGTGAGTGTTATCGTTCTTCCTCGAGGCCTTCGCCGTGGAGTAACGCTGAAATAACGTGCGCGTATGTGCCATCGTCTCTCTCCCCACCCCAGAGAGATACCCCCCCCCCTCCCGGTTGTGTTTTCCCGACTCGCGGTCTCCTCTCCTCTCCTCGGTGTGAGACGTAGCCCCTCTGCCAGCGGGATTAGAGCTCTGCTCCTCCTGCCTTTAACAAGCTTACACGCCACGACTGCAGACGCTAACTTTCTCTCTCTGACCTACATTCCAGTCAAAAAAAACAAACAGATGCTGCACTTGTTTGTGCCTCCCTCTCCCTCTCCTTCTCTCTCTCTCTCTCTCTCTCTCTCCCTCTCTCTCTCTCTCTCTCTCTCTCTCTCCTCTCTCTCTCTCTCTCTCTCTCTCCCTCTCCCTCTCTCTCTCTCTCTCTCTCTCTCTCTCTCTCTCTCTCTCTCTCCCCCCTCTCTCTCTCCCTCTCTCCCTCTCCCCTCTCTCTCTCTCTCTCTCCCTCTCCCTCTCTCTCTCTCTCTCTCTCTCTCTCCCCGTTCCTCAGCCGTTTCTATTGATGTTGTGAGCGCAGAGTATACTATCTGTCTCCCCTCGCCTGGAGAGGCTACCACTGGAAACTTGCCAGCGTAATTGCCTTGTTCTTTCTGTGTGGAGTTTGCATGTTCTCCCCGTGTCCGCGTGGGTTTCCTCCGGGTACTCTGGTTTCCTCCCACAGTCCAAAGACATGCACGTTAGGCTAATTGGAGAGTCTAAATTGACCGTAGGTATGAGTGTGTGAGTGAATGGTTGCTGGCCTCAGGGGATATTAGCTTGACCCGGAGGACGGGCGATGGGCTCGTGTGTGGAGGGTGAATCGAAATAAGTAGAGGGTTGAATTGGCCACTAAATTGGGAGAAAAACTGGGAAAAAATATTTACTTCACAACAGAAAAGTTCACTGGCTAAAAGAAATGGATTGGTCCAACAACAGTTTTTTTTTTTTTTTTTTTTTTTAGATTTGTAATCCTGGGTGATTGACCTTTCATTGACTTCTCTCTCTCCAGCATGTCCATACATTCATCATTAAGTTTTACAGTCGTCATTGTTATCAAATGTGGTCACGCTTGAAGATGTGGAGAGCCTTTTTAAGAGGAAGTCTCATGTCATGCTACCCCGGCCCCCTAAAAAAATCAATATTAAATCATGCCTTCATCTTAAATGGAACTTCTCCACTAAATCAGTATGCCATAATCTTCTAGATTATAATCAGATGCCTGTTCTTAAAACTTTAATGATTCTCAGTTGTGTCTAATTCACAAATGGAATGTGGGGGGGGTTTCTTGCCTGCAGATGTTTCTCTCCTCAAACACGAGGGATCGTCCATATTTCTCCTTCATCCAGACCATCATGTTCCCAAAGGCATTGGTGTAACATTGTAAAATATATTTTTTGTGTGTGTCTAGGAATTTGTTAACAATCTCTCCAAGGACACAGATTTTCATGATGATTCCCTTTTCCTCAGTGCCTTAAAGTTTCTGTCTTGTTTTGCGCCCCCCCAGATTCCCACTGCGGCCAGGGTTTGATTCCCCAACTGCACCAGTCCGACTCTGGCCGGGAGTGTCGCTGGGGAGCGGCAGTTGTCTGTCTGCCCCAGGGGGAGGGGGGAGGGAATCCGGCACGAGCTTGCTGCGAGCACAGAAGGCTTCCCTGTGGATAAAGATGAATAGGTGAGTTCCGTCTCGGAGGAAGCGGTTCATTGCTGGCCTCGGGCTAGTGGCTGGTCCCGTAGATGTGGGCGGCGGGCTCATGGGGGAGGGAGAATTAAAGAAATAGATTGGCAATTGCCAAATTGGTAGGAAAAACTGGGAAAAATCTGAAATACATTTTTAAGTATGGCCCTAATCATAGGACACACCCACTGGGTGACCTGTTTGACCTGGTGACCTCACCTCCTACTCAAATCCACAGATTCTACCTCTCTGTGTCTGTTCAAGGACAAATGGCGGTAATCTTAGCATAATGGTTAAGGAACTGGGCTTGTAATGCAAAGGTTGCAGGTTCTAGCCCAGGTGGGGCACTGCCGTTGTACCCTTCAGCTAAAGGTACTTAACCTGGATTGCTTCAGTAAATATATCCAGCTGTATAAATGGATTGTATGTAAAGAAATGTGAAACTGTAAGTCGCTCTGGATAAGAGCGTCTGCTAAATGCCTAAAATGTAATGTAACAAATGTAAGCTTTTCAATGACTGCCATTTTTGGTGCAGATAATTTGGCCTCTTTGAAGACCAAATTGTGGGGAAATCAAGGGCATAGTAACCACATAAATATTGTGGGGGGGGACATAATGAAAATGTTTTATATCTACAAATTATCAGATTTACAAACCATTCAGTGAGCACTCGTGCCCTGTGGATGGGGGCATTGCCATCCTGGAAGAGACCACTCCCATCAGGATAGAAATGCTTCACCACAGGATGAAGGTGATCACTCAGAATGGCTTTGTGTTTATTGCCCTCTAAGGGGTTGTTTATCTTGCCCTTTTGTTGCAAACTGATTTCAGTTCCCTCCTTGGTTGAAGAAGGAAGCTAATTAGCTAAATCACCTGGTGGACCAACAAAACCATGGCCAGGAAAATGCACCCCACACCATAACAGAGCCACCAGAACCCTTCATTTACTCAAGTGTTTCCTTTATTTTGGCAGTTACCCCAAAGAAAAGTGACTGCTAAGCAAATAAAACAATTTTTTTGGGATCAGTGATTGGCTTTGCTCTCATGTTCACCATGTTTCATGGTCTTTGTGGGGAGGGGGGTGGGGGCAAAGACTTTGACTAAACTGGCCAGGCCTCTTGGGTAACATGCATGTGCACACGATTGAGGTTCCCCACCCTCAGCGGGGAAGATTATAATTGGTGCACCCCTGCTGATGATGACATGGGGAGGGGTCCTGCTTCAAAATAATCGTCATCTGAGTGAAGTGAGAGAAAGAGGAAGTGGAAGCAGAAAATGGGGCAGAAATAATCAAATAAATGGTCACAAAATTCCCCATGAGGTTTCTGAAGTACATCTGCAGTTCAGAACATTAAAAAAAGCTTGTTATGCCTCCGGTCCGTGATGCACTCTGGAACAGCAGTGTGTGTGTAACGTGGTACCCACCCCCGCGCAGCTGCTGTTGGCCTCCATTACGGCGAGAGTGCCCGGCTCAAACGGGCCAGGGTATGACATTTTCTGACAGCCCGCTAATGCTACTCCCAAATAATTAAGACCAGAGCAAAGTTCTGGCTTGAAAGGGAAGTGTGCGTGTGCCAGTTCTTCTGATGTCACGAGGAGTCCGTGCTGAAGGAAGGGTTTTCATCAGAGCCATGGTGAGATTACAGAGGGGTGTCTCCAGGGAGGCGGATGGCGTAGCGGTCTAACGCACCGTATCTTGGCTGGTCCGATACGAGTGTGCGCTGCCTGTCAGGGACACGGTTCAAAACCCTGGCCCGAGCCGGCACGAGTTCGTACGGGGAGGGAGGCCGGAATCAGCTCACCGCATGCACAGAAAGCATCTCTGTGTGTGCTGGAGTCACAGTCGATGGCTTGGCGGTTCGCCGTTTTTGTCACTGCCGGTCCCAGCGCTGTGGCTGGTCCCATAGTGGCAGGCGGCAGGATTGGGGGATAATTGGGAGAATAATCTGAAATACATTTATATTTTTATTTTTTTAAAGCATTGCAGTAATGTATAAATGGAATAATACTGTTAAATATTGCAAAAGAAACCCTTCTTGGTATGCTGAGTCTCAGCTGTCATTAATCTGTAATGTTTTGGCATTCGTGCCGGTAAGAGTGAGCAATTTCCTGAATTGAGCAGTTGTTCAGCTCAGACGAGACGTGTGTGGCTGGGAAGCGATTCTCTCTAGAACAGATCTTTTGCCCCTTCCCATAATCTCCTTTTCCTACACCTCCCTCAGTGTTGTGCTTCTGACGGGAAGTGATCACGTGCGAACGCTGTCATGGGCCCCAGAAACGCAGAAACCACCATTTCCCCCTCCTCTCATTCTGTCAAACTGACAACAACGAGCGATTATCGCGTGCAGGCCTAAGAACAGGCCAAACGGCGTGACTACAGAAAGAACATCTGTGCGACCTGTTTTTCGATCTTTCCGATGGTTTAGCCAGCTTTGTTCTGAAGCTCAACCTTTGTGTTTTCGTTCACCAACTGTTTGTTCTTTTGAAAGAGGGTCCCATTACTTTTTTAATCTCAGTTTGTTCTTTTGCGAGAGGGTCTCATTTGCCAGTGAACTGGCGTAGGGACGGCAGTGCCCACATGTGGAACCAGAGCCAGACTACAGCATGACTCAGTCTGTCGTATTTAGCAAACATAAGGTTAGCGTTTAACTACCAGGATATGACACAGAGCAATTTTCACTTTTTAACCTTTTTCGTACATTTTCCCTCTTGGTGCTCATTAAAGTTTCAAATGACACTTTTGAAGTCCAGGTAACTGCCCAAATATAGGCAGCACTTTGGTAACCAGCTGGGGTCTCTGGTCTTTTTGGAAAGGGCGGAGCTTATCCCCTGGAAACTCACGGTACTCTGCACCCGTTTGAAGTGCATCTTCTCTAATGTTACCAGTAGTTCACTCATTAGCAAGTGAGCTTACCCAGATGGGTAAGTTCAGGTGCATGTGCAGGTACACCTGTGCATGTGGAACCCAGAATCTGGAGGGACTAGGGATCAGCTTTTCCATCAAAGCTGCGTTTCCACACACAATCACACGCTCACCCTCACTCAACAGGAAGTGCAGGAGAAAAAAAAACATCTAACAAGAGAAGACCCTGATGAGTGAACAACATCGAAACGTTATCGCAAATAAAATTAAAGTTTTTATTTACATTAATGAAAATAGCGTGCAGAATTGAGGCATTTGTTTTGTTAGGCCGTTCACATGAAGGTGGGGGAGGAATTACCATTCCGTTAGAATTTTATGAACGGAGAGAGACCCAGGCCTTCATCCAATCCACATTCAGTCCTTAACATTGACTAATTATGTCCTTAATGTGTTCTTGTCTTGTGTAGCCTGACACATACTGTATATATATATATATTAGGCTGGGACTTTAACGCGTTAATTTCGATTAATTAATTACAGAAAAAATAACGCGTTAAAAAAATGTATGCATTTTAATCGCATTTTAATCGCACTATATTTTTGCACTCCAGACACCACGGAACGTTTCTCAGTGGACGATCATACCGATGCACAACGTGCATTGAGTGACGTCAGACAACAAAGCCCCACTCTGAGTAGAGCGTTGTAGGCTAACATGGAAGAACCAGATGAGACCGCGTTGTTTGGCCCGGTGGATGGGATATTTAGATATAAAAAACTCCCTGATGGAAGTGTGGATAAGAGAATAGTTGTGTGCACATTGCAGGGGCGTCGTTTTGGTATGGCAAGGTATGGCACTCGCCATACCTTGGCTTCTAGCCAAATTTTCTATTTTAAATCAATCTGAAATAGCCTACGTTTTGTCATTTTATGTGATTTTATCCGCTCCACAAAGGTAACTCAAAATCCTCCCGGCTCCTCCTCACTTTGAGTACACCCCACCACCCAGCCTATAGATGGCAATGTAGTTGAACGGGAGATAAAGGTTGCTGCTCTGGCTAGTAACGTTACAGTTCCTCAGAATAAACAAGCCACAGACTAACGTTAGCATTAAAAGCATGTCCGTTATTCTCATTCATTCATATGGGTTAAACAAACTGTATAAACGCTATAATACTGTTGATTCAAATGTAACATATTCATGAACAAGTCCATGTCATGTTGTGTCAATACGAACACGTTCTATATGTTATTTTAGTGAAAAACCGGACTTAACTTCACCCACATTGTGAAGCTAGCTAGCTAGCTAATGTTAACGGGTACAATCGCATAATAATCGGGTAACAATTGGGTAATAATTTATGTATGTCATGGTTATTAGATCTCAGAATCTAGTCAAATAGGTTTACTAGTTACATACTGTAGTTGTCTCCTTTGTTTATTAATGTTACCTAAATATCATATAAGTACATTGTTTAGAAACAACTCACCAAAATTGACTATTACACAACTGTATCCCTTGCCATACCTTGGCTTGTTTATTAATGTTACCTAAATATCATATAAGTACATTGTTTAGAAACAACTCACCAAAATTGACTATTACACAACTGTATCCCTTGCCATACCTTGGCTTTTGACGAAATTACGCCACTGGCACATTGTGCAACAAAGAATTTGCATATCACCGGAGCACTTCAAGCCTACGGTATCACCTCAATGCTAAACATTTTGCAGCTAGCGTGGAAGCCAGAGCTAACGCTGATCAGGCTAACGTTAGTCCTAGTACGAGCAAGCAGAGTCGCCAACCCACACTCGACCAGATGACGGGGTTCAGAGCCAAGATGAGTAAGACCACGTCTAACAAAGTAACCAACTCACTGGCTCACTGGTATGCCGTGGACTGTAGACCACTTTCGGTGGTCGAAGATAAGGGGCTAGAAAAGGTGCTACAGATTGCGTCGTCTGACACAATTTATGAACTGCCATGCAGAAAGACAATTTCGAAAAAAAAATCCAGCAGCTTCTTCCAAAGGTCCTTTGCACTATCATATTCCTAAAATTGCTGCACTTTGTTCAAAATTGCACTGGTCTGTGTAGTAGCTAAAATAAACAAGATTTTGCTGCTTAAACGTATGTATATGTCTATTCATTGATTCACTCGTATACCAAAATCCATTTGAATTGAAAAATGTTGCTTCTCGTGTCAAATATTGATATGCGATTAAAATGCGATTAATTTCGATTAATTAATTACAAAGCCTCTAATTAATTAGATTAATTTTTTTAATCGAGTCCCACCACTAATATATATATATAATATGTGGAACGGGTTAGGTTAAGATCTAGAGATCTAAAGATCTCATTTAGATTTCATTTGAAAAAAAGTTCAAAATGAGCTTTTCAACCAAAAAAGGTGAAATTGAACAACAGGGAGATTATTTGTTGATGGAGTTTAAACGTTGAGTCCATCGCCCTTAGAAGGACAGACCCATGAAAGTGTGTTCCATCCCACCAGCCACCAGCCAGCACTGTACTTACTCCCAGAGCCATCTGAGATGCCTTTTAACACTTTTCAAAAGCATGTGAGGAGTTTTGGAACCCGCTAAAGGGGCACGTCTTTGTGTGAAAGAAGTACTACCGTCAAACCTCGCATCGATCGTCGGGACGGCTCGGAGGAGTCGCGTCTGGGACCCCTGCTCTCCTGCTCTGCTCTCCTGCTCGTCTGCTCTCCTGCTCGTCTGGGACCCCTGCTCGGCTGCTCTCCTGCTCTCCTGCTCGTCTGCTCTCCTGCTCGTCTGCTCCCCTGCTCGTCTGCTCGTC
>JAINUG010000133.1:2257500-2282500 GCA_029706075.1 Aldrovandia affinis | reverse complement strand
TTTAAGTCTTGAAAACTGAGAGGACGTTGTCTGCTCTCACTCTCGATTAGGAAAATATTCAATTCAATTCAATGGAACTTTATTTATCCCACATGGGGCAATTTAAAGGGCAAAAACACGATGTTGATGCCAAAACAGAAACACAGCAAAACAAGATTCAGCAGCAGACACAGAGACACACACATACATCAGTACAGACAACATCAAACATATAAAATAGTGGTTAAAATACTGATTAAAATGACGGATTTGTGCAAAAGTGCAAATGACTCCAGACTTCGACGTCAAGTCCTCTAAACAACACTATTCCAAAAAAAAACTTTAGAGGGGCGGTGGATAGCGTAGCGGTCTAACGCACCATATTTTGTCTGGTCCAATACGGTGTGCGCTGCCTCTCAGGAACACGGTTTTATACCCGTCTCTACCAGACCGGCCCTGGTCGTCAGCCCCGATCGGGGGCAGTGTTTGTCAGTCCACCTCAGGGGAGGGGGGGAGGGTGAGTCAGCTCGAGTCCGTCGAGGAGCAGGAAAAAGGCGTCCGTGGTCGGGTTCCGTCTCGGAAGAGGCAGATCTATCAGCCCGGAGAGAGTGTCTCGACCCGGAGGACGGGTGGCGGACTCGTGGGGGAGGGAGAATTGAGATAAATAGAGGGTATAATTGGCAACCAAATTGGGAGAAAATCTGGAAAAATGTGTAATAAATTTCTTTAGAACATTATAGATGTTGTATATAGACAGTGTAGAAGCAGTTACAGCGTACGTGATGCTCAAAGTGAATCGCCGTTTGGGCGCGGCTCGAGTCCAGCCACTGTACGCGGTCGTTACTGGGTTTGCGTGTTTCTGCGGCCTCCTCCCCCAGCTGTGTCAGACGAGCGCTCCGGGCAGACGGACGAGCGAACGCCACAATCCTCCCCTTCAGTCCCTCACACACACACACACACACACACACACACACACACCACACCTCCCCTTCAGTCCCTCACTTGGGCCGAACACCCTCTCTCTCACACACACACACACACACACCACCTCCCCTTCAGTCCCTCACTTGGGCCGAACACCCTCTCTCTCACACACACACACACACACACACACACACACACACACCTCCCCTTCAGTCCCTCACTTGGGCCGAACACCCTCTCTCTCACACACACACACACACCCACCTCCCCTTCAGTCCCTCACTTGGGCCCTGCCGCTTTCAACTTTTATGGAGGAAGTGATTATCGCCTCTTAGTTCCACTTCCACGACCCGTCAGGTCCTGTTCAGATCCCATTTCGTGAAATGTGTGCCCTCGTTCCAGGGGAACTGTATCCCTCATCCCAGAGCGAGGGACGGGTGTGTGTGTGTCTCTAAAGGTTTACCCGTATCCTCTGCCGATGAGACCGAGAACCTTTCAGCGCGCCGATAATATACGCCATTTAGCGGACGCTTTATCCAAAGACACTTACAGTAGTGAATGCATACATTTTTCACTATATGCAGTCCCAAAGGGAATCGAACCCACAACCTACGCATTGAACCCACACAAAACCATATAAGTAAGGAATAGTGCTCGTCGGATGACTTGGGGACCTTCTTTAAGGGGTCTTCCACCTGACCTTGCACCCCACCTGACCTTTGCACCCCACCTGACCTTTGCACCCACTTACTGCTCCACAGTGTACACTCTACCACAGATACGCCATCGAGTGTGTGTGCGACATGGGAGTGGGGTTAATAATGCAGTGCGTCATAGGAGTGGGGTTAATAATGCAGTGCGTCAAATCCTTCTACAAGGAGAGCGTTTCCCATCATGATCCCGTGGTCCTTCTATGCGCTCATAGGGCTTGGTCTATCTCAGCAGGCCTGGGGTGAGAAGTGAATATATGCCATTTAGCAGACACTTTTATCCAAAGCGACGTACAGTAGTGAATGCATACATTTTTCAGTATATGTGGTCCCAGTGGGGATTGAACCTGTTTACATTTAACTGCTTACAGTTTATGAATGTCTAATAGATATTGTCAACTTTGTAAACTACTAACCTGTGTCCGTGATCTGTCTGTGCATTTGGTGAAATTCCTGCCTTAACAGGATGAGCCAACAGTGGTTTTTAATTTAGATAGTGGGGATATTCCTGTGTAACACAAAACATTTTAAAAACTTTACTTTTGTGGCAACAGTGCACAGTGGCAGACATTTCAGCTGCAGGTCAGGAACTCTGAAAATGTCATGCTAGGTTTGTTTAGTAGGTGTGTAAAAATGACACTTACAGGTTCCCTATCCTGAGCAGGCTAATGGTGGCCTTCAGTTATGGTGTGAATGCTGCCTGGAGCGCCCTCTTGTGGCAGGGTTTTGAAATCACATCTACACTCTCAAACGTAGAACACAGGCGATTAAATTTTAGCAGTGCAATCTTTGAGTATGTGTGTGTGTAGTGTATGCATGTGTGTGTGCGTTTGTGTTTGTGTGTGTGCAGGCGTGCGTGCGTGCGTTATCAAGATAAGTGTTGTGTTAAATGTTTGTGTTAAGACATCCTATTAAGAGGCACAGTGAGGGGTCCTGTTTGAATTGGGGGGGAATGCATCAGCACCACGGGGATCACCCCAGGGGCACATGCAGCGCGATACTGCGGGGTTCATCAATAAACATGGGCATCCCAGGAGGTGAGGCGCACACTGATGATGCGTCCAGCTCGGCGCACACTGATGATGCGTCCAGCTCGGCGCACACTGATGATGCGCCCAGCTCGGCGCACACTGATGATGCGCCCAGCTCGGCGCACACTGATGATGCACCCAGCTCGGCGCACACTGATGATGCGTCCAGCTCGGTGCATCCAAGTGACGCCTCCCACATTAATTAAAAAGTGCTTTGTGGTAACAAAAAAGAAGACTTACACATTAAACACTATACGAGGTGCACACCCACACAGTATACAAGGACACAGAGTATAAAAGGTACAGTTGGACATAATGAGAAATTATAACTCCGGCGAAGAGAAGAAATGAAGCCAATACTCTACTTTCCTAAAAAAAAATATTTTGTGTGTTTTGTGTGAATTCCCAATGTTTTGAAATGTGTCAAAAACAAGTACATAAGTCTGAGCTACTGTCTTGGATTCTGTTTTAATATCCATGTCAGTATTACGTGTATTATGACAGTGCATATTTCCATATTGGCCATTGTTACCAAGGTTACGTTCAGCTTGTTTGTTTGTTTAGACAAGATCCACGTCTAAACAAACGCATGTGTATTGAGAGATGCAGACTTCCCCCCTGATAAAATCTACTGTCACTTGCTTAATTATTAACCAATTTTTTAATTTATTTGGCTTGTAATAAACGTGAGAAATTTCTCAGGTTACTTGATTTTCAAATTTCACAATTGTTGAGTTTCCTCTACAATTTTCCGCAGAACCTGGCTGTGAACACGGTACGAAGAGGAATTAGCCTGTGCAAAAATGTCAAAGTTGTGCAGTATTTGGCTGTACAAATAGAAGGAACCATAGAAACAAGGCTCGTGGGATAACTTTTCACAAGTAAGTGGCAATTTCGCTATTTCACTGTCACCTGTCACTACATTACATTTACATTTTAGGCATTTAGCAGACGTTCTTATCCAGAGCGACTTACACAGTTTACATTTCTTTACATACAATTTATACAGTTGGATATTTTACTGAAGCAATCCAGGTTAAGCACCTTGCTCAAGTGTACAACAGCAGTGCCTCCACCTGGGAATTGAACCTACAAACCTCTGAGTTACAAGCCCAGCTCCCTAAACATTACACTACACTGGCAGCCCACAAGCTAGTGTAATAATAACAATAACACAAGCTTGTTTCAATCAATTTACATATCACTGTATCTACACACACACATATCTACTATAGTTGGGGGTAAATGACACGTGCCCAATTATTAGCCTAACACCTGAAATGAGTTAAGCCTAAAAACAAACAAACCAAAAGGAAACAGAATTGTAATCATGGATTTTGATGTCACGTCACGTCGATTAGTCGGGAATACACAAGTCCACCAGAAATACAGAATGAGGTTTTTTGTTTTTTTTAAAGACAAATATAAATCCTATTTTTAGATAAAGGTTATCACAAAAAGAAGATAAGAAGAGGTCTTGTGAAATGGTTGACCTTTGTACTGCAATGCTGACTCGCCTATCAAACTGTAAACAGCATTTCCCTGACAAACACACAGCTTTAGTTTCAGCTTTTCAGCTTTTCCTTCAGCTTTAGTTTTCCTTCAACAGGCTTAATATGTTAAAACCATTTTAAGGTGTTATGAATGCTAATGGTTGGACGTGAATTCCATTACTTTGTTCAATTCAAGATTCAAGATTCAAGATTTTTATTTGTCACATACACACACGGGGTGTGCAGTGAAATGAAAGTGGCAATGCTCAACGAGAAAGTGCAAAAGGGCAACAGTACACAGTATTTACAGTAAAAGACAACACAATGTTTACAGTATTACAATAATTACAGCAAGAGCTCTTATATAAAAAAACAACACAATATATACAGTAAGAGCACTTGGAAATGGAGGGAAACCTACAATAAATTATGTGTAGTCATTAAGTGTGTGTGTGTGTGGGTGTGCATAAGAGGGGCAGTGTGTATGTCTTGGTGGGGGCCCTGGTGAGGTCAGGTTTTGTCTTAATAAAGCGCGTAGCAACAAGGCTACACGTGGGTTCTTAAAGCGTTATGTTGTGTTTACGTAAGTGTTCAACATTGTGTGAGTAGTACTTATTAATTTACGCGTTAAAGTGGGCCAAATAATTGCCATGCTAATCAAAGTAACACATTTATAAACAACTTTGCAACACATTTTTTCAGTTTAAACGGGAATGGTAATGTAAATGTAAATGGTAATGGAAAAATAACACTAAATAAATTAAACACACTGTTCCTCTTTCCAGAGAATTGCGAATTGTACACGTGAAAACTGCTTCCTCGGAACTGATGTGTTTGAAGTGGAACAAGAAGAAAAAATAAATGGCTATGAACTAAATGTCTCTCTCCCAGAATAATGCCCTTTAATGTGTGTGTGTGAGAGAGAGAGAGAGAGAGAGAGAGAGAAAGAGAGAGAGAGAGAGTGTGTGAGTGTGTGAGTGTGTGTGTGTGTTTAACTGTGTGTGTGAGGGTGTGTGAGAGAGCACGTGTGTGTGTGTGTGTGTGTGTGTGTGTGAGAGAGAGAGCGTGTGCGAGCATGTGTGAGAGAGAGCTTGTGTGTGGGAGAGCGTGTGTGTGTGTCTATGAGGGTATGTGTGTGTGGGAGAGAGCATGTACATGTGTGTGCGTGTGTGCATGTGTGTGTGTGTGTGTGTGTGTGTGTGTGTGTGTGTGTGTGTGTGTGTGTATGAGGGTAATGACCTATAATGGTAATTTCTCCCTCTCTGACGCACTAACCCAACCTCAGAAAAACAAAAATTTTCTTAAAAACAAAACAGAAAAGACAACAGGCTCATTAAATTCAAACTGTTTAACCTGTGGTCAGTCCAGGCTTACCCTGCAGACTTGTGTGGGAATGTGTGTGAGCATCTGAGGAGTCTGTAGGTTACCCTCTGGTCCTGATAGAATCTGCAGTTTTTCTCTAAACATTGTTTACCACATCACACTGCAGTCTTGGCTCTCGAAGGCCTGTGGAGAAGCTCTTAAGCTCTTAAATCATAAGGTCAAGTTCTGAAAACGCAGAATAAAGGACGTCTCAACCCTCTGTGCAGCTCAGCTTGCTGCTCCAGAAGTGCACATTTGAGTCGAGATTTGGTGAAAGCCATGGCATATGTATGACTTCCATTGTTTCCATGCTCATCAAACCATTCAGTGAGCACTCGTGCCCTGTGGATGGGGGCATTGTCATCCTGGAAGAGACCACTCCCATCAGGATAGAAATGCTTCACCACAGGATGAAGGTGATCACTCAGAATGGCTTTGTATTTATTGGTGTTTACCTTGCCCTCTAAGGGGTTGAGTGGACCTAACCCAAATCATAACAGAGCTGACCGCACCCTTAATTTACTCAAGTGTTTCATTTATTTTGACAGTTACCTGTAGATTACCTGGTGGATCATAGACATGCTGGACTGAGGAACTATTGGCAGACTCTTAAGCAGGTAGTTATGTATACAGAATTACAAGCTAATAGCATGTGATGTGACAAGTGATTTAAAAATGCTGGATAAGAATAACTGATATGTAACACACATAATCATAATAATATCCATAATCACAATCATTACCATATCCATAAGCACAGCCATCATCATAATTATTGGATAATTTAGACTAGCCTTTCAGTGAACAGAAGGTTGGCATGAGATCTTTTATGGCGTATGAGTTATTAGCAGTGGCTTGAAGACCAGCGAGTGTCACTGTGCTTAGTGTCCTTGTTTGACGAGCGAGGAGGATTGTTGTTAATTAATGTGAATTATCCGCTCTGCGCCTCGTCATGTGAGGTCACGACCTCTGGTGTTGATTGATGCTGCGTGTGCCCTTTTTAACAATTCAATCTCGCTTGTCCACCGCTTGGGAGATCTTTCTTTGGAGAAATGGCACGCAAAATGGTTATTACACAAATTATACAGCAAATGTTTTCCACCCGACCCCAGAAACATCCCCAGAAAGTTCTGTCACGGGAACAGAAAACCAAAACTGGACAGCGAGGGGCCAAATATGACCTTATTTTCCTGCCGCGGTTTCATATCCTGTCCAGGAGGAAGAGAAAAAAGATTAATATTCAATATCCATCCGCAAGAAAATTCAATAAACTCTCCAGTTTGGGGCCATGTGTAATTTACATGCCTGTGCGTGTGCGAGTGTATAAATATGTACACGATTACGTTCCGTGTGACGCACTACAACAAGGAATGCATGACACCTCCTGACAGGCTCTATAACACTCTGTACTGGACTAGCCGTACTAGGGCTGCCAACTTTCTATCATCCAAATACGGGACAGAAGGCGGGGCACATGGGGTGAAATGTGTATGGATGTAACTCAACACACACTGTATACTGTAACGGCGACTGCTGAAGGAAGACTCAGGAAAGTTTGCTTTTCGATGATCGCGCTACCAGCTTTACTACAACAAAGCTTATAGACGCAGGGCAGAACCAAGAACAGGAGAAACTCACGGGGGTCACTTCTTAGACGTACAAACACAGTCACGGTTACAACACTAATCCACTCAATGACACAAGGGGTGATGGGGAGCTGGCACACAAGGAATCACGGGAGACTGAACACACAACAATAACAATGGCCGCCCCCAAGCTTACTTAGCATACGATATGGCTAAGCTAACTTTCATTACTACTGAACTTATTTACACCGTTACAATATGATGGGATTCTATTTTGATGTCTGACTGGTATTTTGTTATACAGGAGAAGGAACGAGACAAATTTGGCCCAAAAGCGGGACGTCCCGGCTAATACGGGACAGTTGGCAACCCTAGTCTGTCCTGCCCCAGCGGCCGGTCTGTGGTCCTGGGTCCAAGCGCTGTAAAGGGCAGCACCTGCTGGTTCTGACAGACGCAGGGCACCTTATCGCATCATCCTGCTTTCCTCTCGAGACCATGCCACCGCACGCACTGAGCTGGGCACGTGCTCTCAACAAAACGAACGCAGATTAAAACATCGAGAGCTTCTCACCAACACGGAGGATTTCTCTCGCCTGTTTGTTTTCGTTCTCGATTTTGCGGGAATGATTTTTACGTGACAGATTTATGTCCTCACGTTCTCCTGTACGGGGCACAAGCCCAGAGACAGACGAAAGGACATCGAAACATGATGGCGGCTGAGGGCAGCTCTTGATAGAGTTGGACTAAGATCATGTGTTCTTATGGAAAAGCATATCGTTAGTAGTGTGAAGTCCAGTGGCATCATGGAAAGCCCATCTTCGGTAGAGCTACAGTGGTGTTTATTTTTATTAGTTTATTCCAGTTTTTCTCCCAATTTAGTAGCCAATTACACCCTCTATTTGTTTAGATTTACCCTCCCCACACGGGTCAGGAAGTTGTCATGGCATTGTGTTTACCATGCGTCCTACTTTCACTACCCTGCAGAGATTATAGGACTATTTTCCCCTCACTGTCGTTTTCACTGTCGTTTTCACACGTTTACTCCAAAACAATGTGTAAAAAAAACAAAGAAAAGAAAAGCTTCTACAAAACAGCAAAAGGGATCTGTCAGCACTCTCCTCAACTGACAACAACAACAGTAAAGGCTTGGGATAGTGCACACACTAAGCAAACACACACCAAACAAGTTTAAATGCATTTGAATGATCAGTTTTCCCCCCATCAGCAGACATGTTTTCTCTCTGCACAGCAGCCCAGAGGAAATCGCTGAGCTTGGCCGCTTTCATGAGGTGAGCAAAACTATCAACTTCCTGTGCGGGACACTGCTCTTAATTTCAGGACCTTTCTGTACATTTGACATTTTAGGCATTTAGCAGACGCTCTTATCCGGAGCGACTTACAGAGTTTACATTTCATTACATACAATCCATTTATACAGCTGGATATTTTTACTGAAGCAATTCAGGTTAAGTACCTTTAGCTCAAGGGTACAACAGCAGTGCCCCCACCTGGGAATTGAACCTGCAATCTCTGAGTTACAAGCCCAGTTCCCTAACCATTACTGGGTGGCAATGTAGTGTAATAGTTGTGTTTCTGTTTGTCTCTGTTGCAGTCCACCATTACAATCCTAAGAGGGAGGGGGCAGTGGGGATTGCCTACATAACTCACCCCACCCTCGGTCCCGTCCACCCCACCTCCCCGGGCGCCAGGCATCCACACACGTCACTGTAACATACCAAGGCACCTGACTCCACCCCAGGCTCACCTGCAGCCATTACAGAGGTGAGGTCACCACAATCACATGCAACCACTGCTTACCAAGTTTTAGGAATCATTTTGGGATGGTAACAAGAAGTCGGGGCTGGGCAGCTTGCGAATACAAGAGACACAATTTAAGATGGATCGATAAATCTGTGCTTCCTCTCGTTTCTTGCGAGGTTATATTATAACCCAATCAGCTGGTTGAGAAGGGAGGTGTGTTGTTTAATCTTTAACCGTTTACTTTTCCTGGTAGTTGAGAATCAGGGTTAGAAGAGAGGGGGAAAAAGTTCAGTTGACAGCATGCATACTATAACTGTTTGAACAAGAAGTGTAGGATAGGATGTTTTCGTTCTTATGTAACCAAAGGCATTCCTAGCCGGTGGCTAAGCAGGTGATTGCGTGCCAGGACTTTACGGTCGTACGTATTTCTCTCTGTTTACTTCCTGCTCTCGTTCAGCAGGGGCTCATGTCGGTAATTTGCTCTGTGGGGGCAGGCTCCTGTAGAGTCGCACACACCTGTCCCAGTGTCTCCTGCACACAGGTGATTAGGGGACCGTGAGATTGTCACACAGGTGATTAGGGGACCGTGAGATTGTCACACAGGTGATCAGGGGACCGTGAGAATGCTCAAAGCGCTGTAATTGGGGCCGTAGGGCACAGTGGGCCATGGGAGACCCAGGCTTGAGTTTAACCCCCTCTGTGCCAGGGACGAGGGTAAGGGATTTCAGCTGAGGAGACGTGCAAGGATTGGCAGGAGCATTCCTGAATGCTCTCTCTATCTCTGTCTCCTCTCTCTCTGTCTCTCTCTCTCAATCTCTCTCTCTCTCTCTGTCTCTCTCTCTCTCTCTCTCTCTCTCTCTCTCTCTCCCTCTTCTCTGTCTCTCACCCTCTCTCTCTCTCTCACCCTTTCTGTCTCTCTGTCTGTCTCTGTCTCTCTCTCTCTCTCTCTCTCTGTCTCTCTCTCTCTCTCTCTCTCTCTCTGTCTCTCTGTCTGTCTCTGTCTCCTCTCTCTCTGTCTCTGTCTCTCTCTCTCTCTGTCTCCCTCTCCCTCTCTCTTTGCTCTCCCACTTCTTTGCAATGACTTCTTCAGATAAATAGATTTTTTTGTTAAGTTATGTTACATGATATGCTAGTGACTGCTTTAAGAAGTGTTTACTGCTTGTTTAAGATGATGTCACATCATGTGTTACAATTGTATAAAATAAGGAAAGGGATGTCAAGGTTTCCCAGGCCAATTCCTCAAAGATAACAGGGTAGGCATCTCTGCATCAACTTCTTATATTAAAAAGTTTATTTCTCTATTTTGCAGAGAAGAAAACAACAAACGTTTCATCCTACTCATTGGACTGTCACCTTGGTGACTAGGACACCAGCAGCTAAAAGCAGGTAAACACAGCATTCAGAGGGAGTCGGTACTACACACACACACACACACACACACACACACACTCACACACTGCACACACGCACAGATGCACACACACACACACACACACACACACTCACTCACTCACTCACTCACTCACTCACACAAACACACTCTCACACACACACTCGCACGCACGCACGCACACACACACACACACACACAATCAGAATTATTTTTCTTTCACACTTCTAGTTTTTCTCATTCCCTGACAACACCTCTGCTTCCTGCTCCCCTCTACAGTTTCCACGGTGACGACTGAAAACTTGTTCCGACTTGAACGTTCCTAAGAAGAACTGGAGAGGAGAGTGTGAAAGAGAAAGAGGGGGGGTCTCTCTGTCTCTCTCTCTCCCTCTCTCTCTCACTCATTTGATTTAGAGTTTCTGGCCTGTTCAGCCTTGCACCTCGAACCACTGCACAGACATCACGGTCCAGGAGAATGCGCTTCTGACCACACGTGTCCTCTTATGATGATGTAATTCCCTCAGAGTTCCATGCCATCATCACCTAAGACTCTGTTCCTCGTGAAACATCAGCAAGTTGAACTGTCTTCATCACTGAAGCTCCTGCCAAACGTGCCCCAACAACCACCCCCTTTCAAAGTCACTGGGATCTCTTCTTCTAGCCATAGTAGAGCATAATTATAGACAACCAAGCCTGGCCAGTATTTTTAGTACATGACCCTGAGTATGCTGGGTTATTAAGTGCTTAAATAACGCAGGGACAACACCTGTGTGCACCTGGTTTCAATATAATTTGTGTCCCCATTTACCCACGTGGTTTTCAGATATGCCAATATATTTTTAAATACATTGCTGTGGAATATATCATTATATTTTCCAAAAAGTCCATATATGTATTTACAATGTATTGCAGCACGTTCCATGTCCGTCAGGGATTGCCTCAAAGAAGTCACAAAGCAGAAAAAATATTCTCAAAACTTTCATAACTTGCCCCAAATACACAAACATACACACAACCAAAATGTAGGCTATTTATAGGGAAGTCAATTTTTCACAAATGTACAGGTGTGAATCGGCAAGTCCGTTCCAGAATTATGTCGCGATGCAAACAATCTGTTATAAACATCTATTTTTAACCGTTGGTGAAGTCACGCCTAATTTACCTGAGATACTGTATCTACAATCGACACATCTGCTTATTAGCGCAGTCACGTGTTCACCTGACAGCCCTCACGAGCAGGGATGTTTATATTCCTTCATTCCGTTCCGTGAGATAGTAATATGTTGAGCTGCACTGCCACCCTCTGGTCATAATTGTAATTGCAGGTATCCTTTTGGGGAAAGTTAATATTTAATTCCTCCACATTTCCCGGATGAATTAAAGTGACACAGGGTTTCAAACTTCTTGAGAATCCTGTTCTGTTTTTGGATAGAAAACTCCAATAGCTGCTTGCTATTAATGCCAATTATGGTCATTTGTCTAGGGTAATAATGAAATACCTAATTTAATGTATTCATCTATGCCATTTTATGAATACAATTTATAGGACAAATGTATTGTCATCATAATCATTATTATTGTAATAATCATCCACAGTATTAATTGTTTTTACACATATATCAATGAAAATGGACACTTTACTGATGAACGAATGCGCCTTAGGTATTCCAGCAGTGGGATGGTGTTGGTAATCCAGGAAGAGCAGTTGCGTAATTAGTATGCCCTGCCCGACTCAGACATGCGCGTGGTTTATTGACTAGTGTTGGCACGAGCACATTGCTGTACTTGGGTCCAGGTTCAAATGCGTTGCTCGTGCGCATGCTCCGTTGGTTCTGATGGAGATGAAAGAAAACGCCAAACTGCACGGCTGCGTTTTACCTCACTAATATACCACATATAGTCCATATTTTATTAATTATTTCTTGTAAATTGGCCCTTCCTTGTTTTCATCCCAAGAGAATTTGCTCTGTTAAACAGTGTCTGATCAATGTCTATCGTCACAGTGGCAGGGACTATTAAAAAAATATCTTTGAATATAATGTTCATTCCACTTTTGAAAAACAAAATACACTCCACGTGGCGTACTACGTGTGTGCTTGGTTCTACGTTGCTTACAACGAGCCCTACAAAATTACACAAATAACCTGAAATTGCTTTGCACCAGTACCGCAATGTGTTCCCCAATGTGATGCTGTTACAAGCGTTACAGCATGTCTAATACCAGAATAACAAATTAGTTGGCCTTCATTAGTGTAATATCCAGCAGCTGAAACACACACTAACAGATACACTTCGGCACGTGTTCTTAATATGAAAGCTCAAAATGCATTGAGCATCAAAATATAATCTAGGGGGGTTTATTTTGGCATACAGCTGCCACATGCGCAATGGACGCAATAATTCGTTTTCTTTTTGTAACGGAGGGCGTGATTTCCAGTACAAACACACATGAATTTGACAACCCGGATAAGGGTAAGTAAACGAGAGTTCGCTGGACTTTTGTGACATACAGCACAATAGGAGTTAGAGAAGAGATCGCCGTGACGGAGTAGAGGAGAAGATGGCTGGGAAGGAAGAACTTGAAGAACTGGTATTTTACGTTAACGGGAAAAAGGTAAAATAATAATAATAATTACCAAAGCAAACGTCTTCTAGTTAACTTGTTGTTATTTACCATGCCTGTGCGTGCAGTCAAAGGAGGGACACAACAGCTGTAGCTAATTAAGTTAAATACCAAAATATCTAAATTATTGAATCATACGACTTTGAAGGTCTTGTCATTTTTTTATGATGGTGTCCTCTAGCTGTTGTTTGTAGAACTGCTTTGGGATTTATTAAATTCGCAGTTTTGTTCCACTGACTGAAATCTCGGGGTGACAAACGTCCAGAGACTACCTTCGTGTACTTTCGGTTTATTTAGTGTTCGCGTTCTTGTCCCCAATTCGGGGGTGAACCCGTTTTGCATGATCGGTGACATCTAAGATTTGTTCACTCTGCTTGTTTGCGGAAAACAGGTTGCGGAGAAGAATGTGGATCCGGAGACTATGCTACTGTCTTACCTCAGAGAAAACAGTATCCTTCCGTCTCCGCAAGTCCACATGTTCAGGCTGAAGTGTATTTGTAGGAATGCGTGACCGTAGACATGCATACCTTCAGAGTAGCGGCTGAAAAGGGAACGCAGAGTGCGTCTCGGGTAGAGCAATGCTCCTCCTTTTTCCACACTTCACACAAGAGGTGCACACAGGATCATATGCTTGATGGTTGAATTTGATTAAATATTTATTTTCAGAGGAACAATGATTGATATCAGTTAGAGGTTATCTTCAAATACAGCAAATGCTGCGTATACATTATGAATATAAACGAATTCGTTTTCTTTTGCTTAACTTATGTAAGCCACAACATCACTGCATCCTAAAAAATGTGAGCAGTGGTGGGGTGAAGCTTAAGCATTTACATTTTTACATTTTAGGCATTTAGCAGATGCTCTTATCCAGAGCGACTTACACAGTTTACATACAATCCATTTACACAGCTGGATATTTTACTGAAGCCATTCAGGTTAAGTACCTTTAGCTCACTGGTACAACAGCAGTGTCCCACTTGGGAATTGAACCTGCAGCCTCTGAGTTACAAGCCCAGCTCCCTAACCATTACACTACACTGCTCCCTAACCATTACACTACACTGCTCCCCAACCATTACACTGCACTGCACTGCCCTAACCATTACACTGCACTGCTCCTCCCATTACCATTACACTGCACACTGCACTGCTCCCTAACCATTACACTGCACTGCTCCCTAACCATTACACTACACTGCTCCCTAACCATTACACTGCACTGCACTGCACTGCTCCCTAACCATTACACTGCACTGCCCCCATTACCATTACACTGCACTGCACTCCCCTAACCATTACACTGCACTGCTCCTGCTCCCTAACCATTACACTGCTCACTGCACTCCCATAACCATTACACTACACTGCTCCCTAACCATTACACTGCACTGCTCCCTAACCATTACACTGCACTGCTCCCTAACCATTACACTGCACTGCTCCCTAACCATTACACTACACTGCTCCCTAACCATTACACTACACTGCCAGCCTTAAGCAGATGAACACAAACCCCTTGTGTGTTGCAGCGTTTAACTGAGCAAAGACAGGACATTTTTATTGTATTTATTTAGCGAGTGCAAAGTCCCCTTCTGGTCCTGTTGTGTGGAGTGTAGCCAGGTCTCCTGTATGATGTGGTGATGGTTTGGTAAATTGGCCACTCCTCTATGATGTGATGATGGTTTGGTAAATTGGCCACTCCTCTATGACGTGATGATGGTTTGGTAAATTGGGCACTCCTCTAACAAATAAATAAATAAAACAAACTCCAGGTCCCTGTACACTTGAACAAGGCCTGTTTTTTGTAGCTACACAGCTTTTCTAGCAGTAAATATCCTTTCTGTTTAAACAGTGGGCCTAATGGGTGTGCACTTGTGCTAGATATATCTGCCATTTAACAGACGCTTTTATCCAAAGTGACTTACAGTAGTGAGTGCATACATTTTTCAGTATATGTGGTCCCAGTGGGAATCGAACCCACAACCTAAGCGTTGTCAACGCCATGCTCTACCCACTGAGCCACACAGAACCACACTCTACCCACTGAGCCACACAGAACCACGCTCTACCTACTGAGACACAGAACCAGGCTCTACCTACTGAGCCACACAGAACCATGCTCTACCTACTGAGACACACAGAACCAGGCTCTACCTACTGAGCCACACAGAACCACGCTCTACCTACTGAGCCACACAGAACCACGCTCTACCTACTGAGCCACACAGAACCACACTCTACCTACTGAGCCACACAGAACCACGCTCTACCTACTGAGCCACACAGAACCACACTCTACCTACTGAGCCACACAGAACCACGCTCTACCTACTGAGACACACAGAACCACACTCTACCTACTGAGACACACAGAACCACACTCTACCTACTGAACCACACAGAACCACGCTCTACCTACTGAGCCACACAGAACCACGCTCTACCTACTGAGCCACACAGAACCACACTCTACCTACTGAGACACACAGAACCACACTACCTACTGAACCACACAGAACCACGCTCTACCTACTGAGCCACACAGAACCACACTCTACCTACTGAGCCACACAGAACCACACTCTACCTACTGAGACACACAGAACCACACTCTACCTACTGAGCCACACAGAACCACGCTCTACCTACTGAGCCACACAGAACCACACTCTACCTACTGAGCCACACAGAACCATGCTCTACCTACTGAGCCACACAGAACCACGCTCTACCTACTGAGCCACACAGAACCACGCAGAACACAGAAGCTAGAAAGTAAACAGTGCAGTAATGAAGCTCTTTGAACTCCTGTGTGTCGTCTCCTTGACCCTCGAACCCCAGTGAGGTTGACCGGGACCAAGTACGGCTGCGGTGGTGGAGGGTGTGGGGCCTGCACCGTGATGGTGTCCCGCTACCAGCGTCCAATCAAATCCATCACGTATCCTTTTAAAAACCCCACAGCCATGGCCAGACTGTGGCAGGGGTTTAGCGCAAACAAACAAAAAATGCTTCTTTTATGATCACCCTACACTGCAATTAAACTTTCCCCCCGCAAGATTTCCTTAGATAAGCAATGCGTTGGACTGTAAATTGATAATTAACTACGGTTTACAATGCATCCAATCTGAGAGCAAATCAGGACACAGCTACGTTGTTAATTATTAATCTTGTACAGTAGTTTGGCACTTTATCTCCAACTGTCTGTTGCATAAGACTGTTGCAAGGTAAACGTTTATTTTCCTGCAATTGTTGTAGTCATGAGGTCAGTTGCATTTGTTGATGGCTGGTTCGAAAGTGAGTTTACACACACACACACACACACACACACACACACACACACATATATATAAATGTCTACATCCCGTCTCAAAAATCTCACCACCTTTTGTTGCCTTACAGACTGAAATGAAAACATATTACATCAGACTGTCTCCACCTTTATGTACACATCTTTACCCGACAACTTCCAAGCGAAAAAACGTTCTCAAAGTTTCAGAACTGTTGCTTAAATAATGACCATTACATCAGAAAGAGTCACACTTTTCACTGATGAAAATTAGACCAAGCATTTGTGCTAAAGAATACAAAGGGGCAAAGCCAACAGTGTTTAATATAAAGTCATTTATATTATAAAATTAATTTACAAAAGAGGCCAAATATAGCCTGCAGGGGTGACAGAAAGGTCCCATGGTTGGTAAAGACAACAGGAGGAAAAAAAAACTAGTTCTAATGAGATAATTGCTCTGGACTTCTTATACAAATTATATATTTCTCTGCTCAAATTAGAAATGCTTGTTAAATCGTAGCAGGTCAGCTACTGCCGTCTCAAAGAACAGATGTAGCTTCCCTGCGGTGATCATAGCCACGGCTAATGCTGAACTGCGTCTGCACTCACTGGACTGTGCTGAACTCCTGCTGCAGTTTCCTTTACATGGCAGCCACTTCTCCGCCAATGCCTGCCTGATACCAGTGTGCCAGCTGCACGAGGCAGCTGTGACCACCGTGGAGGGCATCGGGAGCACTCGAACCCGGATCCACCCCGTCCAGGTAGACGCTGGACGCTAAACCACATTCCAGTCCAGATCCAGCGTAATCAGGAAGAATTTAGGGGGAAGGAACAATGGGGTTTTTCCAGGCGCAGTGCCTCGTTTTGACCATAGGGAGGTGCTGTTGTTTTCAATGATATAATAATAATAATAATATACGCCATTTAGCAGATGCTTTTATCCAAAGTGACTTACAGTAGTGAATGCAAACATTTTTCAGTATAGGTGGTCCCAGTGGGAAGTGAACCCACAACCTAAGCGTTGCCAACGCTGTGCTCTACCCACTGAGCCACAGAGAACCACTTTTTCACGAGGGTTTGTAAAAAACAATCTTTCTAGGGGCCTCGGATAGCGTAGCGGTCTAACGCACCCGTATTGGCTGGTCCTTTACGAGTGTGAGCTGCCTGTCATGGTTCGAAACCCGGCTGTACCAGACCAGCCCTGGTGGGGAGCCCTGATTGGGAGCGGCGTTTGGCAGTCCGCCCCAGGGGGAGGGGGAAAGCTGACACGAGCTCGCAGAGGACCGGTAGGGCAACCTTGTAAAACAGTCCCGTCTTGGATGAGGCGTATATTGCCTCGAGGTATTAACTCATCCTGCGGAGGCGTGCAGTGAGTTCGTGGGGGAGGGTAAAATCTAAAAGAAATAGAGGGCATAATTGGCTGCCAAATTGGGAGAAAAAACAGGGGGGAAACATCTGAAACACAAATGAAAAGACATTTTAAAATGTTTGTCTGTTTGGCAGGAGCGCATAGCGAAGGCCCACGGGTCCCAGTGTGGGTTCTGCACGCCGGGCATGGTGATGTCCATGTACACCCTGCTGAGGAACAAGCCCCAGCCCAGCCTGGAGGACATCAGGGAGGCCCTGGGGGGTAGGCCCACCGTAGACCCCATACACACCTCCACCTCCCGCCCAAAATATCACCTCTCTGATCACCACGTTTGTTCTGATTGGCTCACTTTATCACCACGTTTGTTTTGATTGGGTACCTTATCACCACGTTTGTTCTGATTGGGTCACGTTATCACCGCGTTTGATCTGATTGGGTCACTTTATCACCACGTTTGTTCTGATTGGATCACTTTATCACCACGTGTGCTCTGATTGGGTCACTCTATCACCCAGTTTGTTCTGATTGGGTCACTTTATCACCACGTTTGTTCTGATTGGGTCACTTTATCACCACGTTTGTTCTGATTGGGTCACTTTATCACCACGTGTGCTCTGATTGGGTCACTCTATCACCCCGTTTGTTCTGATTGGGTCACATTATTACTGTACCTGTCTTTTTCCCTTCAGGTAATTTGTGCCGATGTACTGGGTATCGGCCCATTATCGACGGCTGCAAGACCTTCTGTGGGGTACGTTTACGGTACCATAGAGAACGGTTATGACTTACACAGGCACACAGTTTTGGTTAGCCTTTATTTAAACCAGGAACGTTTCATTGTGATCAAAATGTATTTAGTAATGTACCTGGCAAGATAGTAGCATGAGTTTGTAATGTCAGACAAAACCATCACCGAATGCTGGGGGAGTGGTTTTGCATTTGTGACACATCTACGGGCTGGATGGTATTTTGAGGTCAGAGTCTGTGGGTACGCGAGTAGCACTTTAAACAACACAAATGAGGCTTCAGTTCAAATGTAGTTATGAGACGGAATTCAGTGATTTGAACCTGAGCCAGTAATGATCGATTTAATCGATCAATAGGTCGAACCCAAGACCACCTGAGACTACGTCACAGTACGTGCATTGGCACACTTAGTGTAAATAATTAACATCGACATAAATGTGTGTTTTTAATACAGTTTGATGTTTTGAGAGGCCGTGCTTTTTTTTTTACAGTGGAACAAAGATTCCTAATATGTTATGTCATAGAAAAACATAACATTCTACTAATATATCTGTTATCTATATCTATATATATTTATTAATAGATTATCTGTATATATATAATATGTATTTTACATTTTAATCGATCCAAGGATTTGTGCATTTAGTTTTTAGTTTGTTTTGAAGTGTAATTCATAAACTGTTTGGTTTGACTGCTTCTCAGGCTTCTGACTGTTGCCAAGCCAACGGTGCAGAATGCTGCATGAATGGAGAGAAGGTCGGAGAAGATCTTACGGATGGAGAGAAGGTCGGAGGAGATCGCACGGATGGAGAGAAGGTCGGAGAAGATCGCACGGATGGAGAGAAGGTCGGAGGAGATTGCACGGATGGAGAGAAGGTCGGAGGAGATTGCACGGATGGAGAGAAGGTCAGAGAAGGTTGCGGATGGAGAGAAGTCACAGGAAGCAGTGGAAAATGTGAGCAAATATGATATTTTTGTTTAGGTTTTTGTCTCCATCTTTGGCAGCCATTGAGTTGCAGTCATGTCTGAACTGAAGAGCCTCCCTGCAGGGCCTCTTCTCTGAATATATTTGATATTATACAGCTGCTGAAATGTGAGCCTCTTTCAGTGCGTTGTGCCAGGCCTACACCATTCAGCCAGCCTGACATGTGCTGGGAGACAGCTGTGGGTGTGCTGGGAGACAGCTGTGGGTGTGAGGACAGAGTCAAAACCCAAATTCATTCTGCAGACTCCTATACAAACACGCAGAGCATGATATGTGCAAGAGTAGAGCTCCTAAGATTTAAAAACATACTCCAGGTGACTCCAGTTTGGAAGAACACCTGGTTAATACAAAAAGCATATTTACATAACAACTCATGCACTTGGCTACTTTTCATTATTGTGACTATTTCAATATCCATCATTTATACGTGTGCAGGTGCTTGTCCTTTGCCCTCAAACGCCCATCCTTCACGGTAAAGTCATTATCGATGACGTCTATGCGATGTTGGTGAAATGCTCGATGGGAATTGTGTTACGATGCCAAATCAGAAGACGAGGTTTTGCCAAGCACGACAGAATTTTAAAAAGATTTGATTTATAACTTCCGAAAAGGAATCAAGCGATATTTGGTTAGATTGCTACCGCTATAAACACAAGTAACAACAACAGAGTTTTGTGAATTTATATCTTAAATGAGATAAGCATTTGACACAGGGTGGAGTGCTGCCTGTTGGTCAGCCCATCTTTAATGAGGAACACATGAGAAGCCCCCTGCAGGCTGAGGGGCTGAAACACCACCTGCTTTTCAGCGCTTGGTCTTTCTGCGTATATCATCTCAGCCAACAGCATGCTGGCCCACAGATATGTTGTCTGGGCCAACACATAGCTGGCAAGCAAAGCTCTAAAACATTTCCTGTTTGTTGTGTGGCCTGTCGTAATGCTAACCTTGTTACTTTAGAAGAGAAACAGTTTTCCTGTGTCTTGCCACATTATTGTACATACATTACATTTTAAGCATTTAGCAGATGCTCTTATCCAGAGCGACTTACAAGATGTGCATTAATACATGGTAGGAACGATCAGTTTGGCCAGAGATCAGTGCAGTAATACAGCGATAGACATCATTGCAGGCAGCTGCATACCATACCTGTAACACTGGGAAGGAAAAAAGAAGTGTTGAGCAAGTAGGGAGTGGTGATGACAATGGGCTAGATGTACTTTCCAGAGTTCAGTGGTAGTGGAGTCTGAAAAGGTGGGTTTTGAGTCTCTTGCAGAAGATTGCAAGTGATTCCGCGGTCCTGACCGATTGCGGAAGGTCGTTCCACCACCGAGGGGTCAGGACAGAGAAGAGGCGAGACCACGAGGAGCGGCTGCCGGGTGCCCCATTGTAGTGGGGAAATAGATTTTGCTCAGATGACAAGTGTGTAGGTGAAGCAGAAATCTGGCGGTCCGTGCTGCAGACTCTCTGCTGAGATGGTATGAATGTGCAGACCACCTGAAGGGTGATGGTGCTTTTCCCACTGTGGCTCCCAGGCTGTGGACCAGCCTTCCCTCTGATATCAGATCTGCCAGCACTGTGGACATGTTTCAGCAGCGTCTAAAGACCCGTTTGTTCAGACAGGCCTTCAAATGACACCTGTTACTAATTGTGTTTTTATTTATTTTATTCATTTATTTATTTTACATATTTGTCAATGTACTGTCTGTTTGTTTTTATGCCTTGCTGTTTTATGGAAGTGTGTGTATTGTGTGTGTGTGTTGGGGGTGCGTGTGCGTCTGTGTGTGTATATGTGTGTGTGTGTGTGTGTACTGTGTGTGTGTGTACGTGTGTAACTGTGTGTGTGTACGTTTGTGTAGTGTGTACAGTTTAATCTGCACTGTGTGTGTGTGTGTGTGTTGGGGGTGCGTGTGCGTCTTTGTGATCACTGTTCTTGAAAAGTGCTCTTTTAGCAGTTTATAAATAACTTTGTGATCACTGTTCTTGAGAAGTGCTATATAAATAAAGTTTACTTGCTTGCTGATCTCTCTGATTCTTTTGTAGGGACGTCCAGAGCTGTTTGACCGGAAGGACCTCCTGCCCTTTGACCCCACACAGGAGCTGATCTTCCCCCCAGAGCTCATCGTGAGTTCACTGTTCCTCCCTCTGACTGACACCTTCAGCCAATCAGAGCAGGCAGGACAGCTGTTGTGGTCAGTGGTCAGGGCTGGATCTTGACGTTCATGGGCCTTAGGCCCCGCCTCCCCCCAACCCCCCTCCGGCATGGCATTCTGGGAGATGGAGTTCTTAGATTTAACATTAGATTGGAGATATTTGCGTTATTTTTTATGACAACAACTACTACTACTACTACTAATAATAATAAGGATCCTGTGTGATGAACATTTATTAGGTGTAGGTGTAAGTCTAATATGAATTATGTTAAAAAAACTAAACATATATAAAAAAATAATATCAATATGAATATTTTCCTCATAATTGGGGGCCCCATGCAGCGTTTGGGCCCTAGGCCCAGGCCTTGTCAGCCGATGCAGAGATCCAGCCCTGGCAAAGGTGCTGAAGTTACTTTAGAGGAGCCACTCGGTCAGTCGACCAATCAGCGAGCCAGTTTTCAAAGCTGCTGCTTAGGCGAAGCGGCCTTGGAAACATCGCGTCCCGAAAATGTTGCGGATCTCTCTGATAACAATCGCAGTGTTCAGTGGCCGCTGAACTAAAATGGTGGTGTTTTGTAGCAGATTTCTTCCTGGAGTTTAAACGCGTGATGCCAGCATGAGGGCCCGACGCTGACCGCTCCTCCTCCTCTCCCTCTCAGATGATGGCAGAGAGCCAGAGGCAGAGGACCCAGACGTTCCGCGGAGAGAGGATCACGTGGGTGAACCCTGTGACCTTGGAGGAGCTGATCCAGCTGAAGGCCAGCCACCCCAGAGCCCCTCTGGTCATCGGAAACACCAACATCGGTCAGGACTAGCCCGACCAGCCCGTTTCTGTCTAAACGCCATCGGGAGGGGCGGCGGATAGCGTAGCGGTCTAACGCACCGTATCTTGGCTGGTCCTGTACGAGTGTGCGCTGCCTGTCAGGGATGCGGTTCTAAACCCATCTCTACCAGACCGGCCCTGGTCTTCAGCCCTGATCGGGGGCGGTGTTTGTCTGTCTGCCCCAGGGGGAGGGGGAGGGTGAGCCGGCTCGGGTCCGCCGTGAAGCAGGTAAGGGAGTCTCCAGAACGTGGGTGGGGACGAATTCCGTCTCAAAGGAAGCGGAGTTCACTGCCCCCGGGGGAATTAGCTTGCCTCATAGAGACGAGCAGCGGACTCGTGTGGGGAGGGCAACTTGAAATAAATTGGCTACTAAATTGGGAGAAAAAGGGCATGTTTATTTGTTCACTGTATTGTATATTAATCTGTAAAGCAGTACCCTGCGGATCCAATGATTGAGACCCGCTGCTGTAGAGCCTCATTCGGATTAACAAACAAACTTGTTGCCCAATGGCATTTATTTGTAATCTTTAGCGTAGCACTATGTATTTCTTTAGTGTAGCACTATGACTTTCAGCTTAATGTCCTGTGAGTGTTGAAAGTGCAGTGTGGAAGGACAGACAGAATGTGGAAGGACAGACAGAATGAACGGTAAAGTTGTCAGAGACCTGCTGGAGGCCCTCACCGTTGTTCTTGTTTGCCAGGCCCGGACATCAAGTTTAAAGGCGCCCTGCACCCCGTGATCATCTCGCCCATCGGGGTGTCCGAGCTCTGCGAGGTGACCCGATCGCCTCAGGGTAAGAACTCCAACCCAACGCTCCTGTCCCCGTTTCCCAAACTGCTCTGCGCTCATCCCAGATCCCACACACCTCTCATAGTCCTGGGGACACTGGCTCTTTGAGCTTCTAGAAGTGGAGCGAAATGGATTACGCTGCACAGAAAAACTAAAACAGGAAATGAGAAACGGTTGTGTGTGTGCTCACTTGCCGTGAGCCCAAAAGCGCTTCATACCTGGTGTCTGGGGACAAAGTGCCCAGGGGAAAGGTTTTTTGGCACGGCAGGTTTTCATGTGAGTAATGTATCCCCCTGTGTACTTACCTGTTGTGGAGATGTGTGTGTCTGATGTGTAAGAGTGTGTGTGTTTGTGCAGGGGTGTGTGTTTGTGTATTTGTGTGTGTGTATGTGTGTTTGTGCAGAGCTGTGTGTTTGATGTTTATGGGGGTGTGTGTTTGATGTTTATCTGTGTGTGTGCAGGGGTGTGTGTTTGATGTTTATGGGTGTGTGTGTGTGTGTGTGTGTGCAGGCGTGTGTGTTTGATGTTTATGGGGGTGTGTGTGTGTGTGTGTGCAGGTGTGTGTGTGCAGGTGTTTATCTGTGTGTGTGCAGGGGTGTGTGTTTGATGTTTATCTGTGTGTGTGCAGGCGTGTGTGTAGGCGCTGGCTGCAGTCTCTCCACAGTGAGGTCAGTGCTGGAGCAGCTGTCTCAGGATCTCCCTCGGGAGCAGACCGAGGTGTTCAGAGCCCTGCTACAGCAGCTGGGGAACCTGGGAGGACAGCAGATCCGCAACGTGGCCGTGAGTCCGCTCTGTTTCTGAGAGAGACCGCTCTGTTTCTGAGAGAGACCGCTCTGTTTCTGAGAGAGACCGCTCTGTTTCTGAGAGAGACCGCTCTGTTTCTGAGACTGTTTCTGAGAGAGACCGCTCTGTTTCTGAGACTCTGTTTCTGAGACTTCTTGAGACTTTCATGGAATTCTTGTACCTTAAAATTTTAATGAATTGTAAATAAAATGGATTTAAAGTAAAGTGTTGCAGAAATGCCTGATTGTTAACTCAGTTATATGTGTATCTGTTGTGTGAGTGTGAGTGTCAGTGTGAGTGTGAGTCTGCATGAGTGTGTGCTTATATGTGTGTGTGTGCACGTGTTTGAGTGTGTGCAGGAGTGTGTGTGTGTGTGCGTGTGTGCGCGCATGTGTGTGTGCATATGTTTCTAAGTGCATCTTTGCGCATGGGTGCTCGTGTGTTTTCAGTCTCTTGGGGGGAACATCGTCAGCGCGTATCCAAACTCAGACCTGAACCCAGTCCTGGCTGCGGGACAGTGCACCCTCCAGGTGACATCACAGGGTGAGTGAGCGTGAGACGGCTCCTGTTCAGCTCCAGATCAGAGGCCCGTCAAAACCTCTGAGCATCTGGTGAACGGCGTTCCCACACGGCATGGAAAAACCTGGAAAATGATTCTGTCATGGAAATTTCTGATTCCATGTAACGTTACCGCAAAATGTCTGTTCCCCTGCCACCGTTGTTCCCACCTGCCACGGCTGTTCTCACACACACACACATGCAATAAGATGTGTATTTGTGCTGGCAACAAAACGTGTTAAGTTATGAAAGTAAAGTCCAATTTTGTGTCAGTCACAAAAAAAAAAAGTTTTTGAAAACCTTAAATTTGTCATTGAAATGTCATTGGAAAATTTAAATTTGATTTGAGTGGGAACCCTGGGTAAATACAAAGCCATGAAACTAGAGAAGAAATGGCTGACTTAATTGGCACCAAAAAAAACATGATCAGTATTTTGTAGGGGGAAACTTGAAAAATGAACTAGAAGGGAAATGTTTTGCAGGGATTCCCTCCGTACACCAGGCCAGTGGTCCACACAGGACTGACACATCCAAACATTTTCACTGGGTTTTACTTGCAGGACGTTTCAAGCCTTGACACCATAATGGATAACATGTGCTCTCTGTCAAACAGGAGGGAAAAGGGAGATTCCTCTGAACAAAGATTT
>JAINUG010000133.1:2242500-2252500 GCA_029706075.1 Aldrovandia affinis | reverse complement strand
GAAAATCTTACATTTGTGATTGAACTGTGTGTGGAAATTTGGTTTGTGTGGGAACCCTGCCATAAACCGTGTGTGTGTGTGTGTGTGTGTGTGTGTGTGTGTGTGTGTGTGTGTGTGTGTGTGTGTGTGTGTGTGTGGGTGTGGGGTGTGTGTGTTCCCTCACCTGTCCCACCTCTCGAGTGATGAGGGTCCCCTCACCTGTCCCACCTCTCTCTCCAGGTGACCTGTGTGGGTCAGATGGTGTGTGCCGTCGCCGCGGATACCAAGCAGCACGCTAAGCGCGGGGCAGCCGCGGTGAAGATCACGTACGAGGACCTGCCCGACACGGTGTTCACCATAGAGGTGAGCGGAGGGGAGGGGGCTTTAGACACGGTGTTCACCATAGAGGTGAGGGGCCTTTAGACACGGTGTTCACCATAGAGGTGAGGGAGGCTTTAGACACGGTGTTCACCATAGAGGTGAGGGGAGGGGAGGGGGGGGCTTTAGACACGGTGTTCACCATAGAGGTGAGGGGCCTTTAGACACGGTGTTCACCATAGAGGTGAGGGGAGGCTTTAGACACGGTGTTCACCATAGAGGTGAGGGGGCTTTAGACACGGTGTTCACCATAGAGGTGAGGGGAGCTCAGGGGGGCCTTTAGACACATGGGGCATTGGTTTGGGGATCGAAGTACACAAACCCTTCACTTGAGTCAAAGTACAGATACCCTGATAAAATATTACTCCAGTAAAAGTCCTACATTTAAACCCCATTTGCCTTTGAAATGTAGGGGAGTGAGAAAGTAAAAATTATAGTAAAAATGGAAATACTTAAGTAAGCATGTATATGTTGTATTATGTGATGAACATCCAGCTATGTCAGGAGCCACCAGAAGATAAAAATAAAGGACTCTTATTTTGACAACAGAAGTGCCATGTTTGATCATAATGCTATAGAGTGTTGCGTATAGGGCATGTTGAAATACAATCCAGTTATTTTCATGGTGGGGAAAGTGTAAGTGCAAGGTGTTGTAAAAGGGGTTGGTTTAACCAATGATATTATTTGTAGGTAAGATGGGGGCATGTCCGTATACTTTACAAACAGATTGTCTGTCTTTTCTCCTGTGAAAAACACTGTTTGCATTGGATGAACTGTTATTTAACACCTGAAGTAACACTATCAGGTTGACCTCTAAAAGGAAAAAGAAAAGAGCAGAAATAATTCAGGGGCATTTTGTAGGTCGTCTGTTTCAGGTGGAGAGATAGAGCCATAGGCCCTGTGGCCAATATTCAATCAACATTTCATCCTTCATTTTTACATACAAGAAAATACATGTTGGTGATGGCAGACCTCACTAAACTGTAGAAAAATATCTAAGATTTCTATTTAATTGCAGTGGTGGACAAAGTACACAAACCCTTTACTTGAGTCAAAGTACAGATACCCTGATCAAATATTACTCCAGTGAAAGTAACTCTCTGTCTCTCTCTCTCCCCTCTGTCTCTCTCTCTCCGTCTCTCTCTCTCCCGTCCCCCTCTCCCTCCTCCCTCTCTCTCTCTCTCCTCCCCCTCCCTCCCTCTCTCTCTCTCCCTCCCTCCCTCCCTCTCTCTCTCTCTCTCTCTCTCTCCCTCTCTCTCTCTCTCTCTCTCTCTGTAGGAAGCGATAGAGAGACAGTCTTTCTATGAGCCTCAGCGAGAGATCGGTCGAGGCTGTGTGACAGAGGCCTTTGAGAAGGCAGACCAAGTACACGAGGGTTTGTGTGTCATAACGCTGAGCGAACATGAGGCAGGGACCTGGGGTGGTTATGAGACTAAAAACATGAGTCTGGCTGTGCCAAACCTTTATAAACCACCCCTGTGCCAAACCTTTATGAACCACCCCTGTGCCAAACCTTTATAAACCACCCCTGTGCCAAACCTTTATGAACCACCCCTGGCCATTAGTTGGGCCATTAGTTGGGCCATTGGTTAAGGCCATTGGTTAAGGCCATTGGTTAAGGCCATTGGTTAAGTCCATTGGTTAAGTCCATTGGTTAAGTCCATTGGTTAAGTCCATTGGTTAAGGCCATTGGTTAAGGCCATTGGTTAAGGCCATTGGTTAAGGCCATTGGTTAAGTCCATTAGTTAAGCCCATTGGTTAAGGCCATTGGTTAAGTCCATTGGTTAAGTCCATTGGTTAGGTCCATTGGTTAAGGCCATTGGTTAAGGCCATTGGTTTGGGTCATTGGTTAAGTCCATTGGTTAAGTCCATTGGTTTGGGCCATTGGTTAGGTCCATTAGTTGGGCCATTGGGTACTCCATCAGTGACCACAAAATCGGAGTGTCCTTCCTGATCCCAGAATGTTGGGCCTTTAATCCCCCCCCCCACCCAAGTCTCTCTGCTTGGCTCCCAGCATTGGATGATACGGCCTGGTGGTGATCGCCCTATGACAGCTTGGACTCCTTTCCAAGGGATCCTCTTGTATCTTATCCACTACATGTCTTAGAAGTGTGGATGGGAATCGGCCCCATTAGTCTGCATAGCCCCTGAAGGACCAGGGTCTTGGGTTTTTTGCTCAGTCTGTTAAAACTTCTCCTGGGCGTCAAGTTCAAATGGGGCCATTTGAGCCATCCAGATACATAATTCCAGACTTCCCATCGGTCAAAGGTTGAAAGTAGAAAGTTCTTGGTGAATGTGGAAAAAATTATAGTTTTTAATATTTCTGCATTTGACGAAATGTTCCTTTTTCCATAGCTGTAGCTGCCATAGCATAAAAAAATCCAGAAAGGTATAAATTGAATTGCATCAACGTTCTGTTGCAATCTCCCACGAACAGTCTCCCGGTAATCTCTTACAAACTAATCACAGTGTGAGGACATGATTTTAAATGGACTGTAATGGACTTCTATATATTTTTTTGTGATTAAGGTTCTTGCGAACATTAGAAATGTGTCACTGAAGGTTCTTGGACAAAGTCCTTTAATTTAGCATTGTAAAAATATGGTAGGAACCCTGTAATTTTCTCATCCCAGGGCAGATTAGGCTGGGTGGGCAGGAACACTTCTACATGGAGACGCAGAGCATGCTGGTGGTTCCGTCCGGAGAGGAGAAGGAGATGACGGTTTACCTGTCCACTCAGCACCCTACCTACGCCCAGGTAAACACGCTGTAGAACAGCGTCAAGGAAACCGTTAGGAATATCGCATCATACGCTGCCGATAATGAACCTGCCAGCGGCTCCTTCTAACCTCGACAGACTTTGTACTTTCATTTCAGTGTCGAAAGTAATTTTTTACTTACAGAACATCTTACGTTGCGCAGTCGCAGAAGTTAATATTACTCTATTTTTTTTAAATGTTTTAAATAATTTGTTTCTGATTTTCTCCCATTTTCTCCCAATTTAGTAGCCAATTACACCCTCTCTTTTTCATGTCAATTGTGATCGTTGATCGTTGAACGCTGTAACCGCTAGATCACCCGAGAGGCCGTTAATATTAAACTTTGATGTGTTGTTTTGTTGCTGAAAGTCAGACCAGTTGTGCTGCTGTTGGTCTGAACAGAGACCTGTAGCACTGTGGTAGCGTACACTACCAGTGCATTTAACAGACCAGTTGTGCTGCTGTTGGTCTGAACAGAGACCTGTAGCACTGTGGTAGCGTACACTGCCAGTGCATTTAACAGTCGACCTGTTCCGCTGTTGTTCCGTCACGTTCCGCCATTTTGTTTCCCGCCTGTAGGAAGCGATCGCCACAACGCTGGGCATCCCCTCCAACCGCGTGTCGTGTCACGTGAAGAGGGTCGGCGGGGCCTTTGGGGGCAAAGTCACGAAGGCCGTCCTCTTGGCCTGCGTCAGTGCCGTGGCAGCGTGGACGTAAGCCACTGTTCTGAGTTCAGGATGAGTATATATACGCCATTTAGCATATATGCCTTTTATCCAAAGTGACTCACAGTAGTGAATGCACACATTTTTCAGCATATGTGGTCCCAATGGGAATTTCCTTTTATTATTTATTCTGCACAAATCTTGACATTCACTTTTAATCATATACACATGTTAAATGGTGCACCATTAAACCGCAGGTGATATGTTAGAGAAAAGAACGAGGTGCCTTTTGAGAGGACGGCGTGATCGTAAATCCCTCGGTGAATGCAGAGTTGTGTGGGATAGAGCAGGGGTGCACGGCATGACATCGCACGTATCCGTGTACATTCGCTGCAACATCCTGTCTCTGTCTGTCCCTTTGAGGATTAGTTAGTTAGTTTTATTTGACATTGATTTTTTTTTTTATTAACTATCACAATGCGACACACATACCCTTATAAATGGCATATATATAATATACATTAATGCACACCGCAAATTGCAGAGGATAGCAAAAAAAATTTGGCAAAAGCCAACACGTTTCCAGTGTGGTTCTCAAACCTCTCCTCTCCCCCAGCCAGTCCATGTTTTTGTTCAGTTCCACCACCAGCGCACCTGATTCAGCTCATTACTACTTAACGAGTGTTGATTAGCTGAACCAGGTGTGCTGGTGGTGGAATTGAACAAAAACATGGACTGGCTGGGGGTCCCCGAGGAGAGGTTTGAGATTCCACAGGTCTGAGGGACTCATAAAGCCCTCATGCTAACTCTACGTTGGGTGAGTCATTATGGGATGTTCCTGCTGTCAGAGCTGCCCTAGGCTTCATCCCCACGGTGGCCCAGGGACCTCTCTAGACCCCGCAGCTGTTGGGATAAGATCTTGTCTCAGGTTGTTTTACTCCAGGGTCCCATTTTTCCTCTCTCAGAAAAAAATGCCTGGAAGATCTGTAAATATTACTCATTTGTATTCGATATACAGTACTGTGCAAAAGTCTTAGGCCATTTATCTGAGCAGTGTAAGTGTTTATTTGGTCGAAAAAACACAATATAACATTGATGAAAAGTAACAAAAACGAATTGTGTTTTTAAAACAAGGCCTCCCTTAGAATGCATAACTGAAGCAATTTGCTTTTGTAGACTGTTGTGTAATTTTTGTTAAATAGTCCTGTGGTCAATTCTTCCAAGCTTCTACAGGATTTGCCATAACTCTTCTTTTGACTTTTGGCTGCTTTTTGTTCTTTTCCCTGTCCAAGTAATCCCATACAGCTTCAATGATGTTGAGGTCAGGGCTCTGAGGTGGCCAATTTAATACTGTGTGTTCCTCAAGGAGGATATCACAAGATCTCAATAACTTTTGGAAAATGCAATAAAATCATATTTTTATTGTATTAAATGCTTATTTGTATTTATTCTAATGTTATATAGTGTTTTTCCAAGCATATAAACACTGCCCAGATAAATAGCTTTAAACATAGCTTCAAACATTTTCTTGGATGGCCTAAGACTTTTGCACAGTACTGTACATTACATTTACATTTTAGGCATTTAGCAGATGCTCTTATCCAGAGCGACTTACAAGATGTGCATTAATACAGATCAGTGCAGATATCCGAGCCACAAAATGCCCTGTGCAGTCAGTGAATTAAGCTGGTTTCCCCTTTGTGTACTCTGTTAGTGCGTGCTGTGCTCTTTCATTCCTGTGCCTGGACAGAGGGCCTAATGCTGTCTCCTCCTGATACTGCCCCCTACAGGACGGGGCAGGCAGTGCGCTGTGTGCTGGAGAGGGGTGAGGACATGCTGATGACGGGGGCGCGCCATCCCGTTTTGGGGAAGTACAAGGTGGGTCCTCCGCTTCCAAGCTTTGCATCATGGGATGTGATGTACGTTTTTAAAATCCAGACCGAAGACTCACCTCTGTTCTGTAGTTTAGTTCTCTAGGGCCCGTACGTACAAAGATTCTAAGAGTAGGAGTGCTGATCTAGGATCAGGTTTCCCATGTCCATATCCTAACCATATCCATTATGAGCTAAAAGGATAAACTGATCCTAGATCAGCACTCCTGCTCTTAGAATCTTTGTACAAACGGCCCCTGGGTTCTAGGACTGTGCTTGTTTTTAAATGTTGTCAAATTCTTTTATTTTTTGCCCTTTTTATGCGCTACTGCGGTTCCTTGAAGGGCGCTTCAAATTAAGTGTATTATTATTATTATTATTATTAAGTCCTCATTTCTCATAAAACATTTCCGTCATAGCTGTGAGAGTCTAGTAGATCTGCACGTTTGTCCTCTTTTCATTTTAGCGGTTTGTTAAAGTGCAGCCAGCAGTAGGCTGGATGATCTGGCCGTTACATTTCATGATGGTCCTGAACCAAGTTTCATGTATCAATGATCGTTTTGATAACAGCTGCTTCATTGTAATTGTGTTTAATATGCGTGTGTGCTGGTCACATTGAATCATTTCAATTGTAACAAAACCATCGTGGTTGCAATGTTGCAAATATTTTTTTAATTATAACTCAGTTATTTCCACAGTTGTGGACTCGAGTCATATGACTTGAACTCGAATGCGACTTGAGTCACAATTTTGATGACTTCAGACTCGACTTGCAAAAAATAAAACTAATTGAGACTTGACTTAGACTTGCATGTCTATGACTAGACTTGGACTTGAGCTGGATGACTTGTTTTGAATTAAAATATTTTGTTAAATGTTGGTATAAAACATGTTACCCTTGAGACTTGAGGACTTGACACCTGAAATTTGTGACTTTACTTGACCTGAACACGGTGACTTGGGACTTTACTTGAGACTTAACCCTTCATGACTTGGGACTTACTTGAAACTCGAAGGTTAAGACTTGAGACTTACTTATGACTTGCATACCAGTGACTTAGTCGCCACTTGGTTATTTAATTGTGGTAAGTGCCCAAAGGTAGAAGGGACTGCTGGTCACGGGTGGTCATTATTTAAACTGATATGCTTGGTAACCCACGTAAAACAACCGAAAACAGCTTCAGGGTCAAATAAGGTATGTTAGATTCACGAATTCAGAAGACCTTCAAAGAGGATAGAGAATACTTGCACCAAATGAGAAAACAGAACATTCAACCAAAATCAAGCAGAGTTTATTTAACCAAATGCATTCGGGGTTCAACGCCTCCCTGTCAGACAATGAACAACTCATTTCCGGCAGATTTCTCTCTTATACACAATACTTCCAGTCACAAGACAGTTATTTTCCCCATCTCTGGGAGAACCTCGTAATCTTTTTTGGCAGGCCCGCTCTCACCTTGAGACTGTGGCGGTTTAGCTAGCTCACTGCAAACAGATTTAGTCAAAATATGTGAAGTTATTCAGAAACACTTTTAAACACAGAATTTCTCTATCAGGTAAGCTCGCTATTAGTGTTTCACCAACCACCACTGGCTCACAATGTATACTTCACTGTGAAACATGATGTTTTTACGTCAAGTGGAATTATTTTCCAATCTCCTTAGTAAGTCATTTAATCAGTGTTTCTATATCCAAACAAACATGTTTCCTTGGTGCTTATCGATAATAGTGTGTGCATGCAGTTGCATGCCGACGAACTTGATGCTACTGATTTATAAATACTTTGGTACGGCGAGCCAAACACTTTTTTCTATGTTTCATTTTGTCAGGGAGAAAGCATCGTTGGTTTGATTAGTGTTGCTGTGTCCATGATGCAGATTGTCAGTAGCGTTCAGGCGCTGTCCCTCTGCGTGTGCAGGTGGGCTTCATGAAGGGCGGGAGGATCGTCGCTGCAGACGTTCAGTACTACACCAACGCTGGAAACACTCTGGATGAGTCCATTCTGGTGAGAATGTCGTTTTGTGCAGAACTAGACCCTTATGCATTTACATTTACATTCACGGTGTTTAGCAGACGCTCTTATCCAGATAAACTTACAAGATGTGCATTTATACATGGTTTCATCATGGTGCAAAGAGATCAGTGCAGTAACACTGCAATAGACATAATTGTTGGCAGTTGCACATCGTATCTGTAACACAGGGAAATACTAGTGTGTGTAGAAAGTTGGTGTGTTTTTGGGGTTCCACATTTTTAAAGATGTAAACAGTGGTGATGGCAGTTAATGAAAGTAGAGAATCAGTGGAGTGGAGTTTGAATGCCCCCAGTGCTTTCTCTACCTGTTTCTCAGCTTATATTTAAAAGACATGCTGGAAACTATAATATGATGAAATACTATAACAAAGTAAGATTCAGATATTCTGGTTGGACCTTCTAACAATGAATAAATTAGGCCTATGTCATCCCAAGTGCTGTATCCAGCTGAGGCACAAGTGGTTGGTGCAGTGATGCACCCATCAAATCCTGACCGTGCTACTGGCTGGCAGGCCTACAGGCCGATGTGTGATTGGTTGTAGTATTGCCCGGAGGAGGAGGGTTTTAGTCGGCAGGATGTTCACTGCGTACAGGAGTGGCTCTCTAGTTCCGTCTCGGAAGAGAATGCTTCGCCTCCGACACCGCCGGTCACAGGGCTACGGCAGTGAACTCATAGTATGAGGGGGGGATCGACATGAAAAATAGCGGTGGTAATTGGCTACCAAATTGAGAAAAAACAGGATAAAATCTGAAAAAACTGCCCTGCCGGACTGCTGACACTACTGTTATAAAGTGACTCTTGACGGGTTTATGGTTTTTAACAATCATTTGTCAACAGGTTATTGAGAAGATTCTGATCCACCTGGACAACGCTTACAATGTGCCCAACCTGCGCGGGCGCTCTGTGGCCTGCAAGACCCACCTTCCCTCCAACACGGCCTTCCGAGGCTTCGGGGTGCCCCAGGGCATGCTGGTCACGGAGAACATGATCAACGATGTCGCCATGGTGTTGGGTCGTACCGCTGAGGAGGTAGGGGGTGCCCGGTGGGTGGGAGGGAGGGAGGGAGGGAGGGACCACTGCTGCTGAGGTAACGTTTGGACGTCTGAGGGGATTAAAAACAACCATGTTTCTCTTGACTACTTTTTGGTATTTCCTACAGGAAGATCATTTTTAGGCACAGAGGCACGGACTTGGAAAAATATTTTTCATGTTTTAACATGTTGCATTATATTTATTTATTTATTTGGCAGACGCATTTGTCCAAAGCAACTTTCAAGGCCACTTTGGTGAAACGCAGTGTGCAAATAACTAAGATAAATACAAGTTTCAGAACAGAGTACTGTTGTAGCACTGTAGCTATTCAGTGCAAAGCTGATTATTGACCCATCACCACCCATCAGCTGAGGTAGAGAGAGAGGGATTATTTAGGCATATTATAATGAGGGATGATTAGATGACCAGAGTTGTGCAATGGTTGTAGAATATAATATCATGTATATTATAATATTATATTGTATATAATAATATATGGTTGTATGGCCTGGTTGTATAATATAATTAATCAAAATGGACAAGTTAATGAACTAGTGGCACTCCCGGCCAGTGAAATCGAACCCTGGTCGCAAAATGGACAACAGCCAAGAGGAAGCGTTTGTCTCTCTTTGTGTCTCTTTCCTGCGGTGTAGATCCGTGAGATGAACATGTACAGGCAGGTGTCCCTGACCCACTTCAAGCAGGAGTTTGACCCTGAGAACCTCCTGCGCTGCTGGGACGAGTGTAAGCGGAAGTCTGGGTACCAGCACCGACGTAAGGCCGTCGCGCGCTTCAACCAGAGCAGCCGCTGGAAAAAGAGGGCTGGCCATCGTGCCCACCAAGTACGGCGTCGGCTTCGGGGAGAGCTTCCTCAACCAGGTGCGTTTCACTGGAGAGAGCTTCCTCAACCAGGTGCGTTTCACTAGAGAGAGCTTCCTCAACCAGGTGCGTTTCACCCAGAGAGAGCTTCCTCAACCAGGTGCGTTTCACCCAGAGAGAGCTTCCTCAACCAGGTGCGTTTCACTAGAGAGAGCTTCCTCAACCAGGTGCGTTTCACTAGAGAGAGCTTCCTCAATCAGGTGCGTTTCACTGGAGAGAGCTTCCTCAACCAGAGAGCTTCCTCAACCAGGTGCGTTCACCCAGAGAGAGCTTCCTCAATCAGAGAGCTTCCTCAACCAGGTGCGTTCACCCAGAGAGCTTCCTCAACCAGGTGCGTTTCACTAGAGAGAGCTTCCTCAACCAGGTGCGTTTCACTGGAAGAGCTTCCTCAACCAGGTGCGT
>JAINUG010000133.1:2147500-2237500 GCA_029706075.1 Aldrovandia affinis | reverse complement strand
TCTCTCTCTCTGTGTGTCTCAGATTGAGGGGGCGTTCACTCAGGGTCTGGGTCTCTGTGAGAGTGAGAGTGTGTGTGTGAGAGTGTGTGTGTGTGTAATCTCTAACACGCTGTGTTGCTCTCTCTCTGTGTGTGTCTCAGATTGAGGGGGCGTTCACTCAGGGTCTGGGTCTCTGTGAGAGTGTGTGTGTGTGTGTAATGCTCTCTCTCTCTCTCTCTCTGTGTGTGTCTCAGATTGAGGGGGCGTTCACTCAGGGTCTGGGCCTCTACACACTCGAGGAGCTCAAGTTCTCCCCCTCTGGTGTGCTGTACACGCGCGGCCCCGCCCAGTACAAGATCCCGGCCGTGTGTGACATGCCTCTCACCTTTAACGTGTCCCTGCTGGCCGGCTCCGCCAACCCGCACGCCATCTACTCCTCCAAGGTGAGCGCGCAGCTCACACTCACTCTGTTCAGTCCTCCCACTCAGTCTTCCTCTGTGGTGTGGAGTAAACCGATCGCAGATCGCAATGGCCAGCGTCGTGTGCGGTCCTGTGTAACGACCGTCTTTAACCAGAGACCAGGACCGTGTGTGCGGTCCTGTGTAACTACCGTCTTTAACCAGAGACCGGGACCGTGTGTGTGGTCCTGTTTAACCATGGTCTGTAACCAGAGACCAAGACCATGTGTGTGGTCCTGTTTAACGACCGTCTTTAACTAGAGACCAGGACCGTGTGTGTGGTCCTGTGTAACCACGGTCTTTAACCAGAGACCAGGACCGTGTGTGGTCCTGTGTAACGACGGTCTTTAACCAGAGACCAGGACCATGTGTGCGGTCCTGTGTAAGGACGGTCTGTAACCAGAGACCAGGACCATGTGTGCGGTCCTGTGTAACGACCGTCTGTAACCAGAGACCAGGACCGTGTGTGGTCCTGTGTAAGGACGGTCTGTAACCAGAGACCGGGACCGTGTGCGGTCCTGTGTAAGGACGGTCTGTAACCAGAGACCAGGACCGTGTGTCTTTAACGGACCAGGACCTGTGTAAGGACGGTCTGTAACCAGAGAGCGGGTGTGTGTTCCTGTGTACCGTGTCTGTAACCAGCGGTCCTGTGTAAGGACGGTCTGTAACCAGAGACCGGGACCGTGTGTGGTCCTGTGTAAGGACGGTCTGTAACCAGAGACCGGGACCGTGTGTGGTCCTGTGTAACGGCGGTCTGTAACCAGAGACCAGGACCGTGTGTGGTCCTGTGTAACGGCGGTCTGTAACCAGAGACCGGGACCGTGTGTGGTCCTGTGTAACGGCGGTCTGTAACCACAGGACCAGGACCGTGTGGTCCTGTGTAACGGCGGTCTGTAACCAGAGACCAGGACCGTGTGTGTGTCCTGCAGGGTATCGGCGAGCCCGCGGTGTTCCTGGGCAGCTCCGTGTTCTTCGCCATTAAGGACGCCGTGGCGGGCGCGCGGGCGGAGGCAGGACTGCTCCAGCCCTTCGCCCTCGACAGCCCCGCCACTCCAGAGAGGACCTTCACCGCCTGCGCCACGCCCTTCGCACAGATGGTAGGCGCCAGGGTATCCCGTGGCACAGAGCGCCAAGAGTTTACACAGAGAGTTGTCAATGCCTGGAACAGCTTGCCAGGTCGGGTAGTAGAGGCAGAAACACTCGGGCTATTCAAGTCCAGGCTAGATGCAGTACTAGATACTCTTTAGATTAGGACATGACGAGCCTAGATGGGCCGAACGGCCCGTTCTCTTCATTATGTACTCTTATGTTCTTAAGAGAAGGAAGCTTTCATTCACAGAAAAGATGGCAGGAAGAGGCACTGTTCCAGGGGCTGGAACTACTATTGTAGTTCTCTAATTTGTGCCTTTTTTATTGTGTTTTTATTTAGTCTCCTGCAATATACAGCAAGGAGAACAAAACAGGATGATAATAGGCCTCTGGTCCTGGACAAGAGGACCCCAAGCATACACAAAGTACCCTGTTGTCCCTGTTAAAGTGCAGATGCTTGTCACTGTGGCAGTACCCCTGTAGGGAACTGAATTTTACCGTTAGTCAGAAGAACATAATTGCACCCTTGCGAGAAACAGAATGTTGCTTACAGTCCAAGCCTCATTTTAAATCCAACATGGCTGCCAGTGTGAATAAGGACTCATTACCCTACCTGGGTACATGTCTGTACCTTTCCACAATTTGTACCTTTTTCACTATAGGAAAAGGTACAAAACCGCATCATGAAGGATCTTATGTGTACGTTTGAAGGTACAATGAACACATTTGTACCCTGAGGAACAGAAGTGTCCCCTGAGGAACAGAAGTGTACCCTTTATTTTTTGACTCCGGGAGTGTAGTATGACTCCGGGAGGGAGGGAGGGATTTCCCCGTCGCGTCGCGCGAGAACGACTCCTCTGGTCGATCAGGCCCCTGCGGGAGCCGGAAACCACAGGCCGATCCTCGTGCTGAATTCTGCCGCTCATTCTTTTGGTCTCGATCTCACTGAGCATTCTCTCTCTGCTCTCCAGGTCCCAGAAACGGAAGCAGGATCCTGCCAGCCCTGGGCCATCAATGTGTGAAAAGGTCCACAGTGCAGGGGTCTTACCGAGTGTAGGCCAAAACTGTGCCCCCACCCGGTCAGGAGAGCGAGACGGGGGTGAGATGCACCCCGTCCCGATAAAACAGAGACCCAGCACAGAAATGACCAAACCATTGCTCGCAGGGAGGATGTGCAGTCCGCATAACCCTCCTTTCATTAAGAATATGCCCTGCGGCAAAGCTTATCACCCGACAACCCCCTGAAGCATCAATCAAGGTGGTAGCCTGTAGCAGACCTGGTGCTTAGATACACTCATCGTAATCGTTTGACTATTATCTCTTATTGAATACTACTTTTGTTCATGTTTTGTTGTCATTATGCACACATGATGAAATAATATATGCCATTTAGCAGGCGCTTTTATCCAAAGCGACTTACAGTAGTGAATGCATAAATTTATCAGTATATGTGGTCCAAGTGGGAATTTAACCCACAACCTAAGCATTGCCAACGCCATGCTCTACCTACTGAGCCACACAGAACCACACTCTACCTACTGAGCCACAGAACAGAACCACGAACTCTACCTACTGAGCCACACAGGACCATGCTCTAGAGCCACACAGAACCACGCTCTACATACTGAGCCACACAGAACCACACTCTACCTACTGAGACACACAGAACCACACTCTACCTACTGAGCCACACAGAACCACGCTCTACCTACTGAGCCACACAGAACCATGCTCTACCTACTGAGCCACACAGGACCATGCTCTACTTACTGAGCCACACAGAACCACGCTCTACCTACTGAGCCACACAGAACCACGCTCTACCTACTGAGCCACACAGAACCACGCTCTACCTACTGAGCCACACAGAACCACGCTCTACCTACTGAGCCACACAGAACCACACTCTACCTACTGAGCCACACAGAACCATGTATGTATGTTCTGTGGTAAATGGTAAATAATCACATTGCTTTGCGGTGCGGAGCGAACACTCTCTGGTTTTATTGCTTGTAATTATTATAATAATAATCATAATTACAGCCTCACAAACAACCGGGAATAATTAGGTAACATTCGAAAGCCCAGCCTTTTAGCTTTATAAACAGGGGTGCACATAAAGTACGCCAGTACGCATGTAAGGGAAAATGTCATTAGGCCTTGGGACAGGCCGCTGTCAGCTCTACTAACTCAACCTGAATTTCTTCAGTAAAATATCCAGCTGTATAAATGGATTGTATGTAAAGAAATGTCAGCTGTGTAAGTCGCTCTGGATAAGAGCGTCTGCTAAATGCCTAAAATGTAAAAATGTAAATGTACTAAGCAAGTTGTTTCTGCTTCTGCGAGCAGGCCAAGAATCTTGCAGATATCGCGTACATCCTGTGAGGGAGGGTAAAACGTGTGTCTGGACCCATCAATAAAGGAGGGGTTTCAACCATGACCAATGGGGGAAACTCCAAGGGGCAATGGTCACCTCGAATGTAAGAGATATATACTGTTGCATTTCCTTTATCTCATCGGAGATACTCTGACATTCTTCACGCGAGAGTGTTAGACTGCTCCCGTTTCGAAACAGTAATAAAACGTTTTGAACTTTAAGAACACAGTCTCGCTTCCTTTGAATAGTAGAATTTCCACGACACACATTCGCGTCCTCAAACGCTAACTGCGTACCAAGCAAGACGACAAACTTTTGAAACATATGTTACTAAGTTTGATCAGTCCATCACTGGTAAGTTAACTAACTAAGGCATGTATGTTTCAAAAGTTTGTCATCTTGCTTGGTACACAATTAGCGTTTTGAGGATGCGAATGCGTACTGGCGTACCACTTATTTGCACCCCTGTTTATAATGATGTATGATGTCTGTCAACATCAAACTTTATTTAAAGAGGCTCTGATTTAGGCCTGTTTATAAGGCACCAAAAGCTGGCACCGAAAGAAAATGACATTATATATATTACATTTACATTATTTTTCAGTGGATAGTTCTTGTAGTATCGGTGAGGCAGATGCTACAGACTACAGGTGAGAAAAGATAGAAAGTAATACACTGGGAAAGCTAAGTATGCCTGACTAAAAAAGGAAAAACCAGTACACACATTATTAATTAAACCAGTAATTTTTAATTCATTAAAACTGACATTACTAATGGCATCCAGTAAAAATATTTCCGAGGTACTTCAGCAACTTCAACACTTGAATACCTATTATAGCCGGACACACCACTGCTATAAAATAAAATAATAAAATATTGCTTGGCATATCCAGTTACTACCATGATAATGTATTGTTTAGCTGATTACAGATTTTGCTGCAGAATCCAGATGAATTCATCATTAGCTGTAAAATGCCTTCCTGGAGAAAGAAGATGTAAAAAAACGCTGTATGTATACCGTACATCTATAGAAATGTAATTGTGTTCTCTGATGTCAACACATTCAACACACAACCCCTGAGGAAAGACAAGGATATTAAATGAATGTAGAACTGGCCTCTGTTGTCCCTGATGTTGAGAATGAAGTGTAATGGTTTTATTATTTTAATAGTGATCGCATACAGTTCTAACTTAATTTACACTATTACCACAATTTAACAAGGTGAACTTACTTTTGTTAAAAGCTACTGAAGTTTACTTTTGTTACCCAAACAAAAATAGATCACAAAACAGAAAAATACCAGTGGGACATGAAAAAGAGAGGGTTTCATTGGATACTAAAATTTGAGAATGGAAGAACAAATGGGAATGAATTGATGAATCACTTAACATCCCTACCCTAGACGGTAAAGGGCTCATCCCGAATCTCGTACAGATTCTGCGCCAGTTTAGCCAGCCGCTCCCGGTACTCCAGCCTCTCGTGATTGGCTCCCGGGACCCCCTCAAAGCCGTGGATGGCGCCCCACCAGGCCGCGGCGATGACGCCGGTGGAGTCGCTGTCTCCGCCGTGGAAGAAGGCGTGGTGCGCGAGCTCCACCCAGGAGGGCCCCGCCCTCAGCAGCGCATCGTAGGCGATCAGGGGGGCGTCGTGCCCGCTGCTGCCCCCGCAGCCCGCGTAGCTGACTGACTTGTAGAACGCGTCGCGCTCTTTCACGCCGTACACCTCGGGGAAGCGGGGCTCGCTCCTCCCGTCCGCGATGCCCCTCAGGTGCAGGTAGTCTCTCCAGCTCTTCTCAAAGTAGTCCCTGAAACCAGGGAGACGGGGGGAGGTGACTCCTGCTCTCCCATTTTTACATTTTAATCATTTATCAGACACTCGTATCCAGAGCGACTTACAAGATTAATACTGTACATGGTAGGAACAATCATAGTTTGCGAAAGAGATCAGTGCAGTAATACAGCTATAGACATCATTGTAGCCTGTAACACTGGGAAGAAAAAGGTTAGTACACTTTATTTTCTTTTTTTTGAGTAAGCAAGGATACATATACAAAGGGTATTGAACATGTAGGCAGTGGTGATGACAATTGGCTAGATGTACAGTGAGTTCAGTGGTAGTGGAGTCTGAAAAGGCGGGTTTTTAGTCTCTTGCGGAGGATGGCCAGTGATTCTGCGCTCCTGACCGATTGCGACTTAGACCCACCTCATTTCTTTGCACATTTGTGTCTGACTTCTCATGGTCTGTGTAATGTCCTCACAGCGAAGAGATCATTGGAAAGAAAACTGGAAAAACTGTTTGAATTTTGTCATGCATAATGATATTGAGAAATATTAAATTATGCTTAAAATGAACATTTCCATTACTTCACAAAATAATTGCTATGTAGTGCTTCTTTTTCAGTTTTTTTCTAATGCTGTACATTAAAGGAATTGTACCCATATTTCATAACATGGTATAGGGTTGGGGTCCTTTTCCTTTCAAATCAGTCAATTCAGGAAATGAATTAAAATTCAATTAATGACTTAATGTTCATGAGGATTTTTCAATTAACTGAATTTCAATTCATGAACTGGATCGAAATGTAATTGAACCCAACACTGGTGTGTTGTAATGTTTTGCATATATAAGAATTATTCAAACTAAAATGAACAAAAACACATTTTCTATGCAACTTGCTGTTCAGCATGCATTGTGATTGGCTGAACACTAGGGGTGTAACGGTACAGGTGTTCATACCGAACCGTTCGGTACAGGACACGATGTGAGCCGAACGAATGCAATCTTGCTTTAACCACTAACGCACGTGCAGAACTTTTTTTGTGTGCAGTTGCAGCAGTATTGACAGACATTTTTTTTTTGTTAAGAAAGAAAGATATGTGCCTTACCTCATTCAGTCAATTATGGCCAATTAGCCACTGTTTACAAAGTTCATAATAAATGAATAAATATATTTCCCCGCTGTACCGAAAATGTACCAAACCGTGACTTGAAACCAAGGTACGTACCGAACCGTGATTTTTGTGTATCGTTACACCCCTACCGAATACCCTGCATGAAGTTTGGGAACTCGCTGATGGCTCGTTCGCATTCGTGTGGCATTGCTCTCCTTGCTTGCTATCATAAGTTTAGCAGTCGCGTCGACTGAAATGTTAGCGATTTGAAGCCAACTGAAATAATTAAGCATTTTAGGTGTTTTGTGTTTGTTCCCCCTTGTTTGTACCAGCTGTGAACTATATTTAACATGGACCATGACAACCAAAACCAAACCGAACCCTCACCAGTTCTTCAGGTTCTCCTTCACGCAGTGTCCCGACTGCTTCACGTACTGCTTGGCCTTCTCCAGCGTGTCCAGCAGGCCGCGGCCCCACTCCACAGGGGGCTTGTCCCTGACGGCGTAGGAGGTGAAGAGGGCGGAGGCCAGCGAGCCCAGGAAGCCGGTCGGGTGGTGATGGGTCATGCGGCCGCTCTCCACGCTCACGGCCACCAGCAGGTCCTCCTGCCCCGCGCTGGGAAACCTAAGGCCCACGCACATGGCCCGCATGGCCGCCCCACAGCCTCCGTGCGTGGCGCTGAAGCCAGTCTTCCAGCCCCCTTCCACCTTGGGCCTCAGCGCCATCGCAGAGCCCATACAGGTGCCCCCTGTGTAGAAAGACAGGAGCAGTGTTGGGCAAGCTACTTGGAAAATGTAGAAAGCTATGCTACCGGTTACTCTGCAGAAAAACACAGCTCTGGTATGTGAGCTACTGTAACGGAGTTGGTTCTGCACGCAGCGAGTTTCAAACCGAGGATCTGAGCCGGCTCGGGTCCGCCGTGAAGCACGTAAGGGAGTCTCCAGAATGTGGGTGGGGGCGAATTCTGTCTCGAAGGAAGCGGAGTTCGCTGCCATCAGTAAATTGAAATAAATACAGGATGTAATTGGCTACTAAATTGGGAGAAAAACGGGAAAAAATCTGAACGGAATTTAAAAAAGGAAGAAATAAAAAGTCAAAGGTCCCTAAATTAGCCCTAAATAAACGGTAGTGGAAGAGAAAAGGCAGTACCTGGAGACCTGCCAGACATGTCATCCATGGACTCGACGTACTTCTGGGCCAGCGTCTGTAACAGCGTGGTGAAGGTCGCCCCTTTGGGCGTCTTGACCAGCGCCTCGGCCGTGGCCAGGTGCATCACGGTGTCGTCGCTCACGCAGAAGTGCTGGATGCTCAGGTTCTGCACGCCGCCCTTCGCTGCCACCTCCCTGTGGATCTGCTCCCCGCTTCTGCAGAACTCCCAGCTTCCATTGTTGAAGCCGAGGGCATCGCCAACCCCACTCAGAACCATGGACGCCTGATACCTCTGCTCCATCTCCACTCTGGGTCCTGTTTGGGCCAGGAAAAAAAGTTCATGTTCAAGTCAACTTTAGTATCCCACAAGTGGGAAATTCATTTGGCAGAGCTTCAAAAGTGCATGAGGCACAGAGGCTAAAAGCAGTAACATGGTCAAACATGGCCCACGACATACAGTACATGGGATACACGGCTCATTGGGAAAAAGTGCAAAGAAAGCAGCAAGTTAAAAAGAGTATATACAATTATAAACTTAGTAGGGTTAATTAAAAGGGCCATCAAACATCTGGGGGGGGAGGAAGAAGTAAAACTAATTAAGCCAATATAAGTGGTTTCGGCAACCGCCAATCACGTTTGACACTTTTCCACCGCACAGTACGGCGGTAACCAATCCCTTATCCCACGTTTTTTTAGTTTTTCAGTTTTTCTCCCAATTTTAGTAGCTCCCAATCCCCCCTCCTATAGTGAGTTCGCTGCCCTAGCCCTGAGACTGGCAGTGACAAAGGTGAAGTATCGTCTCCTCCGAGCCGGCACTCGCCAAGCCGTCGACTGTAACTCCGGTACTTCAGAGCCACTCCTATATGCAGCGAATCGGCTTCCCTCCCCTCTCCCTGCGGCGGACAGCCAATTGCCGCCCCCTAGTGGGGCTCCCGGCCAGAGCCAACTCTGGTGCGGCCAGTGGAATTGAGCCCCGGTCACAGCGGGCAGCGTCGAACGATGTAACCGCTAGACCACCCCGGAGACCTGTGATCCCTTTTTCCACTGCCAAGTGAACCGTACCGAACCCAAGTACCCGTGCTGAATTCTGTTACTGCCCTTGCTAGGGCACTAGCGAGCCGAACAGGGAGCTAAGGGTGGAGCTAGCAATGCTGCAGACCATCGATTGGTCAATCGTCACATGAAATCTGAGACCGGCTCAGACACAACCGCCATTTTTTAAATATCACAATCCCGGGAGAGGATTGCGTTGTTCTCTGGATGGAAAGTTCTCTGTCTCTTTTTGCATTTCTCTATAAAACAGTCATGCTCAGATAAAACCAAAACCCAATGAAAACGTAAGTCAACAGCTTCCAGTTGCTCAATTGTTGCTGGACTGTGTCAAGATCTGTCAGGCTGGCCACGCCTGCTAAACATCAGCTGACGACGCATCACAGCTGTGACCATAGCGCCTATCACACCCACGCTGGGAAAATTATGCACGGAGCCAAATTTACATTGATTTGATAGCAAACTCCACCTAGCTGCAGAGAAACATAAATCGTCTGTGAGCTCTGAGGAAGACTGCAGATGTCAGGTGTCAAATTACAATCTATTATCTCATTGTCTGAACAAAAGAAACTAAAACATTTATGTGTACAGTGTCCTGTGAGAAATTACATCACCACAGCAGTCACATTCTTTTTTTGGCACTTCAGATTACATTACATTACATTACAGGCATTTAGCAGACGCTCTTATCCAGAGTGACTTACAGTTTACAATCCATTTATACAGCTGGATATTAACTGAAGCAATTCAGGTTAAGTACCTTGCTCAAGGGTACAACGGCAGTGTCCCACCTGGGGATTGAACCTGACACATTAACGTTGCAAGCCCAGCTCCCTAACCATTACACCACACTGCCTGCCTATATAGATATATTCGATATAGATAACGCATATCGAACTTCTCCGATCTTCACTGTGATGCATGTAAACATTGTGCTCTTATTTTGAAATCTAAAGAGAAACAGGAAACTGGAAACTGTTCAGAGCTGAGCGGAAGATCAGAAAAAGTTTAAGGGAATATAAAGTTAACCGTGACTGAAAGCACTGACAACATTCACGGTTCTGTTGTGCGAACGACACAGGGACTCTATAGTTATGGATTCGGATGGTTGCTTTACCGTTTTGTGCGGTGGTATTGCGCGAACTGTGATAGTTCTTACCATACAATCTTGTAAGTCGCTCTGGATAAGAGCTAAATGCTTAAAATGTAAATGTAATGAAAAGCGCCATTACACACACAGTTGTAAGAGTGAGCTAGATTGTATTCCGTTTCGCTTAACTCCACCCCAGATACATAGGATGAGACAAATATTTTCCTATATTCTGTATCAGCGTTGTGTTCAAATACGAACCAACTAAGGTGGTGATGTCAGCGGTTCCGTATTCGTGCTAAACTGGCTTCACCTGCAACACAGGTACACCCAACGATTTAGAGTGGGGGTTTTTTAATGAATGAATTTGCGCATATATATTACTGATTTATCCGAAATGTCATGTATCCGGCCCCTATTGGATGGATTATGCGAGTATATAAAACACATATAAACAGCATGACACCTGATCTAATAATGGTTCGGCTCTTCTCCGCTCCGGAAGCACTCCATACTCGAACACATGGAACAATTACACGCACCCCCTTCAACAAACAAATCACTTTAAAAAGGCTCATATCAAATAAAAATAGTTGAGTTACTGTAGTTGGTCACAATATAACCATTACCGTAACCAACTACTTGATTTTATATGACTAGTAAATTTACTGCGCAAGCACTTCGCCAGCCCGTTCATTTCCGAAGTGCTGGATTCGGATGAAACGGGAGAATATTGTATTAAATAAAATTCTACTTACTGTACACTGTCCTCTGGAGTGGGCAATAGATGTACTGGAGGTGAATTTTTCTTTTCTTCGTAGGATGTGAATGGGCACTGTGGCAAGAGTGAAGTTTGAATAAAAATGGTTGGCTATATTTCCTGAATCCAGTAGCCTGAACAGTCAAACTCCCCTTTTGTCCACAAGTGGCATTACGTGTTAAAACCCCTGATTTCTCATCTCATCTCATCTCATTGTAGCCTGTGGGACCTCCCAGCCAGCGTCAGTTCACAGCCGCAGCCTATGCCACTGGTTACTATAAGAGTATAGAGTGAGTAGCCGTGCGGGGCGGTGATTGAGTGTCAGATGCTCGGCTGGGGAGGAACTGCGGGTATGCAAACATTTCTGAATATTGCGATTTTGTAACGTTTATGGATTTTATAGTTGTGCATTTTAAACTTGCATTTTAAATACACCCTGGACAGGTCGCCAATCCATCGCAGGGCACTACATACACCATTCACTCACACACTCACACCTACAGGGCAATTTAGACTCTCCAATTAGCCTAACGTGCATGTCTTTGGACTGTGGGAGGAAACCGGAGTACCCGGAGGAAACCCACGCGGACACGGGGAGAACATGCAAACTCCGCACAGAAAGGCCCCCAGCCGGGATTCAAACCCGGGACCTTGTTGCTGTGAGGCGACAGTGCTATCCACTGCACCACCGTGCCGCCAACCCCTGACTTATCATATGTAAATATATAGGCTATTTATTTGATTTAATATAATAAATACACAGGATACCAATTATAAATCAAATCACCGAATTCGTTGATAGGCAAACTGATGGACAACTATCAGTTGTATATATCAAAATATACAACTCTCAATTCAATTCAAATTAACAGCGGGTTTATTACGTTACGACAGTAAGACAGAGACAAAACATCCATTGTCCAATCTACAGACGTAGGTTTAACTACCTTAACTCATACTAAATCCTAGACATAAAATTGACATGTAAACAATCACAAAAGAGATGAAATGGAAGAAAATGACACCAAACTAAGTTTGTCTCTCTCCAAATGCAAACACACGGAGCCGAGGTGTGAGTTGTGACCAGGGGCCTCATTTATAAAAAGTTGCGTAGAAACCATCCTATATTTGATCTAAGATCATTTCTGAAATGTGCGTAAGTGTGATTCAGAGAAACTGAACGTACGCCCAAAAAAACGTGCGTACGCCAGTCCCCCAGATGTGAAATCTATAAATCGCAAATGATCTTGAAATTGTGCGTAGCTGAATGGTTTTAGATCTCCGCCTTGTAAACGCCCCCTAATTAATATCATTAGCATATAAAGGAGCACGAATCAAAACAGAAATTTTCTACTTGATAATGGCGAGCTGCAAGAAAAAGAATTTTAGCGAGGCGGAAATCGAGGTCTTGTTGGCGGAGGTGCAGCTGTGTGCAGGGACGCTGTTTGGGAGCCTTTCCAATGGCTTTACCAGTACAACCTGTCAAGTACGTGGCCTGGCAGTCTGTAGCCCAGGCTGTGAACGGGGGGCAGCAAAGGTCCCTGAAGGACGTAAATAATTTTAAAACTGATTTAAAACTGAGGTCAAAATCTCTAATAACTCGTTCCCTTCTTATTGCGCGGTTGGCGATATCTTCGAGAAGCGAAGCCATTCTATTTTATAGCCTACAGATTGACCGAAGTGTTTTACACGCGTGGAACCATAATATGTATTAAATACATTTCAAGGATGTGTCAATTGTTCTAATTGGCGTAGTTTTGGAAAACCAATGTGTGTTTTTGTTTTGTTTTCCACAAGTAGCTTAGCTTATGTTGTTTTAATTTATTAATAAATGTATTGTGCAAACCATTACGTATAGCCTAAGCAATGTGTTCAATCTGGTAATACTACTACTACTACTACTACTACTACTACTACTAATAATAATAATAATAATAATAATAGGCAGCAGACATGTTGGCGCTGTTAGATTTCCGAATACATTTTACATTACATTTACATTTTAAGCATTTAGCAGATGCTCTTATCCAGAGCGACTTACAATATGTACATTAATACATGGTAGGAACAATCATAGTACGCGCAAGAGATCAGTGCAGTAATACAGCAATAAACCATTGCAGGCAGCCGCGTACCATACCTGTAACACTGGGAAGGAAAAGGTTAGTCAATTATTATTTTTTAATGGAGTAAGCAGGGGTATATAGTGTTGAGCAGGTAGGCAGTGGTGATGACAATTAGCTAGATGTACAGAATTCAGTGGTAGTGGAGTCTGAAAAGGTGGGTTTTGAGTCTCTCGCGGAAGATCGCAGGTGATTCCGCGGTCCTGACCGATTGCGGAAGATAATTTCACCAGCGAGGGGTCAGGACAGAGAAGAGACGAGACCGCGAATACCTGCAGTACTCAAACATTTCCACAAGGAAAAGTGCGTACGCCAGGTTGAAACCTGACGTGGAGGTAAGTACTTTTCCACGTCAAAGACCGTTTTTATAAATCTGAACTTTGACGTGGATTTGAGCGTACGCACGTTCTAAGATCAAATTTGTGCGTAAGTACGTTTTATAAATGAGGCCCCAGATCTCCCAAGAAAGCAGGAATGTGTAGGATCACCCTTGAATTGCCTGCTCATCTAAAACAGCCAAACCCCGAACTGAACTCGAGGAAAATGAGAAAAGTAAAATTCATGATTTTCACTTCGGAGGTAAGACTTATGTCATTTGGTGATTTTCCCACAAAACAGACTTTTCACAATAAATGTCTTCTAATGCATTGTTTTCCATTTATTTCTTCATATTAGCTCATTGCAGATGAATCTTCATCTATCTAAGCTGGAAAATGAGAATAGTCAAATTAATGTTTTTTCCCTTCGGAGGTAAGACTATACACTGTAAGATATTGAACTGTAAGCAGACAGGTAAATCATATCACAATTACAAGGGATCTGTGCGCCCAAATGGAGACAGTAATTAGCATGTGAATAGGTGATCAAAAGGAAGAGAGAGAAACTCCTGAAACCAACAATGGCCAGTAGAATAAATGGATAGGTGATCAAACGGCTACTCAGGCCAACCATGTAGACTTGATTAGCAATACAATAGACTGATTCCTGGCTAGGCCCCGGGAACTGAATCAATCAGACGCCCCCTAGTGATGAACAGACTGATTGATTTAGGGAGGCCAGACACTGGCTTCTCTAAATCAATCACATGATTTCCGAATACACATTTCTGTTTCCCGCCTCAGAAAACAAAGCTAAAAAAGAGTATTTAGAGTCATTGAGTCGGTAAATAATGAAGCCAAGGCAAGAGGGGAAGGTGCAGTCGGTGTTTAATTACATATATATAAGTGACAGTAGTGAGGCTATTTACATTTATACAAAAGTTACATACAAACACAAAGACACAAGGCCAAGGGACATGGATGTTGCCAAAGAAATGAACTAAATAAAACAGAACAGGGCTAGCTACAAACAAAAACTAAGATAGGCTGACTATCTAAACTTTTATACAAAATAAAAGTATACCTATCTAATCTATACTAACTATCCGTAAACAAAGGTGCACAGATGGCAACCACCCCTTTCCTAATGTGTCTATACACAGGATTGACCTACCAATGAAAATGTATAGAGGCCTCCCTCTTACCTATCCCAAGGCCTATGTGGGAACAAACAGGAATACAACCATACACTTTCAAACTTTCAATATTTAGTCTTTCACACTCTCTCAGTCTCTCTCAAACAACAGCCGAAACAAACAGGCAGGATCTTGCAGGAAGCAGTCACAGGGTTTTTATGGAGGGGCAGGTGATTGATGGAGGCGGGACCAGGACATACAAATGATTGACAGCGGGGAAGGCGAATGGAATGGCGGATGGCACTCCTGCAGAACAACACGGAAAGAGAGAAGACAAAAACACACATACATGTGGAACGCAACAGGAGGTAAAGCTATACACTTATGTAATTTGGTGATTTTCCCATGAAACAGACTTTTCACAATAAATGTCTTCAAATGCATTGTTTTCAATTTATTTCTTCATATTAGGTCATTGCAGATGATTCTTCATCTATCTAAGCTGGAAAATGAGAAATGTGAAATTCATGATTTTTCCCTTCGGAGGTAAGGCGAAACACTTATGTCATTTGTTGATTTTCCCATGAAACAGACTTTTCACAATAAATGTCTTAAAATGCATTGTTTTCAATGTATTTCTTCATATTAGGTCATTGCAGGTGATCCTTCATCTATCTAAGCTGTAAAATTAGAAAAGTAAAATTGATGATTTTTCCCTTCAGAGGTAAGGCTATACACTTATATAATTTGGTGATTTTCCCATGAAAAGACTTTTCACAATAAATGTCTTCAAATGCATTGTTTTCAATGTATTTCTTCATATTAGCTCATTGCAGATGATTCTTCATCTATCTAAGCTGGAAAGTGAGAGAAGTCAAATTCATGATTTTTCCCTTCAGAGGTGTTACGCCCCCGATGGGTTTAGGGGTATTGGGGAGTTCGTAACATAAAAGAATATAAATAGGATCGGGTCATGAACGAAAATGGGTGTAAATAATGAAGCCAAGGCAAGAGGGGAAGGTGCAGTCGGTGTTTAATTACATATATATAAGTGACAGTAGTGAGGCTATTTACATTTATACAAAAGTTACATACAAACACAAAGACACAAGGCCAAGGGACACGGATGTTGCCAAAGAAATGAACTAAATAAAACAGAACAGGGCTAGCTACAAACAAAAAATAAGATAGGCTGACTATCTAAACTTTTATACAAAATTAAAGTCTACCTAGCTAATCTATACTAACTATCCGTAAACAAAGGTGCACAGATGGCAACCACCCCTTTCCTAATGTGTCTATACACAGGATTGACCTACCAATGAAAATGTATAGAGGCCTCCCTCTTACCTATCCCAAGGCCTATGTGGGAACAAACAGGGAATACAACCATACACTTTCAAACTTTCAATCTTTAGTCTTTCACACTCTCTCAGTCTCTCTCAAACAATAGCCGAAACAAACAGGCAGGATCTTGCAGGAAGCAGTCACAGGGTTTTTATGGAGGGGCAGGTGATTGATGGAGGCGGGACCAGGACATACAAATGATTGACAGCGGGAAGGCGAATGGAATGGCGGATGGCACTCCTGCAGAACAACACGGAAACAGAGAAGACAAAAACACACATACACGTGGAACGCAACAGGAGGTAAAGCTATACACTTATGTAATTTGGTGATTTTCCCATGGATTAGACTTTTCACAATAAATGTCTTCAAATGCATTGTTTTCAATTTATTTCTTCATATTAGGTAATTGCAGATGATTCTTCATCTATCTAAACTGGAAAATGAGAAAAGTAAAATTCATGATTTTTCCCTTCGGAGGTAAGGCTATACACTTATGTAATTTGGTGATTTTCCCATGAAACAGACTTTTCACAATAAATGTCTTCAAATGCATTGTTTTCAATTTATTTCTTCATATTAGCTCATTGCAGATGATTCTTCATCTATCTAAGCTGGAAACTGAGAAAAGTAAAATTCATGATTTTTCACTTCAGAGGTAAGGCTATACACTTATGTAATTTGGTGATTTTCCCATGGAATAGACTTTTCACAATAAATGTCTTCAAATGCATTGTTTTCAATTTATTTCTTCATATTAGCTCATTGCAGATGATTCTTCATCTATCTAAGCTGGAAAATGAGAAAAGTCAAATTCATGATTTTTCCCTTCAGAGGTGTTACGCCCCCGATGGGTTTAGGGGTATTGGGGAGTTCGTAACATAAAAGAATATAAATAGGATCGGGTCATGAACGAAAATGGGTGTAAATAATGAAGCCAAGGCAAGAGGGGAAGGTGCAGTCGGTGTTTAATTACATATATATAAGTGACAGTAGTGAGGCTATTTACATTTATACAAAAGTTACATACAAACACAAAGACACAAGGCCAAGGGACACGGATGTTGCCAAAGAAATGAACTAAATAAAACAGAACAGGGCTAGCTACAAACAAAAACTAAGATAGGCTGACTATCTAAACTTTTATCCAAAATAAAAGTCTACCTATCTAATCTATACTAACTATAGAACACAAAGGGTAGTAATAGGCGGGATCTTATCCGAGGAGGGTATAGTGGGAAGTGGAGTTCCGCAGGGATCGGTTCTGGGACCACTGCTCTTTATCATCTACATAAATGACATTGATATGGACATTGAAAGTACATTAGTTAAATTTGCAGATGATACAAAACTGGGAGGCTTAGCAAATAGTCAGGAATCTACTAAAGTAATCCAAGACGATCTGAATAGAATCCAGAAATGGGCAGAAACCTGGCAAATGAAATTTAATATAACTAAATGTAAAGTTCTACATGTGGGAATAAAAACATAAGACAGGATTATTTTATGGGAGGTAGAAAACTAGAATGTGCACACGTAGAAAAAGACCTAGGAGTCCTAGTTGATCAAAGCTTGTCAGGGACTGGTCAAATGTGCGGTAGCAGTTAAAAAATTGAGGATGCTGGGATACATAGCCAAGAGTATAGAGTACAAATCGAAGGAGATCATACGCACCCTATACAATGCCCTTGTTAGGCCACACTTGGAATATTGTGTGCAGTTCTGGGGACCGCATTACAAAAGATATAGATGCGCTGGAAAAGGTCCAAAGACGGGCAACCAGACTGATTCCAGGCATAAAAGACAAGTGTTATGAGGAAAGGCTAGAGATGCTTGGACTATTCAAGCTTAGTAAAAGGAGACTTAGGGAGATTTGATTGAGGCTTTTAAATTTATTAAAGGAATTAACAAAGTGAATTTTAGGAAATTATTCAAGTTGAGTTCAAGTTAGCAGAACGAGGGGGCATAAATGGAAACTGACAAAGGGTAAATTTCACACACGGACACTAGGAAATATTTTTTCACCCGTAAACAAAGGTACACAGATGGCAACCACCCCTTTCCTAATGTGTCTATACACAGGATTGACCTACCAATGAAAATGTATAGAGGCCTCCCTCTTACCTATCCCAAGGCCTATGTGGGAACAAACAGGGAATACAACCATACACTTTCAAACTTTCAATCTTTAGTCTTTCACACTCTCTCAGTCTCTCTCAAACAATAGCCGAAACAAACAGGCAGGATCTTGCAGGAAGCAGTCACAGGGTTTTTATGGAGGGGCAGGTGATTGATGGAGGCGGGACCAGGACATACAAATGATTGACAGCGGGGAAGGCGAATGGAATGGCGGATGGCACTCCTGCAGAACAACACGGAAACAGAGAAGACAAAAACACACATACACGTGGAACGCAACAGGAGGTAAGGCTATACACTTATGTAATTTGGTGATTTTCCCATGAAACAGACTTTTCACAATAAATGTCTTCAAATGCATTGTTTTCAATTTATTTCTTCATATTAGGTAATTGCAGATGATTCTTCATCTATCTAAGCTGTAAAATTAGAAAAGTAAAATTGATGATTTTTCCCTTCGGAGGTAAGGCTATACACTTATGTCATTTGGTGATTTTCCCATGGAAACAGACTTTTCACAATAAATGTCTTCAAATGCATTGTTTTCAATTTATTTCTTCATATTAGGTCATTGCAGGTGATCCTTCATCTATCTAAGCTGTAAAATTAGAAAAGTAAAATTCATGATTTTTCCCTTCAGAGGTAAGGCTATACACTTATGTAATTTGGTGATTTTCCCATGGAATAGACTTTTCACAATAAATGTCTTCAAATGCATTGTTTTCCATTTATTTCTTCATATTAGCTCATTGCAGATGATTCTTCATCTATCTAAGCTGGAAAATGAGAAAAGTAAAATTCATGATTTTTCACTTCAGAGGTAAGGCTATACACTTATGTAATTTGGTGATTTTCCCATGAAACAGACTTTTCACAATAAATGTCTTCAAATGCATTGTTTTCAATTTATTTCTTCATATTAGGTCATTGCAGGTGATCCTTCATCTATCTAAACTGTAAAATTAGAAAAGTAAAATTCATGATTCTTCATCTATCTAAACTGGAAAATGAGAAAAGTTAAATTCATGATTTTTCACTTCGGAGGTAAGGCTATACACTTATGTAATTTGGTGATTTTCCCATGAAACAGACTTTTCACAATAAATGTCTTCAAATGCATTGTTTTCAATTTATTTCTTCATATTAGGTCATTGCAGATGATTCTTCATCTATCTAAGCTGGAAAATTAGAAAAAAAAAAATTCATGATTTTTCCCTTCGGAGGTAAGGCTATACACTTATGTCATTTGGTGATTTTCCCATGGAACAGACTTTTCACAATAAATGTCTTCAAATGCATTGTTTTCAATTTATTTCTTCATATTAGGTCATTGCAGATGATTCTTCATCTATCTAAACTGTAAAATTAGAAAAGTAAAATTCATGATTTTTCCCTTCAGAGGTAAGGCTATACACTTATGTCATTTGGTGATTTTCCCATGGATTAGACTTTTCACAATAAATGTCTTCAAATGCATTGTTTTCAATTTATTTCTTCATATTAGGTCATTGCAGGTGATCCTTCATCTATCTAAGCTGTAAAATTAGAAAAGTAAAATTCATGATTTTTCATTTGGTGATCCCATAAGACTTTTCAGGTATTTCTTCATATTAGGTCATATACACTTCTAAGCTGTATGTAATTTGGTAATTTGGTTTTTCCCATGAAACAGACTTTTCACAATAAATGTCTTCAAATGCATTGTTTTCAATGTATTTCTTCATATTAGGTCATTGCAGATGATTCTTCATCTATCTAAGCTGTAAAATTAGAAAAGTAAAATTCATGATTTTTCCCTTCGGAGGTGTTACACCCCCGATGGGTTTAGGGGTATTGGGGAGTTCGTAACATAAAAGAATATAAATAGGATCGGGTCATGAACGAAAATGGGTGTAAATAATGAAGCCAAGGCAAGAGGGGAAGGTGCAGTCGGTGTTTAATTACATATATATAAGTGACAGTAGTGAGGCTATTTACATTTATACAAAAGTTACATACAAACACAAAGACACAAGGCCAAGGGACACGGATGTTGCCAAAGAAATGAACTAAATAAAACAGAACAGGGCTAGCTACAAACAAAAACTAAGATAGGCTGACTATCTAAACTTTTATACAAAATAAAAGTCTACCTATCTAATCTATACTAACTATCCGTAAAACAAAGGTGCACAGATGGCAACCACCCCTTTCCTAATGTGTCTATACACAGGATTGACCTACCAATGAAAATGTATAGAGGCCTCCCTCTTACCTATCCCAAGGCCTATGTGGGAACAAACAGGGAATACAACCATACACTTTCAAACTTTCAATCTTTAGTCTTTCACACTCTCTCAGTCTCTCTCAAACAATAGCCGAAACAAACAGGCAGGATCTTGCAGGAAGCAGTCACAGGGTTTTTATGGAGGGGCAGGTGATTGATGGAGGCGGGACCAGGACATACAAATGATTGACAGCGGGAAGGCGAATGGAATGGCGGATGGCACTCCTGCAGAACAACACGGAAACAGAGAAGACAAAAACACACATACACGTGGAACGCAACAGGAGGTAAAGCTATACACTTATGTAATTTGGTGATTTTCCCATGAAACAGACTTTTCACAATAAATGTCTTCAAATGCATTGTTTTCAATTTATTTCTTCATATTAGGTAATTGCAGATGATTCTTCATCTATCTAAGCTGAAAAATGAGAAAAGTAAAATTCATGATTTTTCCCTTCGGAGGTAAGGCTATACACTTATGTAATTTGGTGATTTTCCCATGAAACAGACTTTTCACAATAAATGTCTTCAAATGCATTGTTTTCAATGTATTTCTTCATATTAGGTCATTGCAGGTGATCCTTCATCTATCTAAGCTGTAAAATTAGAAAAGTAAAATTCATGATTTTTCCCTTCAGAGGTAAGGCTATACACTTATGTAATTTGGTGATTTTCCCACAAAACAGACTTTTCACAATAAATGTCTTCAAATGCATTGTTTTCAATGTATTTCTTCATATTAGCTCATTGCAGATGATCCTTCATCTATCTAAGCTGTAAAATTAGAAAAGTAAAATTCATGATTTTTCCCTTCGGAGGTGTTACACCCCCATGGGTTTAGGGGTATTGGGGAGTTCGTAACATAAAAGAATATAAATAGGATCGGGTCATGAACGAAAATGGGTGTAAATAATGAAGCCAAGGCAAGAGGGGAAGGTGCAGTCAGTGTTTAATTACATATATATAAGTGACAGTAGTGAGGCTATTTACATTTATACAAAAGTTACATACAAACACAAAGACACAAGGCCAAGGGACACGGATGTTGCCAAAGAAATGAACTAAATAAAACAGAACAGGGCTAGCTACAAACAAAAACTAAGATAGGCTGACTATCTAAACTTTTATACAAAATAAAAGTCTACCTATCTAATCTATACTAACTACCCGTAAACAAAGGTACACAGATGGCAACCACCCCTTTCCTAATGTGTCTATACACAGGATTGACCTACCAATGAAAATGTATAGAGGCCTCCCTCTTACCTATCCCAAGGCCTATGTGGGAACAAACAGGGAATACAACCATACACTTTCAAACTTTCAATCTTTAGTCTTTCACACTCTCTCAGTCTCTCTCAAACAATAGCCGAAACAAACAGGCAGGATCTTGCAGGAAGCAGTCACAGGGTTTTTATGGAGGGGCAGGTGATTGATGGAGGCGGGACCAGGACATACAAATGATTGACAGCGGGGAAGGCGAATGGAATGGCGGATGGCACTCCTGCAGAACAACACGGAAACAGAGAAGACAAAAACACACATACACGTGGAACGCAACAGGAGGTAAAGCTATACACTTATGTAATTTGGTGATTTTCCCATGAAACAGACTTTTCACAATAAATGTCTTCAAATGCATTGTTTTCCATTTATTTCTTCATATTAGGTAATTGCAGATGATTCTTCATCTATCTAAGCTGGAAACTGAGAAAAGTAAAATTCATGATTTTTCCCTTCAGAGGTAAGGCTATACAGGTGGTTCTGTGTGGCTCAGTTGGTAGAGCACAGCGTTGGCAACGTTTAGGTTGTGGGTTCATTCCCCACTGGGGCCACATATACTGAAAAATGTATGCATTCACTACTGTAAGTTGCTTTGGATAAAAGCATCTGCTAAATGGTGTATATTATTACTTATGTAATTTGGTGATTTTCCCACAAAACAGACTTTTCACAATAAATGTCTTCAAATGCATTGTTTTCCATTTATTTCTTCATATTAGGTCATTGCAGGTGATTCTTCATCTATCTAATCTGGAAAATGAGAAAAGTAAAATTCATGATTTTTCCCTTCGGAGGTAAGGCATTTTACATTTTTTTACATTTTAAGCATTTAGCAGATGCTCTTATCCAGAGCGACTTACAAGATGTGCATTAATACATGGTAGGAACAATCATAGTTTGCGCACGAGATCAGTGCAGGAATACAGCAATAGACATCATTGCAGGCATCAGCATACCACACCTGTAACACCTGTAACACCTGTAACACCTGTAACACCAGGAAGGAAAAAGTTAGTGTTTTTTTATTTATTGTATTTTTTTTTGTAAATAGTGTACAACAGGTAAATAGTGGTGACAACAGATAGACTGGATGGACAGTGTTCAGTGGTAGTGGAGTCTGAAGAGGTGGGTTTTGAGTCTCTTGCGGAAGATTGGAAGTGATTCCGCAGTCCTGACCAATTGCGGGAGGTCGTTCCACCAGCGAGGAACCAGGACAGAGAAGAGGCGAGACCGCGAGGAGCGGCTGCCAGGCGCCCCGGAGGGATGGGGCAGTCAGTCTGCCAGCGGAGGTGGAGCGGAGAGGTCTGGGTGGGGTGTAGGGAGTGATGAGTGACTGGAGGTATCGGGGAGCAGTACCTCTGGCCGCTTGAAAAGCAAGCACCAGTGACTTGAATCTGATGCGTGCTGCGATGGGGAGCCAGTGCAGGGAGGAGAGTAGAGGGGTAACGTGAGTGAACTTCGGCTGGTTGAACACCAGGCGAGCAGCAGCGTTCTGGACTAGTTGCAGAGGTTTGATGGCACAGGCCGGAAGGCCTGCCAGCAAGGAATTGCAGTAGTCCAGACGTGAGATCACCAGGGCCTGGACCAGGAGTTGAGTGGCCTCTTGGGTGAGGAACGGTCGGATCCTCCGGATGTTGTGGAGGGAGAAACGGCAGGTCCGAGCGATCGCTGCAATATGGCTCGAGAAGCACAGCTGGGTGTCCAGGGTTACCCCAAGACTCCTGGCCGACTGGGACGGAGACACTATGGAGCCTTCCACGGTGATTGACGCTTCAATCATCGGGGAGCCCTTCGCTGGGAGGAAGAGCAGCTCTGTCTTCCCCAGGTTCAGCTTCAGGTGGTGGGTGGACATCCATGCGTAGATGTCAGCCAGGCATGCAGAGATCCGTGCCGGGACCTGGGTGTCAGATGGAGGGAAGGAGAGAAAGAGTTGAGTGTCATCAGCATAACAGTGATAGGAAAAACCATGAGCAGAAATAACAGAGCCAAGTGACTTGGTGTACAGAGAGAATAGGACGGGGCCTAGCACCGAGCCCTGCGGGACTCCAGTAGAGAGGGTGTGGGGAGAGGAGAGGGATCCTCTCCAGGCCACCTGGTAGGACCGGTCAGCCAGGTAGGACTCAAACCATGTCAACGCAGATCCAGAGATTCCCATCTCGACGAGAGATGAGAGCAGGATCCGGTGGTCCACGGTGTCGAATGCCGCCGACAGGTCGAGGAGGAGGAGGACAGAGCTAAGGGATCGGGACCTAGCAACGTGAAGAGCCTCAGTGACTGCAAGGAGAGCAGTCTCTGTGGAGTGGCCTGCTCTGAACCCAGATTGGTTGGGGTCAAGCAGGTCGTTCTGTAAGAGATGAACAGACAGTTGATTATAGACAGCCCGCTCTAACGTTTTGGAAAGGAATGGGAGGAGAGAGACAGGTCGGTAGTTAAAGATGACAGCAGGATTCAGAGAGGGTGTTTTGAGGAGGGGGACAACCTGAGCACATTTGTGGGAGGAGGGGACAGAGCCAGAGGAAAGAGAGGAGTTAATGACATTGGAGACAAAGGGGAGGATGTCCATAGCAATGTATAAGGCTATACACTTATGTAATTTGGTGATTTTCCCATGAAACAGACTTTTCACAATAAATGTCTTCAAATGCATTGTTTTCAATGTATTTCTTCATATTAGCTCATTGCAGATGATTCTTCGTCTATCTAAGCTGGAAAGTGAGAGAAGTCAAATTCATGATTTTTCCCTTCAGAGGTAAGGCTATACACTTATGTCATTTGGTGATTTTCCCATGGAATACACTTTCACAATAAATGTCTTCAAATGCATTGTTTTCAATGTATTTCTTCATATTAGCTCACTGCAGATGATTCTTCATCTGTCTAAGCTGGAAAATGAGAAAAGTAAAATTCATGATTTTTCACTTCAGAGGTAAGGCTATACACTTATGTCATTTGGTGATTTTCCCACAAAATAGACCTTTCACAAGAAATGTCTTCAAAAATGTATTTTTTCACATACGGTCAGAATATTCTTCATCTACATAATTCAATCATTGCATTAACAAGTTTGCATACCCAGTTACATTCGCTAGTTTAAAGGAAATTCGCTAACACGAGAAGCTAAAGGTTTTATAACAGATACATTTGCTTCTAGTTTTCTGAAAGTATGCTTGGTTCTTTTTTCCAAAAAACTCCATAAAAATGGAGTATGTAATTTTTATGATTCCTGCGAGAGGCAGGAATACACCCTGGACAGGTCGCCAATCCAGGTTGTAATTATCAAAGTAATATGACCTTTAATTTATAAAAATAGTGACAAAAATTATAATCCTTAGCAATGAACTTCCTTTATTTTATTTTATAGCATAATGTATTTTTCGTATTTGTCTGTTTCTTTCTTTCTTTTTTTTGTTTCTTGTTTTATTTTGTTTACCTGTTTGCTTTGTTTTCATTGATGCACCATATCAGCCCTTCTGGGTTTCTAGCCCCATCCTGCGCCGTTTATTAGTTTTTCTTTTTTCTTTTTCTGTTATGTCCTCTGTTTTCAAACCAGTGTGCAAATAAATAAATAACAAAATCCTCTTCAGCCCAAGTTAAAATTCTGTGATTAAACCAGCAGTATTCGCCAGGACGCACCGGAGTCTTAAGAATGAACTGAAAGCTGATTTGTACACGTCATTATTTATTTAGTTATTCATTTATTTCAAGGACAAAACACAACGTGCAGCAGCAAGCAAAAGTTAGAGACATTTGCATGGAATACTCAGAATGATATCTATAGCAAACACCTAACAGATGCAGTCAAGCCTCAAACTACAGAATAATCAGTTGAGGTTTGACACAAAGCGAAAGATCCTGTTGTAGAGGTGTCACCCGCCAGTCACTGCCACCTTCGGCTCACACATCGATGGCCCATGGTTTAAATGTTCCCGGCTCTGGGGATGGAACCTTTGAGAGAGACGACGACATCATCATCATCAGTATTTTATTTTTTCAAAATAAGAGCCAATTGATGAAGTGCAGTAAGTAGTGTAGATTAGAGAAACTGACATTTTTAGGCAGTTTTTCAAAGCAATATCAGAGAACATTTAATGAAAGGAAGTAGAGTGGATGATCGAAAACAGAACTGGGTTAGGGAGCTAAATCACTATTAGTGTATTAAGAATTATGTGGCTGCCCTTGTGAAAAAAGTGTTAAGAAAGGGCCAACAAAGTACATGCCACACCTTCCAACCTCAGGCACCTCTTTAGGTAATTCTGTATGTAAAAGAAGGCTCTGGGGATTTGACTGAGGTTTTTAAATTCCTAAAAGGGATTAACAAAGTGAAATACCAAAGATTTTTTAAGATAAGTGGGGTCAGCAGAACAAGAGGCCACAGGTGGAAATTACTTAAAGGCAAATTCCGCACAGATATTAGGAGGTTTTTCTTTACACAGAGAGTTGTCAATGCCTGGAACAGCTTGCCAGGTCGGGTAGTAGAGGTAGAAACACTTGGGCTATTCAAGTCCAGGCTAGATGTAGTACTGGATACTCTTTAGATTAGGACATGATGAGCCTAGATGGGCCGAACGGCCCATTCTCATCATTGTGTACTCTTATGTTCTTATGAGACCAGATGCTCTGTGAGCGGGGGATGGTAAAGGTGTATCAGTGGAGGACAGGAGCAGGCTGGGCCCTTACCATCTGGGTGAACTGGTCGATGCAGGCCATGCGTATCCTCTCTGCGGTGGCTGGGGAGTTGAGGGGGAAGCTGCAGCTCAGACCGCTCTCCCTGCGGGCCGCCGCAATCGCCTCCTTTATGGCGAAGAAGATGGTGCATCCGAAGAACACGGGAGGCTCACCGACGCCCTGCAGGAGCACAGCACTGTGAGCGCCCACCCCTTTAACACAGCACTGTGAGCGCCCACCCCTTTAACACGCCCACCCCTTTAACACGCCCTGCAGGAGCACAGCCCTGTGAGCGCCCACCCCTTTAACACCCAGCCCTTTAACACCCACCCCTTTAACACGCCCTGCAGGAGCACAGCACTGTGAGCGCCCACCCCTTTAACACCCACCCCTTTAACACGCCCTGCAGGAACACAGCACTGTGAGCGCCCACCCCTTTAACACGCCCTGCAGGAACACAGCACTGTGAGCGCCCACCCCTTTAGCGCCCACCCCTTAACACCCACCCCTTTAACACCCACCCCTTTAACACGCCCTGCAGGAGCACAGCACTGTGAGCGCCCACCCCTTTGCAGGAACACAGCCCTGTGAGCGCACCCTTTTAACACGCCTGCAGGAGCACAGCCCTGTGAGCGCCACCCTTTAACACCACAGCACTGTGAGCGCCCACCCCTTTAACACCCACCCCTTTAACACGCCCTGCAGGAGCACAGCACTGTGAGCGCCCACCCCTTTAACACCCACCCCTTTAACACGCCCTGCAGGAACACAGCACTGTGAGCGCCAACCCCTTTAACACCCTGCAGGAGCACAGCACTGTGAGCGCCCACCCTTTAACACCCACCCTTTAACACGCCCTGCAGGAGCACAGCACTGTGAGCGCCCACCCCTTTAACACGCCCTGCAGGAACACAGCACTGTGAGCGCCCACCCCTTTAACACGCCCTGCAGGAACACAGCACTGTGAGCGCCCACCCCTTTAACACCCACCCCTTTAACACGCCCTGCAGGAGCACAGCACTGTGAGCGCCAACCCCTTTAACACGCCCTGTGAGCGCCCACCCCTTTAACACGCCCTGCAGGAGCACAGCACTGTGAGCGCCCACCCCTTTAACACGCCCTGCAGGAACACAGCACTGTGAGCGCCCCCTTTAACACCCACCCTTTAACACGCCCTGCAGGAGCACAGCCCTGTGAGCGCCCACCCCTTTAACACGCCCTGCAGGAGCACAGCACTGTGAGCGCCCACCCCTTTAACACGCCCTGCAGGAACACAGCCACTGTGAGCGCCCACCCCTTTAACACGCCCTGCAGGAGCACAGCACTGTGAGCGCCCACCCCTTTAACATGGCCAGGAGCACAGCACTGTGAGCGCCCACCCCTTTAACATGGCCAGGACACAGCACTGTGAGCGCCCACCCCTTTAACATGGCCAGGGACACAGCACTGTGAAAAAGAACACAGAAATACACAGAACACAGAAATACACCCAAGACAAATGGTGGAACCAAACACGGAAAGCTATGCAAGACGGTAGTATTAGCATAATGGTTAAGGAACTGTGCTTGTAACGCAAAGGTTGCAGGTTCAATTCCCAGGTGGGGCACTGCCGTTGTACCCTTGAGCTAAAGGTACTTAACCTGAATTGCTTCAGTAAAATATCCAGCTGTATAAATAGATTGTATGTAAAGAAATGTAAACTGTGTAAGTCGCTCTGGATAAGAGCGTCTGCTTAATGCCTGTAAATGTAAAATGTAAAATGTACAGTGGCCTACTTTGTGGAATTACAGCATGTCTAAAAGATTTGATGAAGGAGGAACACCTGGCCGGGGCGGTCCCATGATTGGCCCGAGCGGTGCGGGGCGGGGTGCACGTGCCTTGGCGGAGTAGAGGGCGTGGGGGTTCTCAGCATTGGCCAGCAGGTGGACGTTGAGCTGGGACGGGACGTCGCACATGACCGGGATCTTGTACTGAGTCGGGCCGCTGGTCATCAGGACTCCGTCGGGAGAGAACTGCAGCTCCTCGATGGTGTAGAGGCCGACGCCCTGTACGAACCCGCCCTCGATCTGGGAGCGAACACGCAACGGAGTCACTGAGAGGAAGGGGTCGCCTCTACTACCTGACCTGGCAAGCTGTTCCAGGCATTGACAACTCTCTGTGTAAAGAAAAACTTCCTAATATCTGTGCGGAATTTGCCTTTAACTAATTTCCACCTGTGGCCTCTTGTTCTGCTGACCCCACTTATCTTAAAAATCTTTGGTATTTTACTTTGTTAATCCCTTTTAGGAATTTAAAAACCTCAATCAAATCCCCCCTAAGTCTGCGTTTGCTAAGTTTAAATAGATTGAGTGCCTTAAGTCTATCATCATAACTTTTACCTTTCATACCAGGTATCAGTTTAGTTGCCCTTCTTGGACTTTTTCAAGAGCTTCAATATCTTTCTTGTAGTGTGGTGCCCAGAACTGCACACAGTATTCTAAGTGCGGTCTGACAAAGGCGTTATATAACATTAATATAACCTCCTTTGATTTGTACTCAATACTTTTTGCTATGTATCCCAGCATCCTGTTGGCTTTTTTCACTGCTGTAGCACACTGCTTTGATGCAGATAGGCTTTGATCCACTACAACTCCTAAATCCTTTTCAAATTGAACACCTACTAACTTTTCTCCTCCCATAAAATACTCCTGTCTAATGTTTTTATTTCCCACATGCATTACTTTACATTTAGCAATATTGAACGTCATCTGCCATGTATCTGCCCATTTTGGATTTTGTTTAAATCATCTTGGATTACTTTAGTTGATTCCAAACTGTTTGCCAAACCCCCAAGTTTAGTATCATCTGCAAATTTAACTATTTTGCTACTAATGTCCATATCTAGATCATTTATGTAAATAAGGAAGAGCAGAGGTCCCAGCACCGATCCCTGCGGGACACCACTGCCCACAGCACCGAGGTCAGATTCGGCCCCACCTACTGTTACTCTTTGTATTCGCCCTTGCAGCCAATTTTTAACCCACTGTGAAACTACTCCTACAATTCCTACCGATTTCATTTTAGCAATGAGCCTCTCATGTGGTACCTTGTCAAATGCTTTCTGAAAGTCCAAATATATAACATCATAAGCCTGGTTCAGGTCAACACACTTTGTAGCCTCTTCGAAAAAGTCCAGGAGGTTTGTTAGGCATGACCTCCCTTGAGAAATCCATGCTGGCTCTCCTTAAAAATACTATTATTTTTCAAGAATGATTCCAACTTATCCCTAATAATACATTCCAGCATTTTACATGCGATGCAAGTTAAACTGACAGGCCTATAGTTCCCTATGCTCGAATGCGGGTGGTTCCCACACCTTATAATCTACGACCCACTTAATGAGCAAATACATTTTCTGCGACCCAACCCTTATTTAAAAAGCCTGTCAAATATGAAATAAAATCTTTCTTTTTTTTTTTTTTACAAACTCAACTGCAACTAGTGCAGTGTTCAATTTGACTGGTGTGCATTTCAACTGGAAAGAGAAAATTCTGGCTAATCAGTCATCTCACCACCCACCTCAACCCCCCCATCAGTGGACCCCGACCCACAGTGTGGGAACCGAAGCCCAAACAGACACGGCCCCTCTATTGTGAAGGCACACGTTTATAGTGCATTCAAATCTTACAAACAGATTTTGACCGCTGACCCACCTGTCCTATATCGAGAGCTGGATTGAGGCTTCGCCCAACGTCCATCACGATGTCGGTCCTTATGTTCTGCAACACACAAGGGCAACCTTTTGTTCATGGGTACGGGGCCCTGGGGTGGGGTGGTGGGTGGGGCAAAACATAAAAGATTGGCGATAGCACTCGACGAGACTGGGGTAGTACTTTGTGATCTCCTGTCAGACAGTCGATTTCCACTTCTGAGCAACACGCGCCGAAGGTGAAGTAGTAGTAGGCCATGCCCTCGCTCTTGTCCCAGTCCACGTCGGTGTACGGGCCCCTGAAACGAAACCGCACAATGAGACCCAGATCCCAGCTCCGCACCGTCGCGCCCGACGGCCAGAATCGGCTTAAATCAAATACTGCTATTGCACTGTAACCCGGAAAAATAACGTTACATCCATATTTGCACAGCATTCATTTGCACCATGTACATATTTTATATTTATAACTATTTTTAGATTTTACATTGTGTGTTTTTGTATTGTGTGTGTTGTTTGTTGTTTGTATTCATTTTAAACTGCACCGTGGATGAGAGAGAAACGCAATTTCAATCCCCGTATGTTGTGTATATACAGTGATTGACAATAAAGTTGACTTTGACTTTGATAAACACGACACGCTGTGCTGTGCAGTTCATTCTCCGTCATAAGGACTCTGTCATAATCAGTTGATAAAATGGATAAAAAGCTCTGCAAATTCATTAAGAAATACTGCGCTGTGTTTAGGTGGTCGGTAAATAGTCATGAAAAGCACAGGAGCGTCACGTTGCAGGACAGGGGCGTATAACGGAAGGCCTCTCACATGAAGAAGCCGGTTGACGATAGGCTGATCCTTTGACAATAGGCCTCGCCGATCTGTTGATGAAGGGAAAGAAAGGAGGAGCTGAAAGATTACACGTTCAAAACAATCACCCCCCAATCCCCCCACCCCAAAATGTGCATTTATGAAGACAGACAGACAGACAGGCTTGTCTTCGGTTGAGTTTACGGACAGCCGCTGATACCCGAGGCCTCTGTGACGCTCTCCAGAACATGAAAATGAGAGAGACACACCCACCGTCAGAGGGAAGGCTGTCTGTGATTATCCCCCGCCAGGCCGTCTGTAATTACCCACTGACGCCAGGTGTGTTTGGGGTATTCCTTCATCACCGGCTCCAGCCGCTTCATCAGCTTCTCGCAGGCGTCCTGAAATCACATGTCACCCTTTCAAACGGTGGAAAATCCACTTTGCGTCACTCCAAAAATCACACAAAATGAGCATCTTCTGCAAGAGACTGAAAACCTGCCTCTTCAGGCTAAACTTTTAAACTGAATACATATTTAAAAAACATGAACTTCTCTCTCCCTGTTTTATAGGTGTGGTGCGCATCTGTTTACGATGGCATCTGTTGTGCTGTTGCTGTGCTGATCTCTTGCTCTAGCTGTGATTATTCTCGCCATTTTAAATGCACTTAGCGTAAAGGCCTCTACATGCTTCTATGTACACGTAACTTCTTCGCGGTTCACGCAACGCAACAATGTCGCAAGCACTCTGCAATATATCTCTGCAAAGGCTATCGCAGCCTATGCAACATGTCCTACTACCTTGATGAACAAGGTCAATGCCAATGACCTGTGAACTGTTTGTAAATGACAAAAATAAAGATTGATTGATTGATTGAATACCAAGCTGGTTCATTTTATACCATTTGAACAAATTAACTAGCCAACCAATCAATGATGCACAACATCTCCGCCTCCATTTTGCTAACCAACCAATCAATGATGTGCTGTGGTCACTGCGAGTTCGATTTTTGTGCTAGGTGCGCGACACCCTCTGAAACCCCCTCTGCGTAGGTCGCAAAGGTTGCGTTGATGTTGCAGAGCCCTGGTTGTGTTGCTGTCGTGTTGTTGTCCTTCGAGCATGTAGAGGCCTTTAGTCACTCTGGATAAGACCATCTGCTAAATGCCTAAAATGTGAAATGTAACTCATATGTGTTCGGCCAATTGCAGGCAGGTGCTGCATGGTAATTATCTGAACAGGAAGTGTGTCAGAGGACGTGTGTAAACAGGAAGTGTGTCAGAGGACGTGTGTAAACAGGAAGTGTGTCAGAGGATGTGTGTAAACAGGAAGTGTGTCAGAGGACGTGTGTAAACAGGAAGTGTGTCAGAGGACGTGTGTAAACAGGAAGTGTGTCAGAGGGTGTGTGTAAACAGGAAGTGTGTTGTAGTTCTCCAGGTGTGCCACCTTGACGGCCATGCCCACAGCGTCCGTGCCAAAGGAGGCGGCGGAGGGGGCAGCGTTGGGGACGTTGCCCGTGCAGGTCTCCTTTATGTGGATCGAGGACATAGGCACCTTCAGGATACGGCTGGCGATCTGCAGCAGAGGGAGAGAGGACGTTTCTCACTGGAGGAGCAAGGTCTGTTATCACCATGTTCACATCAGCAACTGTGTCCCAATGCTGCATACAGATAGAGTTTTAGTATCACTGAGAGTGAGGTAGCACCATGGAAGGAATATATATACTGTATATTAATATATAAGGTTTGTATGTAGAGAAACCAGACCTGGGTCAAATACATCATTTGAAACACTTTTACTATTTTTTTGGTTTGATTTTTTTTCTTCCCATTTTCTCCCAATTTAGTAGACAGCCTCTCTTTTCATGTCAATCCCCCCCTCATATTGTGAGTTTGCTGTCATAGTCCTGAGACCAGCAGTGACAAAGGCGAAGTATTGTCTCCTCTGAGCCAGCACTCGCCAAGCCGTCAACCGTAACTCCGGTACAGACAGCCACTCCTATACTCAGTGTGCGCATGTTGGCTTCCCTCCCCCTCCCTGGGGTGGACAGCCAATTGCCGCCCCCTAGTGGCACTCCCGGCCAGAGCCAATACTGTTCAGTCACATGTTTCATTGGGAAATTCTCAGGGATCTGCAGGCTTTCAAACAAGCCTCTAAAGGGTTCAAGGATTTCAAATAAAGCATTTTACCCAGGTCTGGAAATAACTGAGCCCTGAACATAACCTGAAGGGTATGGAATATGGAATATTTTAAAATAATAAAATAAAATTAAGCATTTGCTCGTTGCAGATATTTGTTGGCCGTCTCGTGACTCAACATTCAAATTTGATTGGGCAGTCACAGCCTATGCATGGCATGTGCTCAACAGGAAATGGGCACCTGGCAGCCGCTCCTCGCGGTCTCGTCTCTTCTCTGTCTTCTCTTCTGCAAGAGACTCAAAACCCACCTTTTCAGACTCCACTACCACTGAATTCTGTACATCTAGCCCATTGTCATCACCACTGCCAACTTGCTCAACACTATGTATCCCAATTTACTCCTCATTTAAATTTTTTTAATAAAATTACTAACCTTTTCCCTTCCCAGTGTTCCCTGCAATGATGTCAGGTATGGGCTTGTAACGTTGTACGATCCCAGATCCCTACAATGATGTCTATAAAATATCGCTGTATTACTGCACTGATCTCTTAAGCGCAAACTATGATTGTTCCTACCAAGTATTTATGCACATCTTGTAAGTCGCTCTGGATAAGAGCATCTGCTGCAAAATGCGGTCCATGTTGGCTCTGAGAGACAGAAGGCTGGATCACACACCTGCATGGCCTTGGTGTTGAGACCCTGGCCCATCTCTGTGCCCCCATGGGACACCAGCACTGAGCCGTCCCTGAAGATGTTGACCAATGCCGCGCCCTGTGGGAGAGAAGGGAGCATCTCATTGGTTAAGTCCTAAGATGATGGGAGGGGTCTGAATGGAATGGAGGTGTCACAAAAAAATAGGTGGGGCTACAATTGGCTGTCAATCAGTGACTTGGTGGAACCAATCAAAAGGTTTTGCTCCTCACAACAAAACACAATGATTGGTTCAAAGCAGCAGGCTACATTTAGCATATTGGAGCTTCATCCATGTTTTGGTGGCATGGTGCCTCATTCACCTCTCAATACTGACTAGAGCTGTGTGCTGACTTTGTGCCCTTCGAGCAGAGCTCTCAGAATATGCACACATCATTCTCACATGGGCCATTCCCTGAAATAAATATCAATGATAGTTTATCATTTAGCTTTTACACATTTTTAGAACTAAATTGAGGTTCAAGTCAGTAAGCATTTGAAACCGGAAAGTGCTTTGGTTTACCTCAGCGAGCACATACGGACACAAGTAAACCGCTCTTACACGTTTAGGTATGGATGCTTTAAGCGTTGGCAACGCTTAGGTTGTGGGTTCGTTTCCCACTGGGACCACATACACTGAAAAATGTATGCATTCACTACTGTAAGTCGCTTTGGATAAAAGCATCTGCTAAATGGCATATGTATTATATTATATCATATTAAATGTTCAAATGAAATTAAATGAAATGTATTTCTACAGCGCTTTTCACAAATGCATTGTCATAAAACGCTTAACAGAAGGGAATCCAGGCCTAGACCCCCAAGAGCAAGCCTAAGGTGACAGTGGCAAGGAAAAACCTCCCTTGATTGGGAGAAACCTTGGGAGGAACCAGACTAAAAGGGGGGGAGCCCATCCTCTTCTGGACAGCACAGGGTGTGTCCAAAAAAGACCGTATCATGGTCAGTCCAGAAGTGACTCAGGGCTGGCTGACTTTGCGCCTCCAAGGTATGTAGTCAGTGCCCCCCACTTTTGATCCAGATCACCAGATCACCATCCCAGGGAACCTCTCCAGGTTGTGGCTCAACAGTAGGTGGCTCACAAAGCCTTTAAAACCAATCCTTCCAGGGAATTTTAATCCACCAACAGACAAGGAATGGTCACGTCTGCACCCCATTGTTCATTTAATTATTATTATTATTATTTTAATAAAATTGAGTAGGGACAGATGCAATTAAAAGTTTGTCGCATTGAATTACAGCAGGGGAAAAGACAAGATACAAAGAAAAAACTAAACAAATTATAGCAATGTTCCAGTGTGGGTAAATCTTTAAGCACTCAGACTTTGTTTGTACATTTGAGCAAGGTTCTGAACCCGTGTTCAGGAATTCAGTAAATATCAAGCTATATATACTGTATATACAGTATAGTATCCCTCACTGTTTAAAAACTGGAACCACCTCCAATCCGTAGTAAACACCTGTTCCAACATCACTGGGGTGCCTCTCAGAAGCCTTGTCTCATTCTATGAGCAGCAGGCCAGGAGGAAGGCTCCACGACATCCTGGGGGACAGCACCCATATCCTCTATCCCCACTGTCAAATGCTCTCTCTCGGGCGCTGTCTGCACCTCCCCAGGGGCTCTACCAATCAACGCAGAGCCTCTTTCATACCTAAGGCCATCTGCCTGGTAAACAAGGCACTAAAAGACAATCCTAGGCTCTACCTGGAGCTTAGCGTGTGAAATGCCTTACCGTGCATGTGGAATAACTGTACATTTTTTACACTTATTTATTATTTTTAAAAAATATATTAATTGCACTTGTGCATCCAGCCCCAATATAGCTTTATTGTACCTGTCTGTGTCTGATTCTTGTCCGTTTTTACCATGCCCAAATTCAAATTGCCCCTCTGGGATTAATAAAGTTGTGTTGTATTGTATTGTATTGTTTGTGTTGTATTGTATTGTATTGTATTGTATTGTATTGTATTGTATTGTATTGTATTGTATTGTATTGTATTGTATTGTATTGTATTGTATTGTATTGTATTGTATTGTATTGTATTGTATAACACATATGAGGACAGGTGTCCACCAAGTATCTACGTAGCTAGTAAATGGTAATTATAGTAGCGATGACAGTTTTCACCTGGTTGAAGAACCACTTGGAGAATCCGACGCCGAACTTGATGGGCACGGCGCAGATGCCCCTCTTCTTCCAGCGGTTGTTGGCGTTGAACTGCGCGATGGCCAGGCGGCGGTTGTGGTACGCCGACCTCTCCAAACACTGTTCCCAGCAGCGCACCATGTCCCGGGCGGAGAACAGCTGCTTGTGGTGGGTGTAGCAGATCTCATCCCTGTACAGGTTTATGTCCCTCACCTGCGGAGAGATAGATAGATAGATAGATAGATTGTTTATTGTCCTTTTCAGGAAATTTGTTGACAGAGAGAAAGCCTCACATAAATTACATAAATACAAATGTACACACCACTATTACATACATACATTAAATATTCCCACATGGGTACATCATACTCATCTATACATTATTTTTTACCGAGGTATTTTGTTTAATGATGCTATGGCAGAGGGGACAAAACTCCTGCCAAAGCGTGCCCGTTTCCAGGCAAGGGTTCTGTATCTGCGACCTGATGGAAGTAGTGTGAAGAATGGGTTGAGGGGGTGGCTGGGGTCATGTGCAATGGTACGTGCTCTGCGTGTAATGGCTCTGCTGTTGAGGTCTGAGAGGTTGGGGGTGGGGAGGCCAATAATTTTGGAGGCATTGTGTGTAATGCGTGTGAGTTTGTTCCTGTTGAAAAAACAAGGGAGCGGGAGAGAGACGCAGGTCACGAACTGCACCAGAAACTGGCGAGCTCATCAAGGGGGCCTGTGGTCAGAGTGGCCCAATGCACCCTGGGTAACAACACATGCAGTGAGGATCTAAGACCCTGGACCTTGCAGCTAAACATATAACAGCGGCCCACTGCGCTGGGGATCAAAGATGTAGGTTACGTGTTCTGGGGCCCATTGTAGCCCCATAGCTCAGTTGGTAGAGCATGACGCTGAGCAATGCCAAGGTTGTGGGTTCGATCCCATGGGACTACAGGTCCGTCGTTCTGATGGGACGGTAAAAACCGAGTTCTGACTCTCTGTGGTCATAAAAGACCACATGGTGCTTCTCGAAAAGAGTAGGGTGTTAACCCGGTGTCCTGGCCAAATTCCCAACCAAGGCTATATATACTGTATATATATATACATGGAGTTCATTCATTCCCTCCCTCCCTCCTCTCCTCTCCTCTATCTGATGTGTGGTGAGTTTGTACTGGTGCACTGTGGCTGCCGTCGTGTTCACCCAGGTGGGTGCTGCACATTGGTGCTGGTTGAGGTGAGTTGCTCCCCTATCGTTGTAAACACTTTGAGTTCCTTGGAAAAAGAAGTGCTTTATAAATGCAATGTTCATTCATTCATTCATTCATTCATCATTGCACCCTGGGTAAAGACACCTGCAGTGAGGCCCTTACACCCTGGACCTTGAGAACCAGGCACCAAACATATAATACAACCTTCACATGTAAACATATAAGAGAGAGCACTGTGCTAGGACACTGTCTCTCTCACCTGCTACACACTGGACAGGACACACTCGATCTCTCTCACCTGGCCACACTCGATCTCTCTCACCTGCTCGGGAGTCAGGCCACACTCGATCTCTCTCACTCGATCTCTCACCTGCTCTCTCTCACCTGCTCGGGAGTCAGGACACACTCGATCTCTCTCACCTGCTCGGGAGTCAGGACACACTCGATCTCTCTCACCTGCTCGGGAGTCAGGACACACTCGATCTCTCTCACCTGCTCGGATCTCACTCGATCTCTCACCTGCTCGGACACACTCGTCAGGACAGGACACTCGATCTCTCTCACCTGCTCGGGAGTCAGGACACACTCGATCTCTCTCACCTGCTCGGGAGTCAGGCCACACTTGACGGCCACCTCGTGGACCGCGCTCTCCATCATGGTGAGCCCCTGGGGACCCCCGAAGCCGCGGAAGGCCGTGTAGGAGGGCAGGTACGTCATGCACACGAAGCCCCGCCCGCGCAGGTTGGGGATCTTGTAGCCGTTGTCCATGTGGAGCAGCGCCTTCTCCATCACCTGAACACAGGGGGGGGGACGCGCAAAGCAACGCGCATAGCATAGCAACGCACCGTCTGTCTGTCAGTTTACAAATCACAACCAACTGCAGAGATAAAGGAAACACCAACATAGAGTGTCTTAATGGAGTGTTGGGGCCACCATGTGGTTCTGTGTGGCTCAGTAGGTAGAGCATGGTTCTGTGTGGCTCAGTAGGTAGAGCGTGGTTCTGTGTGTCTCAGTAGGTAGAGCATGGTTCTGTGTGGCTCAGTAGGTAGAGCGTGGTTCTGTGTGTCTCAGTAGGTAGAGCGTGGTTCTGTGTGTCTCAGTAGGTAGAGTGGTTCTGTGTTCTGTGTGGCTCAGTAGGTAGAGCGTGGTTCTGTGTGGCTCAGTAGGTAGAGCGTGGTTCTGTGTGGCTCAGTAGGTAGAGTGTGGTTCTGTGTGGCTCAGTAGGTAGAGCGTGGTTCTGTGTGGCTCAGTAGGTAGGCGTGGTTCTGTGTGGCTCAGTAGGTAGAGCGTGGTTCTGTGTGGCTCAGTAGGTAGAGCATGGTTCGTGGTTCAGTGTGTGGCTCAGTAGGTAGAGCGTGGTTCTGTGTGGCTCAGTAGGTAGAGCATGGTTCTGTGTGTCTCAGTAGGTAGAGCATGGTTCTGTGTGGCTCAGTAGGTAGAGCATGGTTCTGTGTGGCTCAGTAGGTAGAGCGTGGTTCTGTGTGGCTCAGTAGGTAGAGCATGGCGTTGGCAACGCTTAGGTTGTGGGTTTTACTCCCAATGGGACCACATACTGTATACTGAAAAACGTATGCATTCACTACTGTTAATCACTTTGGATAAAAGCGTCTACTAAATGGCATATATATTATTATAGAACAGCATTGCTAGAACAGCAATGTTGTATAAAAAGTTGTGTAAATGTGAAAAAAAGCACCTGTCTATCTATCCGTCTATCAGTCTATATACTGTATATATATGTCTACCTTTCTGTCTGTCTGTCTGTCTGTCTGTGTCTGTCCTTCCTTGAACTCACAAATGGAGACTGATCCAGAGTGCAGCCTCCGTTGCTGTAGAAGCTCATGTCAGCCGCCAGTATCGTCCCGTCATTCATAAACCCCACCTGAGACGAGAGGGGGTCATTACCATGGGACCGTGCGCAAGAGGCTCGCACACAAAACCCCAGAAGGCCTTACGCACACACACACAGATACATCACACACACACACAGAGAGATACACAGATACACCACACACAGATACACCACACACACACACACACAAAAATACACCACACACTACACACACACTCACGCATGCACAGACACACATGCAAGCACACATGCAAGCACACACACAGATACACCACTCACACACTCACACTCTCACTCACACACTACACACACACACACACGCACAGACACACATGCTACACACACAAACGCACACACGCACGCACGCAAGCACAGACACACACGCTACACACACAAACGCACACACGCACGCATGCAAGCACAGACACACACACACAATACTCACACACACACACTCACACACACACTCACACACACACACTCACAGCACCACACACACACACACGCACATACTCTCTCTCTCTCTCACACAAACACACACACACACACACACACACACCTTGTACTTCCCCAGGAAAGGGTGTCGCCCACTGGTAATCAGCATGTCGTCCCCACGGTCCAGAACACAGCGTACCACCCGGCCCGTCCTTCAGCAGACCACACACACACACACACACACACACACACACACACACACACACACACCGGGGTAATTACTGCTCACAGGGAGGTACCATGGAGCCAAGGCTCATTAAACAGGATGTGGGCTGAAATCCCAAAGGGTGACACTGCCATTACACTTTAGAGCATGGCACTTCACTAACCTTAATTTCTTCAGAAAATACCCAGCTGTATAGACGGATAATAAATATATAAAACATAAGCCATGCAGGTCACACTGGATATGGTTGTGGAATGTACAATGTCATATCAGAGTTGTGCTTAGGAAATGCACGGGAGCTACCATGTACCTCCACAGGGAGGCAGTGTTTCCCACAGAATATATATATACACCAGAGTCTGCCTTTGTGCAGTACTGCTCATTGTACTAGCTTCTGACCAGAGATCACTCAGCAGCCAGGTTAAAAGACACCTAGAGTAGGGCAAACCCAGGAGGAGTGTAGTTATTGCTTTATTCCTTTACTTGATTTGTGCTGAAATGTAAAAGCACTTTGAGCTGCGTTCTGTATGAAAAGTGCAATATCATTTTATCATTTTACATTTTGCATTTAGCAGACGCTCTTATCCAGAGTGACTTGCAAGATGTGAATATCAATAAAGTTTATTCTTATTATTGTTACTAGTTGGACAAATCAACCACTTGTATACCTGTTTCATAAGGCCCAATTACCTTAATATTTGTGTGTTATGTCAAACGTTTCCCTGGGCTTATTTGACAAATATTTATTATATACAAAATTCAAAGTACAATTAAATATAAATGTGAAATGTTAACTCTCAGGTGAAAACAGCCAACAGTAACCTTTAAGAAATAAAGTTTGACAGGAGCAAAAAGCTTTTTTGGCTGCAACAACACGGCTGTTGATTGGACAGACTCTTGCTGTAACAACACAGCTGCTGATTGGATGGACTCTTACTTGTGAGCAGCAGTGGCTGCTGATTGGACAGACTCTTGCTGCAACAACACGGCTGCTGATTGGACAGACTCTTACTTGTGAGCAGCAGTGGCTGTTATTGCGGAGAGAGGGGCGATCTTCATGACCTTTCCCCCGAACCCCCCGCCCAGCCTCTTCACATGACAGGTGATCTTATTGGAGTCCACGCCCAGTGCCAGACCCACCACCTCCTGGGGAGAGACGACCACAACAAGGCAAAACAATAATAACCGGGCCTGACACGCTCGCCGAAACGCTAAAACTGGGGATGGCCCATACTTGCACTGCAACACAACAAATGTTATTGTTTATTTCTAAACAGGCCAGGCAAATGCAACCAATGAACCCTAGACTGACTGTCTCAGACACATTGTAGTGTAGTCTAGCAAAAAAAGTCCTTACAAATAGTTAACATCTATTTTAACACACTGCATCATTAAAAATGGCCAAATAACAATAGTTCCATGTATTTTGTGTATGACATGCCGATCAATCAACAATGCAAATCTTTGACGGCTATTTTCTCAAAACAAGGCTTTTAGCTCATACTTTTTCAGTTATCTCAACTTGTGAATAAGTTATTGCCACCAGATTTTATGAGACGATTCTTGGATGTATTCCTAAGATAAATACAGAGGGGATTTTTGATATCTTGTTTATTTAAGATTTTATGAGCAATTATATCCACAAAAATAGTCGAAAATGCGTTTTTATTTGCATACAGTTACATCTTGTACGTTCCTGAAGTGTATGAAGCAAATACTCAAAATCCCCTCTGTATTTCTCTTAATATTAAGTGTCTTAACAAAAGGAGACAACAACAATGTTAGTCACTCACTCCTATCTTGCTGTAACTGAATTTGAATTGTATGCATAAATTAGCATATTTAATGAATGTGTGCCTAATTTGCATATTTTCATCTACATTTTCAGAAAAGTGCAAATACAAAAAACCTGGGTGTGGGGGTGGGGGTGGGTGAGTGGGGGTGGGGGGGTCTGACCTGGGTGAGTGAGTGAGGGGGGGTAAGTCTGACCTGGGTTGAGTGGGGTGGGGTCTGACCTGGGTCAGCGCTGAATGAGGGGGTCTAACCTGCGTGAGCGCTGAATGAGGGGGTAAGTCTGACCTGCGTGAGCGCTGAATGAGGGGGGTAAGTCTGACCTGCGTGAGCGCTGAATGCTGGCTGGTCAGGTACAGGTCCATCTCCCCGTCTTCGCCTCTGGGCGCCGCGATGATCACGTGCGTCTCCATGTAGAAGTGCTCCTGGCCCCCCATGTAGATCTCGCCTGTGCCCCAAACCCGAGAGGGAAGCATCCCGCTTAGCGTGGACTCGGGACCGCAGCGCTTTGGGACTGGACTACTCATCAATCAGGAGGCTCATTTCCCGGGGGGGGGAATCGCCTCAGTAAATATCCAACCACAGAGTAAACATACACCAGCAGAACAAGAGGCCACAGGTGGAAATTAGTTGAAGGCAAATTCCACACGGATATTAGGAAGTTTTTCTTTACACAGAGAGTTGTCAATGCCTGGAACAGCTTGCCAGGTCGGGTAGTAGAGGCAGAAACAGTCCAGGATAGATATAGTAGTAGATATTATTAGTGTTAATGAAGGGGTTAATGAAATCAGGTGTGTTCATGAAATCAGGTGCGTTAGTGAAGGGGTTAATGAAATCAGGTGATTTAATGAAATCAGGTCCATTAGTGAAGGGGTTAATGAAATCAGGTGTGTTAGTGAAGGGGTTAATGAAATCAGGTGTGTTAATGAAATCAGGTGTGCCAATGAAGGGTTAATGAAATCAGGTGTGCTAGTGAAGGGGTTAATGAAATCAGGTGTGTTAGTGAAGGGGTTAATGAAATCAGGTGATTTAATGAAATCAGGTGTGCTAGTGAAGGGGTTAATGAAATCAGGTGTTCATGCTGGGCTGGAACAGAAGCCTGCACAGTACATCTCCAGGACTCCAGGGCTGAACCTGGGCAACCCTGTTCTATACCAATAATTTACTGTGGACATCTGCCTAGCATTCCTATTGTAGATAATAAGAACTTTTCAATTAAATTATGTTACATTATAATAGTTGATAAAACCACAGGTAATAATTCAGAGAATACCCCTTAATTGAGTGAAGAAGTGCCATTAGTTAGACGTGTACATATTTGTGCTTGACTGGCTCACTGACTCACCTTCCAGAATCCGGTCCACCTTCTCAAAAGCCTCGTCCACGTTCCCCCGCTCCAGTTTCCTCTTGGGGTTGAAGAAAGACTGATGCTGGATGGCCTCCTGGATCAAGGCAAAAAAATATTTCAGTTCTTTAGATATTTCTATTTCTTCTATAGAAAGATATTTCTATTTCAGTATTTCAGTTCTTCAAAAGAAACTGCTGCAGAACTGACACGGATGTCTTTATGCTGCACATAAAACCAAGCTGACTTTGATTAATTACATGCAATGAAATGAAAAGTTTCATTGCCAATAGCTAGCTAGAGAGGTAAAGGTAAGGTTAGCAAATCAAATGATTTACTATCAATGTCTTGATAGTAGTTTACTTGCTTTATGTTCTATGAGCTCGGCTCAGTTCTCTCTACTACAAACTTGATAGCTGTACATGCACAACCTAACCTAAGTTGGTAGGTGTATGAAATGGGTTGGTAGGTGTATGAAATGGGTTGGTAGGTGTGTGAAATGGGTTGGTAGGTGTGTGAAATGGGTTGGTAGGTGTATGAAATGGGTTGGTAGGTGTATGAAATGGGTTGGTAGGTGTGTGAAATGGGTTGGTAGGTGTATGAAATGGGTTGGTAGGTGTATGAAATGGGTTGGTAGGTGTGTGAAATGGGTTGGTAGGTGTATGAAATGGGTTGGTAGGTGTATGAAATGGGTTGGTAGGTGTATGAAATGGGTTGGTAGGTGTGTGAAATGGGTTGGTAGGTGTATGAAATGGGTTGGTAGGTGTGTGAAATGGGTTGGTAGGTGTATGAAATGGGTTGGTAGGTGTATGAAATGGGTTGGTAGGTGTGTGAAATGGGTTGGTAGGTGTGTGAAATGGGTTGGTAGGTGTGTGAAATGGGTTGGTAGGTGTGTGAAATGGGTTGGTAGGTGTATGAAATGGGTTGGTAGGTGTGTGAAATGGGTTGGTAGGTGTATGAAATGGGTTGGTAGGTGTATGAAATGGGTTGGTAGGTGTATGAAATGGGTTGGTAGGTGTGTGAAATGGGTTGGTAGGTGTGTGAAAAGGTTTGTGCTCAGGTTCGCAGGAGACACACACACACACCTCGATGGTGAAAAAGACCGGTGACAGGTCCTCGTACGTCACTTTGACCTTGGCAGCCGCTCTTTTGGCCTGTTCCCGAGTTTTGGCCACGATCGCACCGATGATCTGGCCCACACAGATCACCTGCGCAGGTACGAGAGGGGAGAAAGAAAACAATACAGTGGCAGATAGGGTGGCCATACGTCTGGCATTACGCCGGACAGTCCGGTTTCAAGCGCTCTGTCCTCCGTCCGGTACCATCCTCTGCCCATTTGTTTTGTCCTCCTTTTGAAGTCTAGACGAGAAAAACACTCAATTCTTCATCAAATCACATTTGTTTATTTATTTGACAAATAACGAATCGCCTGTGTCATTGGCCTAATAAATGTCAACAAATACCACGCTTTAATATGACGTTCTTACATACACAGTGGGCGCGAGTGGCAAGCCATGCGATTTTTCTTTAAGTGCTAACGGAGAGAGTTCGGTGCTATCATAACACTGCAACATGCCGAGGACTTCATACAACTCAGAGTGGTCAAAGGAGCTCTGATTTATTTATTTATAGTAGACCATCCAGTTATTGTGAGTACACATGTTCAATATCAGTTAATCTGTATAGATTATGGTTTTAAATTGATCATACTGTAATAATTACATGTTAAATTGCCACTACCTGAAGTGTCCTCCATTCTGGGGTTTTGGACATATGGAGGCACAGATGTTCACAGATGTGCCTACCTCTGAAAGATTATGATTTAACATGCATATCTATATATGGATGTATATTTGATCTGCATTTACTTTAGATTTATAAATGGTTTGGTGCATATGTCCAACTAATCGCAACCCTGCGGTTTTATACAGAGAACGATGTTCAGAGAATGTGTCGTTTGGTATTCAGCCGGCTATTCGTCGTCGTCTCAAAGATGTCACCTTGTTTTCCGCTTCACCTCCTACGAGAAATGACCTTGTTTTCTTTCCAGAGACAAAATGGTTGCGGATGATGGGCGGGCAGAGCGTGCCTCCTCTTTAGAGAAACATTTCTTTGTGCTCTAACAGGTGATTTAAAACTGTCACCAAGGACAGAGAGCCCTCTCTGTTCAGTCTCGGCAGATGAGTCATCTCCCCCTGCTCAATTCACGATTCTCACAGTGCGATATCACTTAAATACAGAGCACCTAAATGCTGTGCTTTTTGTGAATGTGTGTGTGTGTGTGTGTGTGTCTTGTGTGTCTCACAGAATACTGGTAACTGTTAATGATCTCTCCTATATTTTGGGTTAATGATGTTGTAACTATTTGAATATTTGTAACAGGCAGTGATTGCCAATCATGGAATGGTGATGAAGTGGTTCTGTGTGGCTCTGTGTGTCTCAGTAGGTAGAGCGTGGTTCTGTGCGTCTCAGTAGGTACAGCGTGGTTCTGTGTGAATTTGCCTTTAACTAATTTCCACCTGTGGCCTCGTTCTGCTGACCCCACTTATCTTAAAAAATCTTTGGTATTTTACTTTGTTAATCCCTTTTAGGAATTTAAAAACCTCAATCAGATCCCCCCTAAGTCTCCGTTTGCTAAGTTTAAATAGATTGAGTGCCTTAAGTCTATCCTCATAACTTTGACCTTTCATACCAGGTATCAGTTTAGTTGCCCTTCTTTGGACTTTTTCAAGAACACAGTGCAGTACCTCTTCCTCGGCGAAGAGTTCCTCTGGGTTGTCGAACACCATCCTCCGGTTCTGACCCGGGACGTCACGGGCAGAGACGTAGGCGACCACGCCGGGCATGCTCAGGGCCTCGGACTCGTCCACAGAGCTTGGGTTCGAACCCCAAAATCAAAACAACACACAGCGTGATCCGCTTCAAAACACACTCATTGTATTTATACTTTCACTTATTTTTTTATATTTGTTTTATTTGTTTTGTCCTGTTTTTCTCAAAAATTTGGTAGTCAATTACACCCTCTATTTATTTCATCAGCCCCAATCGGGGGGGGCGTTTGTCTGTCCACCCCAGAGGGAGGGGGAAGGGTGAGTCGGCTCGGGTCTGCCGTGAAGCACGTAAGGGAGTCTCCAGAACGTGGGGGGGAATTCCGTCTCGAAGGAAGAGGAGGTCGCTGCCCTCCGAGAATTAGCTTGCCTCATAGAGACGAGCGGCAGACTTGTGTGGGGAGGGTAAATCAAAATAAATAGAGGGTGTAATTGACTACAAAAATTCGGGAAAAAACTGGAAAAATAAATAAAAACAACATTTGAAAGGGTCAAGGATAATGTGCGTGTCTGTTAGATAATGAGAGCCTAAACATCTTACTTATGAAACCAAGTCTTGTGCATAACTCATATGCAGAACGCACACGGGCGTGGACACTCACATCATCTTGGCGTGCGCTCTGGTGCTGGTCACCATGACCAGGAAGAGCTCGTCCTGGACGGTGGGCGTGTCGTCAGAGTACTTGGCCTCTCCAGTGGCCTGCTGGAAAGAGGAGTGGTGCACTTTGGGACGGCCCACAGGATCTTCGGAGGACTGGTTCTCAGAAACGAGCTGGAAAGGGGGGGGGGGAAAGTCGTGATGTTTTAACACAGAACTGCCAGATTATCGCTGATCTGCTCCTGTGATTTACTCTGGGTGACTTCAATTACACAACCTTCACATTCAGTGAATGAAAAAATGTAAAAAAACAAACAAACAAAAAAACATATTTGAGGAAATGAAATTGCTGGCGCTGGAATTTTCCTGGGCGGCACAGTGGTGCAGTGGATAGCGCTGTCGCCGCACAGCAAGAAGGTCCCGAGTTTGAATGCCTTTCTGTGTGGAGTTTGCATGTTCTCCCCGTGTCCGCGTGGGTTTCCTCCGGTTTCCTCCCACAGTCCAAAGACATGCACTTTAGGATAATTGGAGAGTCTAAATTGCCCTGTAGGTGTGAGTGAATGGTGTCTGTGCCCTGCAATGGATTGGCGACCTGTCCAGGGTGTATTTCCTGCCTCTCACCCAATGCATGCTGGGACCAGGAACAAGCGGGTTAGATAATGAATGAATGAATGAATGAATGAATGAATGAATGAATGAATGAATGAATGAATGAATGAATGAATGAATGAATGAATGGATGAATGAATGAATGAATGGACTTGTCCTTCGGCACTCACCCACCTGGTAGGACTGCTGTCCCTGCGGCACCTCGTTTCTGAAAGGCTTCAGGGCGCTGAGGTATTCCTGGGGCAGGTCGCTCACGCTGACGCCCTGCAGGATGACATCAGAGCCGCGGTTACCCCAGCGTCGCCACGGTTACCCCAACGTCGCCGCGGTTACCCCAACGACACCACACCGGGACAGCAGAACATAAGAAGAACATAAGAATACATAATGATGAGAACGGGGCGTTCGGCCCATCTAGGCTCATCATGTCCTAATCTAAAGAGTATCTAGTACTACATCTAGCCTGGACTTGAATAGCCCAAGTGTTTCTGCCTCTACTACCTGACCTGGCAAGCTGTTCCAGGCCTTGACAGCTCTCTGTGTAAAGAAAAACTTCCTAATATCTGTGCGGAATTTGCCTTGAACTAATTTCCACCTGTGGCCTCTTGTTCTGCTGACCCACAGCTCGTGACTGACAGATCGTGGCAAAGAAGCCGTCGTTCACCGCAAACACACCTGCACCTCGTTTCTCTTGGGCGAGTTCAGGTCAAGCCGACGTTAAGAGGCACTCAGGGGGGTGCTCTGAAGAATGACGCACGGTGGAAGTGCTCTGTGTGAACGCGCTGAGCGGTCATAAATCACCCTCGAGAGGACCCTGGGCCTGATTTATGACTGCATGGCCAATACTTTCCAATAATTTTCTCACACTCACTGACTCTTTTCTTGTGAACTTAACATAAGTCAAGCCACAATATATAAATGGAGGTAACCAGTATATATACAGGTAACTGCCTAAATAAAGGAAACGGCAACAAAGTGTCTTAATAGGGCAGTTGGGCCTCCACGAGGCACCAAAACAGCCTCAATGCACCTTGGCATAGATGATAGAAATGCAACAACATTCTTCCACAAGAAATTCCATCATTTGGTGTTTTGTTGATGGTGGTGGAAAACGCTGTCTCAGGTGCCGCTCCAAAATCTCCCATAAGTGTTCAACTGGGTTGAGATCTAGTGACTGTGACGGCCATGGCATATGGTAGGTAGAGCGTGGTTCTGTGTGGCTCAGTAGGTAGAGCGTGGTTCTGTGTGTCTCAGTAGGTAGAGCATGGTTCTGTGTGTCTCAGCAGGTAGAGCGTGGTTCTGTGTGTCTCAGCAGGTAGAGCACGGCACTGACAACGCTTAGGTTGTGGGTTCAATTTCCATTGGGGCCACATTTACTGAAAAATGTATGCATTCATTCCTGTAAGTCAGTTTGGATAAAAGCATCTGCTAAATGGCATGTGTTATATTATATTATATTATTATTATATTATATAATCTTACCCTCTCTCTGAGCTCCAGCACCACCTGCATGTAGAACTTGAACAGGAAGCTGAGCGTCAGGGTCTTGCGGAACTCCACCTTCCCGCCGTGGGCCGAGGGGGACAGCGTCACCTCATCTCCTAGCAACCGGCACGCCTCCCCGAGCAGCTCCCCGTCCCAGGACCTGGGGGGGGGGACCCAAACGCCTGTGTTTAATTAACGCTCTTAACTGGCTCACTTACGGTCATCCTGGGACGAGTGGCACAACATCCTCACCCTTCTGGTGACTTAGGGATGCGTCACGCTTAAACCGTCACGTTTTATGTCATGAGCATCATCATCATCATCATCCAGTAATTTATGGTCATTTGCTGTAATGTAATGAAATGTTTTGAAAACATTTTAGGGATGTGTGGGAAATATCTGGAGAACGTAATGGATCGAATATACAGGTAACTGCCAAAATAAAGGAAACTGTTTGTTAACCCAGAGGGTCACTCAAAGGGTAGGAGAGTCCCAGCTGGGCAGGGGGTTGGAACGTTGGAAGTTGGAAACGGGAGGGACTGGCCGTGGCACCGCCTGATGGACAGTCAAGGTATTGCACTGGTTTAATGGAAACTGCAGCATTGCCTTTATTTTGGCAGTTACATGCAGAAAAGGTCATGAAAGGGCGGCGGATAGCGCAGTGGTTTTGGCTGGTCCAATACGAGTGTGCGCTGCCTGTCAGGGACGCGGTTCATCAGCCCTGATCAGGGGCGGCGTCTCCCAGGAGGAGGGTGAGCCGGCTCGAGTCCGCCGTGAAGCACGTAAGGGAGTCTCCAGAACGTGGGTGGGCGAATTCCGTCTCGAAGGAAACAAAGTTTGCTGCCCTCTGAGAATTAGCTTGCCTTGTAGAGACGAGCAGGGGAGGAAAAATGTAAATAAATAGAGGGTGTAATCGGCTACTAAATTGGGAGAAAAACGGAGAAGAAATCTACAACGATTTTTTTAAAAGAAAAGCTAATGAAGCGCCTGTACCTGCCAGCCAGCTCCTCACAGGTGTGTGCCGCTCTGAACAGCGTGGGGCCCACGCCCCCGTAGTAAACGTTCAGAGACTCCACCACATCCGTGTCTTCTGCGAACGCCACCTTCATCCCGGCGTTGACGATGGAGAAGGCAAACTCCCTGCGCTGGGCCTGGCGGAAGGCTGAGATGAACTCCCACTGCAGGAGAAAGAGAGAAAGGAGAAAGAGAGAAAGAGAGAAAGAGAGAAAGAGAGAAAGAGAGAAAGAGAGAAAGAGAGAGATGCTGTTAACCAAGTTATCTTTAAGGCGAGACACACCCAATGAAATGGTCTTTTTTGGTCCCACCGTGAATTTTCAGATTTTTCAATATTTTGCTGAATAAACATCTGTTTTATCACACCTCATAATTAAAGATGGCCAAATAACAATAGTTCCATGTATTTAACATTTTATGACATGCTGATCAATGCTGATCAATCAACAATGCCAATGTTTGAAACTAGGTTTTTAGCTCATACTTTTTCAGTTATCTCAACTTGTGAAGAAGTTATTGTCACCAAATTTTATGAGATGATTCTTGGATGTATTCCTAAAATAAATATAGAGGGATTTCTGATATCTTGTTTATTTCAGATTTTATGAGCAATTATATCCCAAAAATAGGCAAAAATGCGTTTTTATTTGCATACAGTTACATCTGGGAAAAATCTGAAACAAATTTAAAAAAAAATATATATTTTTTTAAAGGCATCTACTGTGTTTTTTACAAGACAATAAAACCAAGAGGAAAGTCTTTGGGTCAATGCAACAAGTGTTGTAAGCCAGCTTTGAAAGGGCAGTGTATATGGCACTCACTGAACACTTTCACTGGAGAATTTTTAACAGATATACGTAGACCTGAAATGAAAATGAGGAAGTGAAGTACTGAGTCATCAAGCTCAAAATGGTGAGCAACGAAGACCATGTGATAGGTAAACCATTTACTGTGATGTTGGATTGGTAGAGTAAATACAGTTGAATTCTGGGTAACGTAGTCCACGTGATGGTGGTGCACTGTACAGCAGGATCCCCCAAATCTGGGTCTTCATGGGCCGAGCACTGCTGTTCCACCCTTCCTTACCTGGGAGTCAGGTGTGAAGTCACTCTGGCCAATCAAATCGCATTAATTATTCAATTAACGACCTGACAGAAAGGACCAGACCAGGACCGGATTTGGATTTGTGGGCCAGATTTGAGGAACCCCTAATATAGAGTGTGGCATCGGGACGTCAGAAGAACATGTCTGTCTGTCTGTCTCACCGGTCTGGAGTGTGGGATGTGGACGGACAGGACAACTTCGTCTGGTCTGAGAGAGGTCTTCCCAAAGCCCGTAAAGAACTCCTCGTTCAGAGGAACCTCTCTCGTTCCGCCTGGAAAAGGGGAAGAACGCACACGGTTACCCTTCACCCTCCACAGTGATTTATACATTGCAGCGCCGGTTCAATAAACACGCCATTTGTGAGAAGCTATTAAAATGTGAACAATGGGGGCCTCGGGTGGCGTAGCGGTCTAAGCATTCACTTGGGAATGCGAGTTGCCTACTGCAGCTGCGGTCCACAACCCGTCTGCCCCAGCGGCGATTGGCTGTCCACCCCAGGGGGAGGGGGGAGGGTGAGCCGGCATGAGCTCGCCGAGAAGCTCAAAGGGTGTCTCTAGAAAGTAGGCGGACGAATCATCGCCGGCCTCGGGGAATTAGCTTGTCCCGGAGTGACGGGCGGCGAGTTTGTGGGGGAGGGCGAATCGAAATAAATAAGAGGGTATACTTGGCTATTACACTACCGGTCAAAAGTTTTAGAACACCCCCATTTTCCAGTTTTTACAGAAATTTAAGCAGTCCAGTGAATAACCTGAAATGGTACAAAGGTAAGCCAGAGGTAAAAAATGTTTAAAAATTAAAAAATTAATGTCAAAATAAAAAGTTACCGCTTACCTTTGTACCATTTCAGGTTATTCACTGGACTGCTTAAATTTCAGTAAAAACTGGAAAATGGGGGTATTCTAAAACTTTTGACCGGTAGTGTAAATTGGGAGGAAAAAACTGCAGGAAATCAAAAACAAAATTAAAAAATGTTAAAAAGTGAGCAATGGTGTTGAAATGAAATGAGTATGAAATGACTCTCCAGTCAAGCCGTGGTGGATGTGCAGGTGGACAGGTAAGAATCGGAGGCCGATACCTTTCGACATGACCAGCAGGCTACAGTCCGCAGCGGCCAGGATGCAGTTGAGGTCATACTTGGGGTTGGCGCTCAGGATGTTGCCCCCAATGGTCTGGTAACAACAGCGTGAGAGGCGTCAACAACTTATGGGACTAATGGAACTAATGGGATTTATTATGATTATTTCATGAGGTCTTGCCTGGCCCTGGTGCATTTTTACAATCATTGCATGTTGGGGTCTCAGATGATTACATTTACATTTTTACATTTTAAGCACTAAGCAGACGCTCTTATCCAGAGATGTGCATTCATACATGGTACGATCAATCAACCAGTCTTTTAAACTGACGATGGCCCTTTTGGGTTGGGAGATTCAACCTGTTTTTCCCCAGGAGGAAACCTAAGAGGCCAGTGTTTAACTTGGTCCATTATTTTTAAACTGTTAGGCGATACATCCTGCTCACCATAGAAGCCCTGGCTTGGTTAACAGCACAAATTTGCATTCCTTTATGGAGTGGCTTGTGTAGCTTATATTTAGCATGTTAGCCATTTTGTCTAGCTGGATATTTACTCAAAGTTCAGTACCTTTGCTTGATTGTACAACAACAGTCCCCCAGAATGCAACGCTCTGGTCATGAACATTTTACTAACCTTTTCCTTCCCAGTGTGACAGGTATGGTATGCAGCTGTCTACAACAATGTATATCGCTGTATCACTGCACTGATCTCTTGCGTGAACTATGATTGTTCTTACCATGTATTAATGCACATCTTGTAAGTCGCTCTGGATAAATGCGTCTGCTAAATGCTTAAAATGTAAATGTAATGTAAAATGAGTCAATTTAGTTTGCTTTACCACCATGGCACCCTGCTGCCCTGAATTCCTAACACTGTCATACACTCCGTCACTGTGAAACAGGAGAGGAGCAGGACTATACAATCACCTTTTTAATGGGGGCCAGATTTTAAAAAACAAAAGTGCAGGTGGACTGAATATTTTTACATTTATATTTTATTAGGCAGACGAATTGTTGAACAGGAGGGGCAGAGGGGGGAGTGTGTGAGAAACGCTAGTTTCTGTGCTAGGTGCGAGTGGAGCTGGCCCACCGCTCTCTAAACTGAATGGCCAGTGCAGCACAGTGTGTGGACGACTCACAGCCATATTGCGGATCTGCTTCCCAGCCAGGCAGCGCAGGGTCTGGAGTAGAGTCTGGTACACTTTACTCTTCTCCTGATCCAGCTCCTGCACTGCCCTCTCCAGCTCGTCCTTCACCATGGAGAGGGTGCACGCTGCCCCCAGGATCACACCTGTAACACGTCACGTGACACCGACGCCCAATGATCACACCTGAAATTAGTCACGTGACACTGACGCCCAATGATCACACGTGAAACGCATCACGTGACACTGACGCCCAATGATCACACCTGCAGCACGTCATGTGACACTGACGCCCAATGATCACGCCTGAAATTAATCACATGACACTGACGCCCAATAATCACACCCGAAACACGTCATGTGACACTGACAACCAATGACCACACCTGAAATTAGTCACGTGACACTGATGCCCAATGATCACACCCGAAACATGTCATGTGACACTGACAACCAATGATCACACCTGAAATTAGGGGGGGAAAGAAGGGGTTTGTAGTTGAAGAGTAAAGTGTTTGTTTAGATGGACCAAGCGCACTCTAATTAGATCAACTTTTTAAGGCAGATATAAAAGACATTTATAAAACGATGGGCTCATCTCTGCAAATGCCTTTCCTGGCTTCTCAATATGACAGAAATATCATTCCTTTGATCAAAAGTCAACAGGTTTGTAATGCATTTATGTGACTTCTGTTTTAACCGCTACCAATGGCATAAGGAAATTGAATGTCTAATGCACAATGTCTGTAATCAAGTACTAACACGACTGCTGTAAAGGCTAAACTCAGTGATTCACAATATGATGTCAGATTTCAGGCCCTCAGCGATGCTCAAACGCCTGGCTCAAGTTCAGATTGTGTAATCAGAGAGGAGGGGAGGAGGGGGAATCTTATGTAACACACATTTTGGATACAGGCTGAAGTCTGCGCCAGACATGTTCCACCTGCATGCTCCAGGCAAGTCATAGCAGCGCTGAACAGGCAGGCGACTTGCGTTAGTGTGAAAGCTCTGTGGACCAGCCATGGGTTGGTCAAAAATGGCTTGCCCAGTGCAGTGCCCCACTTGAGATTATAACCTTGTGAGATTTTTTTTTTTTTTTATTTAAAAAAATATATAATTCTCCAACAATTATAGTTCTGGGCTATGTGAAGGGCAAGCTGCCTCATTATCAAATTGAGAAAATCCTTAATGAAAAATCCCTGGGACAGTACTTGGTGAAACAATCACTTTCATTTTGGTGAAACAATGCTAGTGTTTTAAATGTCATGTCCGAATCCCTCCATGTGCAGTGATACGAGTTGTGTGATATTTGAAACATACCGTTCTTCACCCTCTTAACTATGTGGAGCTCCAGCACTCGTCCAGGAGAGATGAGGACTGGGTGATAGGCCCCCTTCACAAACATCTTAGGCCCTTCAGAGATAAATAGAGACAGGGATATATCAGGGATCAAGTCCAATCAAGAAGGCTCTTCAAGCCCCATCGCGGCTGGATTATGTGAACACACGATAGACTTCAACTGTGTTCCTCTGCATGTCGGGGGGGACCAGGTTTCAGCATCAAACAACTGTCGATGTGCAAGGAAAATCTGAGCAGCTTTAGGTTTTTTTTTTTTTTTTTTTTGGTTTTTTTCATTGGCTGACACTGCAAGGAGAGAGATGGAGAGGGAGAGGGAGAGAGGGAGAGAGAGAGAGAGAGAGAGAGAAAGAGAGGGAGACAGATGGAAAGAGATGGAGAGAAAGAGAGAGAGAGAAGGGGAGAGAGAGAGAGGGAGAGAGAGAAAGAGAGAGGGAGAAGGGGAGAGAGAAAGAGAGAGGGAGAAGGGGAGAGAGAGAGAAAGACCGATAGAGAGAGAGCAAGAAAGAGAGGGAGAGAGAGATGGACAGAGATGGAGAGAAGGGGAGAGAGTGAGAGAGAGAGAGAAGGGGGGAGAGAGAGAGAAGGGGAGAGAGAGAGAGAGAGAGAGAGGGGGGAGAGGCTTGTCCAGCACAGGGTCGTGTTGATAAACTCGTAGGGCTCAAGATGGAGGTGCCGTTCACACACCCACAGTGGTGTTCCCCACCACCAGGGTGGCGTCTGGGTGCGCTGCTTTGAGCTCCAGCAGGTCAGAGAGGTCCCTGGGTGAGATCCACGTCACCCTGTCGCTCTGGAAACACAGGCGGCCGCCATCTTGCTTCTGCGCCATGAGCTGGGGATAGAGATGAGCAGCAGGGGACATCTATGATAACTTTGACATTTAAAAAAGAAAATAATAATAATTCTGTTTATGCTTTTATTCCCCATTTTTCACCCCTATTTTTAGCTTCCAATTATCCCCCCACACCCCCCCTTGTATGAGAACTCGCTGCCGTAGTCCTGAGAACGGTAGTGGGCGCTGCATCGCCTCCTCCGAGCTGGCACTATAACACACAGGACCACTCCTATACGCAGCGAGCTCATATCGGTTCCATCCCCCCTCCCTGGGGTGGACAGCCAATTGCCGCCCCCTAGTGGCACTCCTAGCCAGAGCCGATACTGGCACGACCTAGGTGGAATCGAACCCCGGTCGCAGTGGGCAGCGTCGAACGTTCTTACCACTACACCACCCAGGAGGCCCAACTTTGACCATTTTAAATCTCAGAGGAGCAAGCCCTGAAGATCACTCACCATCAGCTGAGGGGGGAAGATGAGGTCCTGGGACGGGTCGAAGGGCAAGAGGTCGTCCATGCGGAACAGCTCATCTGATATCTGCCAGGGGTATTAGAACTCTGATTAAAACAATGCACCGGGGGGTCTCACAAGCTGACAGTGCGTGTTTTATTTATGGACAGAAACTAGAGCAAGAGATGAAAGACCCAGGCTACAGAAGCATTTGTGCATCCAGTCATCACACATATGCCCCCCATCCCTTCCCCTTTTCAGAACGATTTGAGAATCTATGTCTATAGTCTACCGTCTATGGTCGGTTTTGTAGTTATTAGTCATTTTAACCCGTACTTACCCCTCTCTTATTTGCCCATAGGGTCACTCTTTCTGCCTTAATAAAAAGCAAGAGCCACGTTTTGAGCTTGAGACATGGATATACGAGCGGGGGCTGGATGGAGACTCACGTCAGCATCTTCATCCTGATGGGTGGAACCGTTCTCCACGCAGCACTTGTTTCCTCCCTCCCCATTCTGGCAGCACTCTGAGGCCTGTAGAAGGCACATTCAGGGGAATTCTTATCCGGTTACACTCCCATTAAAACATCCATAGCTGAAAAGGTATAAGATCGGTCAAGAGGCATGTGGTTCATATTAGTGTCATGCGAGCAAGTTTAAGATCACTCGACCTCCCGGGTGGTCTAGCAATTCCACCAGCCACGCCAGACTCGGCTCTGTCTGGGAGTGCCACTAGGGGGCGGTGATTGGCTGTCCACCCCAGGGAGGGGGGAGGGAAGCCGATATGAGCTTGCTGCGTATAGGAGTGGCTCTGTGTACCGGAGTTACGGTCGACGGCTTGGCAAGTGCCAGCTCGGAGGAGACAGTACTTTGCCTTTGTCACTGCCGGTCACAGGGCTACGGCAGCAAACTCACAATATGAGGGGGCGATTGACATGAAAAAATAGGGTGTAATTACCTACTAAATTGGGAGAAAATGGGAAAAAATGGGAAACAAACAAATCTTTAAAGAGATCACTCACACCACAGAATGTCTTGAAACCATCGATGATCGGCCGGTAACCAGTACAGCGACAGAGGTTCCCTTGAGGAACAAAAGGAGGAGATGGGAGTTTCCACAAAACCGGGCACCCATCCCAGATTGAAAACAAGAGCATTAGGTTGCCATCATGTCCAATGTACAGGAAATGACCCCAATAAGATCTAACACGGAACCTACTGGTAAGCTGGCAAGTGGGTGTTTCAAACAATTCAGCAACCAAAAACCGTCACTCCATACCATATCATGTTAATGAATGATGTAATAATAATAATAATAACCCTCATTTATATAGCACTTTTCATCGCAGAGCGATCTCAAAGTGCTTAACAGAAAAGAAAAAGAAAAGGAAAAACTGAAAACATAGCAAAACTAAAATTTTATTCAAATTAATATAATTTTAAAAACTGTGTATGTGTGTGCGTGCGCATATGTACGCCAAACTCAGCCATAAAATTTCCTTATTTTGTGTTTTTAGTCTTAAAAATCTTTGTGTGCAGAAGGAAGGGAAACGGGCGCACCAAGCCGCTGTGTGTGGCCAGGCTCCCTCAACCCCAAGCCACTTTTGTAGCACTTCATTTCTTGCACAATATTAGCACTTGCACAATTAATTCTAGATACACTGACAGGCTAGTTGAACATATTCCTCAGGATAGTTGACCATGCTAACAGTCTAGTTGATATGAGCACATCTCGCTCCCGACATGCTAAACTGTGACTTTGTCATTTTCTGCAGTACTGCTGCTCATATTTACTCGAATGCAGTTATGCCCAAATGCATTTTTTGTGAGTCGCTCTGGAAAAGTGTGTCTGCTAAATTAACGCAACGTAATGTGATTGGCCTCTCCAGTAAAGGCTTAAACATACTTCACTTAAGCGCACGTACACGTACACGTACACAACATGAGTAGCAGTGTTCACATACTCCACTGCGTACTTTTTGTCTGTCTGAACGTTTAAAAGCCATATCCACTAGGGGCACTGTCAACCTCTCCAAAATGTTCTGCAATTTTTTGTTTTCTTGTCCTTCTTCCTGTTTCCATCTCTTCAGTCAGTTGGAGACTGGACGTCGCACATGGTATACTGCCCCCAGGATTTATGTTGGTATTGCACCTCGCATATGGGTAATGTTAATTTCTTGAGGACGTGCACAAAGGACACTCCCAACGACCACAGGATACCCAGGATAAGGCAGCATGTAGTGTAATGGTTAGGGAACTGGGCTTGTAACTCAGAGGTTGCTGGTTCAATTCCCATCTGCCCTTGAGCATGGTACTTAACCTGAATTTCTTCAGTCTCCAGCTGTATAAATGGATTGTATGTTAAGCAAACTGTGTAAGAGTGTCAAATGCCTAAAATGTAAATGTAGGATACGCGTGGCAGCCATCTTGCATACACGCACGCGTATTTAAAGTGAAGTATATTTAAGCCTTAAGGCTCCTGCTCAGGGGCTTGTGTGTGTGTGTGTGTGAGTGTGTGTGTGTGTGTGTGTGTGTGTGTGTGTGTGTGTGTGTGTGTGTGAGAGAGTGAGTGTGTGTGTGTGTGTGTGTGTGTGTGAATGTGAGTGTGTGTGTGTGTGTGTGTGAGTGTGTGTGTGTGAATGTGTGTGTGTGTGTGTGTGTGTGTGTGTGTGTACGTGTGTGTTTGTGTGTGTGTGTGTGTGTGTGTGTGTGTGTGTGTGTGAGTGTGTGTGTGAGTGTGTGTGTGTGTGTGTGTGTGTGTGAATGTGAGTGACTGTGTGTGTGTGTGTGTGTGTGTGTGAGTGAATGTGTGTGTGTATGTGTGAGTGAGTGTGTGTGTGAATGTGTGTGAGTGAGTGTGTGTGTGTGTGAATGTGAGTGTGTGTGTGTGTGAGTGAGTGTGAGTGTGTGTGTGTGTGTGTGTGTGTGTGTGTGTGTGTGTGTGTGTGTGTGAGTGTGTGGGGGCAGGACCCGTACCCCCCAGGGCCTCCCTGATGTCCTCCAGGCTGGGCTGGGGCTTGTTCCTCAGCAGGGTGTACATGGACATCACCATGCCCGGCGTGCAGAACCCACACTGGGACCCGTGGGCCTTCGCTATGCGCTCCTGCCAAACAGACAAACATTTTTAAATGTCTTTTCATTTGTGTTTCAGATGTTTCCTCCTGTTTTTTCTCCCAATTTGGCAGCCAATTATGCCCTCTATTTCTTTTAGATTTTACCCTCCCCCACGAACTCGCTGCCTGCCTCTGCAGGATGAGTTAATACCTCGAAACACAGAACAAAGAAGGAGAAAAACAGGAAGAGAAGAAGAGAAGACCAGCCGTGGCCGAGGGCCGCATTCAAGACAACCGTCGATTCATCAACGTGGTGCCCCCCAAACGGCAACTCTTACACCTCCGCCAAAACTGCCAAAAAGTTAGAAGTGGAGCACTGCCATTTTTTAATTTTATTTTTAAGTTTTTCCTCCCAATTTGGTTGCCAATTAAACCCTCAATTTACTTCAATTCCCCACCCTCAGGAGTCCGTCGCCCGTCCTCCGGGATCGAGACACACATTCCTGGTTGAGTGTTCCCGCCTCTTTCGAGACGGGAAATCTTCCACGGACTCCTTAACCTTCTCCTCGTCGAACTCGTGCCGGCTCTCCCTCCCCCTTCCCCCGGAGGCGGACAGCCAAATGCCGCCTCCGATCAGGCTGACGACCAGGGCCGGTCTGGTAGAGACACAGGTTTTGATCCGCGTCCCTGACGGGCAGCGCACACCACTCTGAAGCGCGGTGCATTAGACCGCTGCGCCATCCGCCAGGCAGGCACTGCCATTTTTGACTTGAGCAAGATACTTAACCTGAATTGTTTCAGTAAAAATATCCAGCAGTACAAATGGTAGTATGCTGGCATTGTGTTAAAAAATATAAGCTGTGGGGTGGCGGATAGCGTAGCGGTCTAACGCACCGTATCTTGGCTGGTCTGATATGGTGTGCACTGCCTGTCAGGGATGTGGTTCAAAACCCGTCTCTACCAGACCGGGCCTGGTCGTCAGCCCTGATTAGGGGGCAGTGTTTGGGTGGGCTGTCCGCCCCAGGGGAGGGGGGAGGGTGAGCCAAGGGTGACCCAAGCCGGCTCGGGTCCGCCATGAAGCACGTAAGGGAGTCTCCAGAACATGGGTGGGGGCGAATTCCATCTCGAAGGAATTGGAGTTTGTGGCCCTCTGAGAATTAGCTTGTCTCGTAGAGACAAGCGGCGGACTCGTATGGGAAGGGTACATCAAAATAGATAGAGGGTGTAATCGGCTACTAAATTGGGAGAAAAACTGGAAAAATCTGATACAAAATTATTTAAAAACAATTCTTAAAACCCTAGCTGAGCGAGGACCTGGAGAAATAGGGGTTCTAGGTTCCAGTGGATATCCAATTCACCCCCTGGCACCAGATCCAGATTATCCATCTATAAAATCTAAATATGAAGTTTGGCTATATGGTGCATATGTGCTAAAGAGAGGCCGATGGGATGGAGAGCCACAGCCAATAACCACGCCCCCCCCCCCCGCCTCACCTGTACAGGGTGCAGCTTGGTCTTGGTGCTGCCGATCCCCTCCACCGTCACCACGGCAGCCCCGTGCAGGGAGCAGATGGGCAGCAGGCAGCCGTTCGCCGAGAAATGCCTTGGGCACACAGTCAAGGAAGCGCAGCGGTTTGGCCTGGCCAGCACGGATGCCATTAGGGCTCTTTTTTTTATACATTTGGTTTTCTGATTTTATCCCGTTTTTCTCCCAATTTGGTAGCCAAATTGTTTTCAGGTCAATCCCTCCCTCATAGTTCGCTGCCGTAGGCCTGTGACCGGCGGCGACGAAGGCGAAGTATTGTCTCCTCTGAGACGACACACGCCAAGCCGACGACCATGACTCCGGTACTCAGAGCCACTCCTGTGCGCAGCGAACGTCTTGTCAGCTTCCCTCCCCCCTCCCTGGGGCAGACAGCCAATCGACGCCCCCGGTGGCAGTCCCGGCCAGAGCCGACTCTGGCGCGGCCAAGGAATCTAACCCTGGTCGCTGTGGCCAGCATTGAACGTTGAAACCACTAGACCATGCGGGAGGGCCCGATGCCATTCAGGGTCTTTGACAAGCATCACTTGTGTCTGTTCCCATTTCTCAAAGAGTTCTCACATTGGATGACTCAAAACAGAGCCAATGCAAATCATCACAGTCTAGCAGCAATTTGCAGTGGTGAGGACATGGCCTAGTTAATAGAAATCAAATCAAAAGAAAAACCACCCACTAAGCACAGCATAACTCTAACATAAAGGTCTTCTCTTACACTGAGGAATAATAACAAATGATAATAGAATTAACGCAAATCTTAATAATAACTGGAGTGCACATATGTGGTACCAAGCAAGACGACAAACTTTTGAAACATACGTGACTTTAAGTTTGATCAGTCCATCATTGGTAAGTTAAGTAACTAACTAAGTTAACAAATGATAATACAATTAATGCAGATCTTAATCGGCCAAGTGCCCTCCCTCTAAAGAGATGAACCCCTCTCCAGGGCCGCAGTCCCAGAGGGAAAGAGGATACCGGACCGTGCCCTGGACTGGATCGTATCGGGACACCATCACGGTGCAGGCCCCACAGCCTCCGCTCCCACAGCCAAACTTGGTACCGCTGAGGCGCACTGTGAACACCAGAGCACAGACGTGAGCGGGTCACCATCACCATCACCATCACCATCACACCACACCACATCACACCACACCACCATCACCATCACCATCACCATCACCATCACATCACACCACACCATCACCACACCACACCACACCACACCACCATCACCATCACATCACACCACACCACACCACACCACACCACCATCACCATCACATCACACCACACCACACCACACCACCATCACCATCACCATCACATCACACCACATCACAATCACAATCACCATCACATCACCATCACCATCACCATCACCATCAACCATACACCACAATCACAATCACCATCACATCACACCACACTCACACTCACCATCACCATCACCATCACACCACACCACATCACATCACACCACACCACACCACACCACAACACACCCACCACCACCATCACCATCACCACACCACACCACACCACACCCACCATCACCATCACACCACACCACACACACACCATCACCATCACCATCACCATCACCATCACCACACCACATCCACCATCACCATCACCATCACATCACACCACAATCACATCACACCACAATCACCATCACCATCACACCACACCACACCACCATCACATCACATCACATCACACCACATCCACAATCACAATCACAATCACAATCACAATCACATTTATTTGTATAGCACTTTGTTCACAAATGCATTGTCACAAACCACTTAACAAAAGGGAACCCAGGCCTAGACCCCCCCCCAAAAGCAAGCCTAACGGCCTCTACACGCTTCATGCTTCTTCGCGGTTCGCAGGGGCGTAGCACACAATTCTGGGCCCTATACATATGCAGTCTTGTGGGCCCTCTTCCCCTCTTGATCCATGACTCTCACGCATCTTTAGAATTTTTTTATTGAATCAACAACTATACACATGAATCTGTAGTGGTTATTAGGGTAATCGCTAATGAACTGCTTATACCACATTTAAACAAATAATTAGTAAGATTCTCTGGCCATAGTCCTGGGTCCTCTGGCAAATACCCTTCTGCATTCCCCTCACTTTTTTCCACTTCCTCCTCTGTCTTCTCCTCATCCTTCTCACTACCCTCAGAGCAACCTTCATTTTCCTTGCTCTCTTCACCTCCATCATCCTCTTCACTAGTCCTACTCCTACTCTCTGCCTCTTCTACCTGCTCACTCTTTGCCTCGATCACATCTTCTTCCTGCTCACACTCTGCTACAAGGACAGGCCCCTCTACAAGCATGAAGCATACAGGATTGATATTAGCCTCTTAACCTGTTTATAATATACAATGAAACAGGCTACAGGCTAGATTCTGCTTAATTTACCAGCTAGCTAGCTAACTATCATAATGTAGCTAGCTAGGTTAGCTTGTCTTGTTATAGAACTGGATCAAATGAGTCTTCAAAAACAAAGTTACAATGCATTTCACCATCACCAGTAGTATGTTTGCCCGCATTTGTGATTGCTTTCAGCCAGTAGCGAGAGTGAAACTGAAATGAGATTAATCGCGATTTTAAAAAATGAATGCGTTATCCATTTGAAATTAATCGCATTGATAATTAATTGATAGCCCTAGTTCTAGGTATGTTACAAAAATTTGAGATGTTATAAATCTAGCCTGAAACTTATTCCACCAGATAGAGCATGAAAACACATTTAATTTGATATCTTATTCACTCTCATATCTTACGTTTTAAGGAAGTAATGGTAATTTTTACACTCGGAAATTAGCATTGACCGCTATTGTTTTTCAATGATCTTGAAACAAAAGCTGTAATTCAATAACATAAATGCCCATAACTTTCTTAAAAATAAAGATAATTGCATGAATGTTTCAGTAATTACAGATTGAAGCATTCTAAAAAAAGATATGATATATTAATTTGAATTATCCGAAATTACATGACATAATCAATTAATTACATGTTGCGCAGACGCCGCGACAAAGCAAAAACCATGGCAGGCAGTGAGCATTTGGGCAAAGATATCTCACATTCCGGGTCAAAGATATCATATTTCGCATCGACAGATTTCAATGAAATTTCACCAGAAACAAGATAAAATGTTAAATTAACATCCTGGATACCTTTTATTTAGTCCTGAACTTGCAATATATATTTTTGAAAGTACTAAACACGAGTCTAACTCTGAAATGTAGCGTATGACCAAACCAAGCAATGTTTAATCAAATTTCGGAAACAAGATGGAGGATCGAGTTTTCAACTACGTTATACTATGTTATATCGCAGACATATGGTGAAAAAGAACCCTGACAGCCCTTGAAAAGCCTGCATTTTTGGGGTATGGCCATAGTCTCTCGTAATCGCTCGCACAGGGGAATTGTAACATACCTAAACTAGTAAACTAGTTTTTTTTCCACCATATGTCTGCGATATAACGTAGTTGAAAACTCGATCCTCCATCTTGTTTCCGAAATGTGAAAAGTTCAGGAGTAAATAAAAGGTATCCAGGACGTTAATTTAACATTTTATCTTGTTTCTGGTGAAATTTCATTGAAATCTGTCGATGTGAAATGCGATATTTTTGACCCGGAATGTGAGATAGGCTTATCTATCTTTGCCGAAATGCTCACTGCCTGCCGTGGTTTTTGCAGTGTCGCGGCGTGTGCGCAACATGTAATTATGTGATTAATTGATTATGTAATGTCATTTCAGATCATTCAAATTAAGATAGCCTATACCATATCTTTTTTAGAATGCTTCAATATGTAATTACTGAAAATGTCATGCAATTATCTTTATTTTTAAGAAGGTTATGGGCATTTATGTTATTGAATCACAGCTTTTGTTTCAAGATCATTGAAAAACAATAGCGGTCAATATGCAAATTTCCGAGTGTAAAAATGACCATAACTTCCTTAAAACTTAAGATATGAGAGTGAGTAAGGTATCAAATTAAAGGTATTTTTATGCTCTATCTGGTGGGATAGGTTCAGGCTAGATTTGTAACATACCTAACTAGTTCAATCGAAACAACCTACCGATATTAGCTTAAACCACTCTTAAAGTGTTAGCAAGTTGTTTACCTTTCTTTTGAAAGAAATTAGTGAGCAGTTGTTTTCCCTCAGTTTGCCTTTTTTCTCTTTCTTCCCTTTCTCTTCTTTTTCGATACCCCGACTTCACTTTCTTCTGGAAAGACATGATTGACTGAAACTTGCGGGCTCCAGCATCAGCACCAGTCAGCATGATTAGCCGTGTTTGGCGACAAAACCATTTGGGCTTTTGACAGGGGAGAGGGGAGAGGGGCCCAGAGAGCCTCCAATATTTTTATGGATACAAAGTTCAGTCTCTCAACCTATTTATTCAGCCAATATAATTTAGTAATGACACTAATTACTTAGAAATTTAAAATTGCAGACAATGTTTTTTCTTCATTCCAGGCTTTTCAAGGGCCCTCCCCCACTTGGGGCCCTGGGTAGTCAGTCCCCCTTTTCCCCCCGCTACGACGCCCCTGGCGGTTTGCACAATGCAACATGTTGCAAGCACTCTGCAATTTATACCTCTGCAACATCCTCTGCAACATCAACGCAACCTCTGCGCCGTGTTGCAGAGGATGTCACGTTGCAGTCACGTTGCAGTCACTCGAGCATGTAGAGGCCTTAAGGCAACAGTGGCAAGGAAAGACTCCCTTGATAGGGAGAAACCAGACTAAAAGGAGGGGGGGAGCCCATCCTCTTCTGGCCGGCACAGGGTGTGTCCAAAAAAGACCATATTACGTTCAGTCCAAAGGTGACTCAGGGCTCAGAATCAGAGCCAGAGCCAGAGCCAGAACCAGAACACAGGCTTCCCATCTCAACGCACAGGACACAGCACACACTGCCGAGCGACAATTCTGCACGGATTAGCGGATTAAAACCTGTCAATAATCAATTGGTACGAGGAACCAGTTTCCCAACATCGACATGAACAGGCAAAGGGCGCCCGGCCATAATCCGCCGTGACGTCCTCCATCACGCCCTGAGAATGGGCGTCTTGTGATATCTCGTCTGCTGTAACTCAAAGATATACGTTTGCATAAGTCCCACTGTTTGTTCACAGTCCTTAATTGTACCCAATCCGTTTACCGAGGCTTGCTTGCAATGCTTGTGTTTGTGTGTCTTTGTCCCACACATATTTTCATTCTCAATATGACTGTAGCTTCACTCTGCCCACTGTTGCAATCATGATTAGCCAGCGCCAGAGCTATTTATATAAAAATACAAAATACAAAATAACAACCTGTTTTATGTTTATTATCATGCTATTGCCATAAAGGCATTTTTGATCCTTGACACCAATTTAAAGTGTATAAGGCTTGATTGAAAATGTTTTTTATACAAACTGCGCTTCAAGCAGTACAATTGTCGCCAAATTGTGTGCCTTGCTGCAAAAAAAAAAAAAAAGGTGCTTAAATGTTTTAACCATTTTCACAGTAGTAGTGCATTTAATTGTCCAATTGTAAACACTCTTTACTGCTGCATGTGTTTGTATCAGCCAAGTGGGCTGGATTCTCGCAAACTCACAGGAACTGGGTAGGGCTAAGACAAATGACTCTGCTTTTAAGTGTGTTGTTTATTTACACATTGTTAACTGGCATACTTTAGTTTTAGTTTAGTTTAGTTTTCTTTTCACCTTAAAAGAATACAATACATGGTTACATCCTGATGTACATGTACATTTTAAACAGACATATCAAGGATGACACAGAAAAGTCCCAGGACTTATTTCCATTGTGGTCCTTGTTGTTATTAGGTGTCATGGTGGTGTGTGTGTATTGTGTTTGTGGTGTTAGGCGTTGGCAGCATGATCAAGGATACAATAAATAACAACAATACAAAATACATTGCCATTAGGCATTCGCAGCATAAACTAAATTCCAATAAACAGCAACAATACCACATACATCTACATTACTCTCATTAAATCAGCAATAGAGTTCATAACAATCAATTACATACATATTACCCTACCTACCTGACTGTCTATTTACAGAGGAGCATTATCTAGAAGTCAAGTTTAAGTTTAGTCATGAAGGTGACTGGGTTTGCAGTCTGTTTAATATCATTAAATATCATATCATACAATAATAACGCTAAAGATCATTACGGTTATTCGTTCCATTTCGGTGTCGATTGGTTGGCCCATCGGAGACTGCACAGTGGCTCGGAATTTAGGCTATTGAGTTGAGGGATCTAAGGGAATTTAAATATGGGAAGAAGCACTAGAGGAGGAGTTATATTCATGGGATTTAAAGGGAAAGGGAACTGAACTGGACCTGCTGGGCGTTGAGTTTGTGTTTATTGGTCCATACCTTTCTTCCGGAGGTAGTTGAGAAGCATTTCCTCAGGGTCGGCATTCTTCTCCGTGATCTGCAAGGCAAACACGCCCACCAGCACTTAAAGGCACCTGGTGTTCTACCACACAATAAAACCCAGGGAAAATCCGGGCATTGTTAATGGTTAGTGAACTGGGCTTGTAACTCAGAGGTTGCCGGTTCGATTCCCAGGTGGGGCACTGCTGTTGTACCCTTGACCTAAAGGTACTTAACCTGAATTGCTTCAGTAAAATATCCAACTGTATAAATGGATTGCATGTAAAGAAATGTAAAGTGTGTAAGTCGCTCTGGATAAGAGCGTCTGCTAAATGCCTAAAGTGTAAAGTGTAAAGTGGTCAACCTCAATGCTACACATGGGCCAATAACATGGCTTGTTCTCGGTGTATCTAAGCCAAATGCTTCCCCAATGGTTAACTATGAAAAATTTGTAGACCTTTTCCTTGGAAAACTTCAAATGAATTTTATGGTCTAGTTAAATATTTACGTAGATGACGATTGTGGCATAAAGAGCTAAAAACACGCCTGAGTCTTTTAAAAAAGGTCTTGTTCACAGTACGGTTAGTGTCACACAAATATGGCCTGAATGTGCTTTAAAGCAAGGCATCCAAGGCATCATTTTTCACAGCAACGTTATTCTTCTGAGCAGTTATGTAATTAGGCCAGCGTGGTGCACTTCACTCCCTTCGAGGAGCCACCACTCTTACTCATACAACGTGTCGTGTCTCTGCACGAGAGACTGGCTCCATTTAGCTCTTATCAAATTTCCATGGATTGTATTGCGGTGTTTAGGCAGACCTAAATGATATTCTGGTATTCATGGCCACCTGCAGATTGTTAATGATGTGTTTGTACATTTTATGTCTGTGTGCATGTGTGTGTGAGTGTGAGAGAGAGAGAGAGAGAGAGAGAGAGAGAGAGAGAGAGAGAGTGTGTGTGTGTGTGTGTGTGTGAGTGAGTGTCTTTTTGTCATCATTTAGTCGTGAAATTCTTTTTTAATTTTTTGTTCACCCAGGAATATTAATGAACATATTTTTTTCAAAAGAATGCCGTTGGCCACAAACAAGTTATTCCGTTAAAAAGTCTAAATAGATCCCCTCAGTGATAATGATATAATTAGCCTTGGCTGTTAGTTAAAAATGGTGCTGCAATCCATTCTGACTGTGAAGAGCTGGGGGAGGCAGGTGAGGGAAAATAGACAAGAGCGAGTCTACAACACAGCACAGCACAAAGTCAAGAGCCTTTCACGAACGGTCACCGCGCAACCAATGGCACTTCACCGATCGGAGTAGGAGGGTGAGGTGGGCGGAAACCGATACAATGCGCTCCATTGTTTCAGAGAAAGCCGTGACAACGGGCATGTGCAGCATCAGGAGACATCAATGATGGAGGGAAATTACACGTCATATCTGACACGGGAGCGGGGAGGGGTCCGGGTCTTTAAACGGGGCCAAGTCCAATTCAGAGCGTTAAGTGTGGCAGATCAGGGCCCTGGGACAAATGCAAGGTCTGCTGAGAGAAAGCACAGGGCATTGACGACCCTGGCTGTCTTGTGCAACACAACATTGTGGGCGCCACACGAAAAGGTGTTGCGGGGATTGGTTACAAGCATGCGGCCCACGGTTTGAGACCTCGTTGGTGGACTGCCCTGTGTTCTCATGCATTCCCCTGAAGCTGTGACATATCACTGCGGCTGATGGACACGGGAGAGCACAAGAGCTCAGAACTCAGTGGAACACCAGAATCCAGGGTTGCCCTGGCAACAAGGGAAAGCAATGCATGTGGACATAAACGTCTCTGAAACATTTGCATTTTTTACGTGGCATTAATTAATTGTCTTCCTTTATCCCTTCTTCTAATAAAAAAAAAAAGACTACCTACTCAAACCTCCCAGGGTGCTGAGTAGAGTGACAGCTGTATGTCATTCTTTTTTTTCAATCTAGAAATCATGAAACAACATCTAAACAACAGCATGCAAAGATACAAGCGGTATCACAATTCTGTGTTGAGTATTCCTCCTGACGTAGGTGTTCAATACTTTCACATGCTAGCTAGTATCATATAATTTCCAAACTGTCAGTTTTCAAACTATCTATTGGAACAGTTCATGTTACTTAAAATCATGTCTACTTGTCATTGTAGCTTTCTGCGGTCTCCCAATCTAGCCTTTGGCTATACGCAATGTGCTGAAATGTAAGCCATACAGTTCTTAGTCGAGAGCTCTAAATTCACCATCTAAATTCAATACATAGAACCACATTTTGCATTTAATTGATTGTTAGTATACTGTATATTCCAGTCAGAGAAGACAACTTGTTATCTGTCAGGTTTAAAATCTGTGTTACATACTCCCCAACACACACTAAGAACAATTAATGGCATACCTTCAAATCGTACTGAACAAGAGTTCTGATTTGAGAACTCAATCACACATTTGAGGGAAAAACCTACTGGTTCAACATGAGATGTAGTCCTTTAACAGGGTTCAAGGGATCTGAAATAGCCCCGACCTGTCCTAAATTATTTTGCGATCGGCATTGAATGCAATATGCTAATCTTAAAAAATTAAGACGAAAAAAAAATCCTTACCTTCTTTCCATTTACGAAGAAAATCAACTCGCTGCACTTGATGGGAGATGACATTACGGGGGCAAAAAAACCTCAAACTGACAACAATTCAAGGGTTTGCACAGCTTTATTCCAAAGCCCCTACAACTGGACTGAGGTCGACTGAATGCTCAGATAGGCTGCCGTCACATGCCAAAGAGCTTGACAACTGATTTCACAGAAGAAGCACCACACAAAAATGTATTAGTGACAATGTGACAAGCATATCGCCTTCTCACTGGCTCGGGCAAGGCCCAACACTTGGTGCTTTGGGCCTTGGGCGGTAGTGTAGTGTAATGGTTAGGGAACTGGGCTTGTAACTCAGAGGTTGCTGGTTCGATTCCCAGGTGGGGGCACTGCCGTTGTACCCTTGAGCTAAAGGTACTTAACCTGAATTGCTTCAGTAAAATATCCAGCTGTATGAATGGATTGTATGCAAAGAAATGTAAACTGTGTAAGTTGCTCTTGGTAAGAGTGTCTGCTAAATGCCTAAAATGTAAATGTAAATGTAAATTGTAAAATGTCTTCCTGACTTTCCCTGCCACTGACCTGGCTGGAGGATTTGAAAACACTCTGTTTGAATGTGACAAGAGGAAGGAATGTGCGACGAGCTAAAGTGACATGGTCAAAACGTAGTCATACACACCAAGAAACAAAACGAATCAAGGTTCATTCCACGTGTAAACGTGCGTTACAGAATGCATTGTGCTACCCACAAACTGTATGGCATTTAGGTACAATTGTTTGCGAGTTTTTTAGACAATGGCAGTTGTAACTACATGCAGTTTTTCAGCAATCTGGTCCAAATATGACAAATGCGATAACGGCCTACACGTTTATGAGAGCTTTTGCGAGATACCATGAAGCATTGTGGAAATTAAACAGATATTATAGTTGTCTCGAAAGGAAGACTGATTACCTAGCCCACAGCATGTTTCCCATGGGAAACATGCTCAAGCTTGCACATGTAAACACAATTTGAATGCTTCATTGCGCGTCAGTAGTTGCATATTTCTGATATTTTCCCAGGCCGAACGTTGAACGTCGAGTTTGGCTCACTGTGAATTGGATATGCTAGATTTGGACCTCATGGGTGTAAGTGGAACTGGAATGGGCCATATCAAACTGACTTAGTAGAGCTGTAACTAAAACAAATGAAATGGCATCCATTATGAACTCTGGTGAATAACGTTAGCTTGACGCTACAGTTACCAAAAATATACATTTTAAAAAATAATGCATTATAGGAATATGGCACAGATACTACTAACAGGGCGCGTTTTTGTTTCTACGTTAATCTTAACTGAGATTAACGTTATATCTAATTGACAAAGAACAAGTTCACAGTTGCGTAGCTGACGTTAAGTCATTTCCACTCCCTATAACTCCTGGCTAGCTACAAGCTAACACGCATTGGCTAGCGAAATGAACAAATCAGTGTTTATGCTAGCGCAGCTATATGGAATTTAAAAAACCCCTCCTCAAGACAAATGCCTAAACCAGTAAAGTGTAAAATTGTTTCCCCTAAATTAATTTCTAACATTTATTCACAACATAAAGACCAGCGTTAGAACGTATCGAAAACGAAGAGGACATTAACCACTAAGCTACGACAGAAGGGGGTTTCAAGTTATACTACATACTTATATTCCAACTCCAAAGACAAAATATAACATCTTATAAGTGGAAAAGATGTTAAATTGACGGGAATATTTTCAAGTAGCCTGATATATGTTGCTAAGTATTTCCAGTTAAGTTGTACAGGTATTAATTTGAAAATATAACTACACAATACACTCAATGGTCTCAACCCGACAGGAGGACGTGGCAACTATGGAAAAAGGAGGGGGATTTTTACTCGGATGATTTCTTAAAACGTGAAAAGAGTTACAATTACGTATGTTAGCGTTTAAAAGGGTGAAATACGTGTACTTACTGCGTGTGCTTAACATTAGGTGACAATGTGTGCGTCTTATTTGAACGTAGTTTGTTCCTGCAGACCCCCCAATCCCCCCCGCCGCAAGTGTAAAGATCCACATTTTTATCAGGCTGTGCCCCCGCCGCACTTCCTAATATTTTATTCTGGGTGATTTTTTGTTGTTGGAAGCAGAAGGTTTTTTGAATCGTGTCGCAGTTTAACTTCTGGTTCGCCAACGGTTTTTGATCTGAATTAATTTCGGTCAGTATCGGTCTGTTTATATCTTGATATCACTTCGCTTCCCACTGTTGATTTACAACACTAGCCTGCTGGTTTTTGTGTCTGAGTTTTCTCTCTCTCTCTCTCTCTCTCTCTCTCTCGCTGCTGGTTGTGGAGGACATTAGCAGGAGATTCATAGCGATCGCGTTGGGAATGTGTGGCTCGCTAACTTTGTGGCCTAGCAGGCTAACGAGCCCGTCTCAGCTAGTTAAGCCAGCGTTATGTCACGACTAAGCCAGCGTTATGTCACGACTGCTCAGTGTAGTAGCGTATGAACCGCAGACTATCTCGACATGACCGCCGTTCATACGCCAACGGTGTATTTATTAGCATTTTTAAAGTATCGTTGTGAGCTAATGTGCCAGTCTGGTTTTGTATGGGGTTTTGTCTACTATATTGTTGCTATCGGGGCCTAACGTTGGGGTGGCTGACTACCTGCTAGCTTAGCCTGTTGTTCTGGATTTATTTATCTGGGTTGTGAAGTTTGACCAGCAGGCTAAAGGAAGCCGGTCGCTTGACGTCGGCCGATATTAACCGTGATTTGTGATTTTAACGGCCATTGAAATAACGGTTGTTATCGTGGACGTGTCTCGTTGTGCGTAGGGCATTTTTAAAGCGAAATTACACGACGCTAACGTTAGCTGGATTTTTTTCTGGGGGGGTACCTGTTGGAAGTTACGGTTGGACCAACGATTTCCTTGGGTCGACGGTGCTTAGTTCGGTAGATTTGTGTTGCGTTTTTGTGCCATTTTTGTGCTTGTGATCCTGTCAAGTTTGTATTTTTATTAGAAAGTCCATTCGGATGATGTGTGTCGGAAACAATGCAAGTCAGTCGACCTCTTCTGAGACTGCGCAGTTTGGGGCGAGAGATGCATTTCTGTCGGCCTCCGTTCTACTCTTAACAGGAGGCATAGGTGGGAATATTAATTCCTGGTTTTTGCCAAATGTGTCGATGGAGATTATCTAGATACGGCCTAGCTACTGTTATTTTTAAAACATTAACTAGGTAGATGTTGGCTTTGGCATTTATCGTAAGTGGGTGAAGCGTGACTGACCGGAAGCGGTGGTTTTCTGGGTAATGTAGTGTAAGGTGCACGCTCTGTATAATGACAGCGATGCACGACCTTTAAAGTTTAAAGTTAAAGTTGACTACGTTCATTTGTGTGGATCTCCCATGACAAAATGTTATGGATCACCACGTTGTTCCAGAATGTAACTTCATTGGGCAAAAGCCCAGCGAAGCTAAACAAGGAGCCACAAGTTAATATTTGGGAAGGTGGCTTGCAAAAAAAATATATATATTTAGCTTGGAGGCGAATGCTGCTGGTTTACTAAGAACGCTACACTGAAATCGTGTTTGACATTTTTAGCCATTTAGCAGACGCTCTTATCCAGAGAGACTTGCACAGTTTACATTTATACACTTGGATATTTTACCCAGGTTAAGTAACTTGCTCAAGGGTACAATGGCAGTGCTCCACCTGGGAATTGAACCAGCAACCTCTGAGTTACAAGTCCAGTTCCCTAACCATTACACTACACTGCCACCACATGTTTAACACATGTCTTTTGGATTACAGGGTGTCTTTTATGAATAATCAAAAGCAGCAAAAGCCAACGCTAACCGGCCAGCGTTTTAAAACTAGGAAAAGAGGTATGCACTTATTTTTTTGTCATTTTGAAATGTCGACATTTATTATTGTTTTTTTAACCTTGTTTGTTGCGTCTTAAAAGTTGACTTAATCACAACGTTTCGTTCTGTGAACAATTCTTCCGCAGATGAAAAGGAGAGATTTGACCCTACTCAGTTTCAGGAAAGTATCGTTCAAGGTCTGAATCAAACTGGCTCTGATTTGGAAGCTGTCGCGAAGTTCCTCGATGCCTCTGGCGCCAAACTCGACTACCGTCGCTATGCAGAGACACTCTTCGACATCCTGGTGGCTGGCGGAATGCTGGGTGAGCGAACGTCAACCTCAAAATCTTCCAAAAATCCCAACGCCCCTTTTCCATCTACGTCTGAAAAGTCAACATAAGAACATAATACATAATGAGGAGAACAGGCCGTTCAGCCCATCTTGGCTCGTCATGTCATAATCTAAAGAGAATCTAGTACTGCATCTAGCCTGGACTTGGATAGCCCAAGTGTTTCTGCCTCTACTACCTGACCTGGCAAGCTGTTCCAGGCATTGACAACTCTGTGTAAAGAAAAACTTCCTAATATCTGCAGAATTTGCCTTTAACTAATTTCCACCTGTGGCCTCTTGTTCTGCTCACCCCACTTATCTTAAAAAATCTTTGGTGGTTCACTTTGTTAATCCCTTTTAGGAATTTAAAAACCTCAATCAAATCCCCCCCCCCCTCCCAAGTCTCCGTTTGCTAAGATTAAATAGATTGAGTGCCTTAAGTCTATCCTCATAACTTTTACCTTTCATACCAGGTATCCGTTTAGTCCAGAAAGACTAAAGAAATGTCCGTTGTCCTTCCAGCCCCGGGTGGAACTCTGTCCGATGACATGACCCGTACAGAGTTCTGTCTGTTCACTGCAACGGAGGATCTGGAGACCATGCAGGCGTACGCTCAGGTAGGCCTCTGCTTTTCTCCTAATTCAGTGGCCAATCACATTTACAGCATTTAGCAGACGCCCTTATCCAGAGCGACTTACAAGATGTGCATTAATACATGGTAGGAACAATCATAGTTCAAGAGATCAGTGCAGTAATACAGCGATAGACATCGTTGCAGGCAGCTGCATACCATACCTGTAACACTGGGACGGAAAAGGTTAGTTTTTTGTTTTGTTTTGTTTTAAATTAAATGAGAAGGCAGGGATACATATACAAGAAGTGTTGAGCAAGTTGGCACTGGTGATGACAATGGGCTAGATGTACAGAATTCAGTGGTAGTGGAGTCTGAAAAGGTGGGTTTTGAGTCTCTTGCGGAAGATCGCAAGTGATTCCGCGGTTCTGACCGATTGCGGATGGTCGGTCCACCAGCGAGGGGTCAGGACAATTACGCAGTGGCCACTTCATTAGGTACACCTGTTCGTTAATGCAATAATCTAATCAGCCAATTGTGTGGCAGCAACTCAATGCATAAAAGCATGCAGACATGGTCAAGAGGTTCAGTTGTTGTTCAGACCAAAAATCTGAATGGGGGAAGAAATGTGATCTAAGTGACTTTGACCGTGGAATGATTGTTGGTGCCAGACGGGGTGGCGTGAGTATCTTAGAAACTGCTGATATCATGGGATTTTCATGCACAGCAGTCTCTGTAGAGTTTACAGAGAATGGTGCGAAAAACAAAAAACATCCAGTGAGCGGCAGTTCTGTGGCCAAAAACACCTTGTCAATGAGATGTCAGAGGAGACAATGGCCAGACTGGTTCAAGCTGACAGGATGGTGACAGTAACTCAAATAACCATGCATTACAACAGTGGTATACAGAAGAGGGTCTCTGAACGCACAACACGTCAAACCTTGAAGTGGATGGGCTACAGCAGCAGAAGACCACACCGGGTTCCACTCCTGTCAGCTAAGAACAGGAAAGTGAGGATACAGTGGGCGCAGGCTCACCAAAACTGGACAGCTGAAGATTGGAAAAACGTCGCCTGGTCCGGAGAATCTCTATTTCTGCTGCAACATGCAGATGGTAGGGTCAGAATTTGGCGTAAACAACATGAATCCATGCATCCATCCTGCCTTGTGTCAACGGTTCAGGCTGGTGGTGGTGGTGTAATGGTGTGGGGAATGTTTTCTTGGCACACATTAGACCCCTTAATACCAATTGAGCATTGTTTAAATGCCACAGCCTACCTGAGTCTGGTTGCTGACCATGTGCATCCCTTTATGGCCACAGTCTACCCATCTAATGGCTACTTCCAGCAGGATAATGCACCATGTCACAAAGCACACATCATCTCAAGCTGGTTCCACGAACATGGCAATGAGTTCAGTGTACTCCAATGGCCTCCAGTCACCAGATCTCAGTCCAATACAGCACCTTTGGGATGTGGTGGAACTGGAGATTTGAAACATGAATGTGCAGCCGACAAATCTGCAGCAACTGCGTGATGCCATCATGTCAACATGGACCAGAATATCTTGAGGAAAGTTTCCAGCACCTTGTTGAATCCATGCCACAAAGAATTCAGGCTGTTCTGGGGGCAAAGGGGGGGTCCTACCCAGTACTAGAAACATGTACCTAATAAAGTGGCCACTGAGTGTATACCCTCTATTTCAATTTGCCCTCCCCACATGAGTCCGCCGCTCGTCTCTACGAGGCAAGCTGATTCTATGAGGAAGTGATTCTCCGAGGGCAACGAACTCCACCTCCTTCTAGACGGAATTTGCCCACCCACGTTCTGGAGACTCCCATGCGTGCTTCACGGCGAACCCGAGCCTGCTCACCCTCCCCCTGGGATGGACAGCCAAACGCCGCTCCCGATCGGGACTGACGACCAGGGCTGGTCTGGTAGAGACGGGTTTCAAACCGCGACCGTGATAGGCAGCTCACACTCGTAAAGGACCAGCCAATACGGGTGCGTTAGACCGCTACGCTATCAGGGGCCCCATGGGCTCCATACTTGATATGATATATATTGATAAGGGCTGCCTTTTCATTTTTTTAAATTGTCATATTGACATGACAAACCCCTCTTCTCTTTGCAACTTTGTGGAACTAGGTCTAACTAGTGACCAGAATAAATCTTTCAAAATGAATGAATGAACACTCTGTAATGAGTGTGACTTGCATGGTACTGAAATGCTTGCTGCATCTTCTGCCATTCGGCCTACCTGATATTGTCGCCTGTTGGGATGTACTTGTGCATTTAACCCGAACCGGCACAAAAATGGCAGCGGTGACGATCATCGGCTCTCCACTTCAGGTGTTGATCTGTACAGAAAAACCTGTTTGTGCTTTTTCCTAAACGGCAGTTCCCAAAATGGCATTCCTGATTTTCAGCCACGATGATCACTCCAGCTCCTTCTCAAGGGTCAATAATATTAGCTTGCATTTATGTCACTTTGATATTCTCCCTGATCCCTGATCTCTTTCTCTGTCCAGGTTTTCAACAAACTAATCAGGCGTTACAAGTACCTGGAGAAAGGGTTCGAAGAGGAGATCAAGAAGGTGGGTCCGCACTTTCTAAACGAAGACTGCAAATCCAAACACATTCCTGAAGATTCACTACATTTACTTGAACAATCCAACTTAGCCAAAGCATATTTCATGGATTATACATGTTCAGTATCTCCATTATTTACCTGAATATGTAAGAAGATGCAGGGTAAACGTCTTGCTTAAGGGTATCGGGAATCGAACCCGTTCACCCGTCCGTTTTAACTCTCCACATTTGAGTGTGAGAACAAAATGGAGGCCCTGCTGTGCTTGCTGAAACCGATTCTGTGCAGATCGCTAACGGGCAGTTGTGGATTCCACTTTCATTTCCTCTCGAGTGTCAAAATTGAACGGAAACGAACCCCAAGTGAAGTGAGAACTCGCTGGCTCTGAAAGGGCCGTGCGTAGTGTGGGTGTAGAGCCGCTTCGATGCTGGCAGCTTTTAACAAAAAAGTGCATTTATGTAAGTTTAGGTTACGGGTGCCTGTAGCTAACGGCCTGCTCTGTGTCCTACATTTACATTTTACATTTTTAGCCATTTAGCAGATGCTCTTATCCAGAGTGACTTACACAGTTTACATTTCTTTACATACAATCCATTTATACAGCTGGATATTTTTACTGAAGCAATTCAGGTTAAGTACCTTTAGCTCAAGGGTACAACAGCAGTGCCCCCACCTGGGAATTGAACCTGCAACCTCTGAGTTACAAGCCCAGCTCCCTAACCATTACACTACACAGCCAGCCCTGTGCAATTGGGTTAGGGTTATGGTGCCTGTTAGCCTGTAGCTAACGGCCTACTCTGCTCTCTGCAGTTGCTGCTGTTTTTAAAGGGTTTCACTGAGTCGGAGCGCAACAAGCTGGCGATGCTGACTGGCATCCTCCTGGCCAACGGGAACATATCTGCCTCCATTCTGAACAGCCTCTACAACGAGAACCTCGTCAAAGAAGGTGACCGCCAACGTTCTGAAGACCAGTGCATTCTGGGAGCGCTGCTCCTGGGCTGCTGTTTCGTCATGTTTTGTGTGGTCTGGAAAGTGGGTACAAACATTGTTGATTCGCATCCAAAAAAACCCTAAAAACTTTGCTTGCAGTTGAGCTCAGTTAGCTTGAGCTCAGAATGGCAGTTACTGGTGCCTGTGCCTCCTTAGGAGAGAGCTGTGGGCGGAGCCTGCAAGCTGTGGCATTGCCTTGCTTCAGCTGACATTTACCAAAAAACGAATGTAATGTAAAAAAACTGAGGCAAATATTCAAAATATGAAGAGGGGAATGGAGAGGGAAGTGCCTCGCACGCTGCCCCGGGCGGTTAACGCTTCACTACTGGAGCTTTTACTGACTGGACCAGGCGGGAGTTTAATCTCCAGCATCTAGTGTTGAGCCATGAAGTCCCGCCTGTGAAACACAACGCATTTTACATTTTAGGCATTTAGCAGACGCTCTTATCCAGAGCGACTTACACAGTTTACATTTCTTAACATACAATCCATTTATACAGCTGGATATTTTACTGAAGCAATTCAGGTTAAGTACCTTTAGCTCAAGGGTACAACGGCAGTGCCCCACCTGGGAATTGAACCTGCAACCTCTGAGTTACAAGCCCAGCTCCCTAACCATTGCACTACACTGCCAGCAATGCAAAAGGAGTGGCGCTGTCCTGGGTAGAGCCAGTTCTGTGTCTGTGTGCATGAGCTCTCTCCCGCTGAGCTGACGGGACGTGTGAAACGTCCTCTTTCTGAGTCTGGCCCCGCAGAACGCCCTGCCTCCTCAGGCCCGCGTGCCTCTTGCTCAAACCGGGCCTGTTGTGCAACTCAATTCCTGTACACGAAATTCAGGTTTTGTTACGGAAATGTTCATTTCAAAGCGACTTACAGTAGTGAATGCATACATTTTTCAGTATATGTGGTCCCAGTGGGGATCGAACCCGCAACCTAAGCGTTGTCAGCGCCATGCTCTACCTACTGGGCCACACAAAACCACGCTCTACCTACTGAGCCACACAGAACCACGCTCTACCTACTGAGCCACACAGAACCACGCTCTACCTACTGAGACACACAGAACCACGCTCTACCTACTGAGACACACAGAACCACGCTCTACCTACTGAGCCACACAGAACCACACTCTACCTACTGAGACACACAGAAGCAGAATTGAGCCCCTTTCTCCCCCTCCGTCTCCAGGCGTTTCCGCAGCCTTTGCTGTGAAGCTGTTCAAATCCTGGATCAACGAGAAGGACATTAACTCCGTCGCTGGCAGCCTCCGCAAGGTCGGCATGGACAACCGGCTGATGGTAACCGCAGTTTTCTTACATGGCTGCACGATGTTTTAAAAAGCCGCCATTGTGTTACGGATACGGACAGTAGTTTAATGTAAAATGTTGTTTACCCTGAACCATACTTCGATATCAAAACCGTTTTACATGTTACTTATGACGTCTTCCAGAAAACTATGAGAACAAGCGTTAATTGTGAGGCGCCAGGGTAAACACGGAGTAATTTTTACCTTCACATTTTAAGCATTTAGCAGAGCGACTTACAAGATGTGCACTGATGCATGGTAAGAACAACCCTAGAGTGGGAACTTAGGAGGCTAGTCTTCATCTGCTCGCCTTGCTCCAGCTCTGCTTTGGTGAGTTGGGCGGTTTCCCTAACATTCCACCAACCCCCCCCCCCTGTCGTAGGAGCTGTTCCCTGCCAACAAGCGAAGCTGCGAGCACTTCTCAAAGTACTTCACCGACGCCGGGCTGAAGGAGCTGTCGGACTTCGCTCGGAACCAGCAGTCCATCGGTGCCCGGAAGGAGCTGCAGAAGGACCTCCAGGAGCAGATGTCGCGTGGGGACCCGTTCAAAGACGTGAGTGCACCCCCTTTCGCCCTGCCCCGCCCAGCCCAGCCCGGCGATGTCGCCCAGTCCGCCCACGCTCTGCCTAGCCCTTTAAAACGGAGATGACTGTCTGTCCTCACCCTGGTCTTGAGTCTTAAAGTACCATTGACCGGTTAGCACACACAACAGGGCTGATGGGGTGGACTACACCTCCCATGATGCTCTGTGATGCGCTGCCTTTTGAATGCACTCTGGAGGAGTCTGAGGCGACTCTGTAGAGCGGGGACAGTGTGGACCCTACTGGCCCCCTGAGGGAACCTCCTACCTCTAAAAAATTACCGTAAATATTTGAGCCCTCCCCAAGCATGTTGCCACCTTTTTACAAAAACAAAACTGATGTCCTGAATGTCACTTGAGGTTACAAACCCCGGTTTAGTGAAACGAGTGACTCGGGCAAGCTTTCACAAGAGGACTTCCACTGTCGTTGAAGGCGCCGATGGCTTCGAACGTGTGAACATGTCATTGAAGTCTGTCTGTCTGTCTGTCGGTCTGTAGATCATAACCTACGTGAAAGAGGAGATGAAGAAGACCAACATCTCGGAGCAGACGATGATCGGCATCGTGTGGACCAGTGTGATGAGCTCGGTGGAGTGGAACAAGAAGGAGGAGCTGGTGACCGAACAAGCCATCAAACACTTGAAGGTGAGCGAGTGCCTGGGCCTCACCTCAGAGGAGAGGGGTGAATCTCTGAGAATATAACCGCAGGGGACGTGTGCACTGGGACATGCAGACCACAGGGGCGGCAGTGGCTCAGTGGTTAAGCGACACGGGCTGGCAAGCGGAGGGTTGCTGGTTCAAATCCCAGGAAGGTCAAACGAAAAAACAATGAACTGGAAACCGGAGGGATGCTAGTTCACTTCCTGGGGCACTGCCGAAGTGCCCTTGAGCAAGGCACTGAACCCCTAAAACTGCTCCAGGGGCGCCGTACTATGGCTGACCCTGCGCTCAGACCTCTCTTAGGAGAGATATGCGGAAAGACACATTCCAATTACCTTGTGTACCATGGCAATAAAGAATATTAAACCATTAATTAAACATGCCAGCCTTTACGAGTCAGATGCTGCTCATAACCGCTCGGTGCGTCTAAGGAAGCGGCGTCTGTCCTGGGGTCCCATCATCTGTCCTGGGGTCCCATCTCAATGACCGGACCGTGTCTTTGCCCACGTGTGCAGGGCATTGGTCACGTTGGGTTTGGGTCTTAGCCCATGAAAGATTTCTAGAAACCGTCAACCTCCTTTTAAAAGGTGGATCTTGTACACTGAATGCTCAACCCTCCCTTGATCACCTATTTTTATGGAATATGGAGATTGATAACGAGGCTTCCTGAAACCTCAAAATAGGTGGACTGTTGTGTTGTCAGTGACTGATGGATTTGAACCAGTCTTTTTGCTGCTGTTTAGAGCAAAACTTGATTTGATTGGGGTAACTCAAACAAGTTGGCGATTGACAGCACCCCCCCCTCACTCTCCCATCGAGTGGCTTCACACCTCCAGTCCCTCTGACTCTGCCCCCCCCGTCTCCCAGCAATACAGCCCCCTCCTGAAGGCCTTCACCTCCCAGGGTCTGTCTGAGATCACCCTCCTGCTGAAGATCCAGGAGTACTGCTACGACAACATCCACTTCATGAAGGCCTTCCAGAAGATCGTGGTCCTGCTCTACAAAGGTGTGCGTCTCTCTCTCTCTCATCTCTCTGTCTCTGTCTCTCTCTCTCTCTCTGTCTCTCTCTCTCCGTCTCCTCTCTGGGCTGTCCTCTGTTTCTGTCTGTCTCTCTCTCCGTCTCTGAGAAGGTGTCTCTCTCCCTTTCTCTCTCTCTCTCTCTCTGTCTGTCTGTCTCTCTCTCTCATTCCTCCTGGGCGTTGTGTGCTGTCGTCTGATCTAGTGAGAAGGTGAAAGTCTGACACACACACACACTCTTAATACGCACTTCCCAGTAGTCACTTCAGACAGGTGAAAAAGTTTTAAACGGCAGCCAGTTTTAAAACCGGTACTGCGAGCGTTCATAACTTCCTCCACAACAAAAGCAGAAGTGGCGCTGCCTGTCAGCTGGAGGCATTAGCCGTCTACAACAACAATTTACTGAAGGCAAAAGGTTATGAATTATGGGTGTAAAAGACAGAAACGTCATAGTTCATACAGTTGGTTTAGATTCCATGTGAAATTCCCGACCTTGTGTCATCGATTGCAGAGGACTGTAGTGCTGACTCCCATTTATTTTTTTTTTTTTTTCTTCAAATTAAATCGGTACGCTGCAAGAACATTTAAAAAAAAAGTGTTTTGCCCATTCTTGTCAGCCATTGATAGCCCTGAAGCCTGTGTTTGGGTGGCCCGGCAGCCACTGGAGACGTCGGCTAATGAAACCGAGCTTCCCCACAGGGTGCAGTCCGGGGACGTCCTGCTCTGACCCAGCACTGCCAGCAGAGTGTGAACTGGGTTTTGTGCGCGTGTATCCTGGGGTGACCCCAGTGCATGCGGCTGTGAGTTGTGAGGCCCCAGGCCCCCCTGTGCCTCCTGGGTAATGTAGTTTTCTCCCGCCGCAGCGGACGTGTTGAGCGAGGAGGCCATTCTGAAGTGGTACAGCGACTCTCACGTGGCCAAGGGAAAGAGCGTTTTCCTCGAGCAGATGAAGAAGTTCGTCGAGTGGCTCAAGAATGCAGAGGAAGGTGAGCACCTTGATTTGGGCACGCGTGTGCCCCCGTCACTCCCCAGTGGTGGGATGTTCCTGGTTTTCACCTCAGCCGCGCCTCTGTCTGAATTAAAGACGTTTCACAGGGTTAAAGTGCCATCTTCATAGCAGCCGTTTCTCTCCCGTTTATGTGCCTTGAGAATTGGCCGTGCAGACGTTAGTCTGTGCTTCACTGTTCTATTTTAGACACACATTACCCTTAGTTGCCGGGGTTTAAAATGCACCTTGGATTGTTCAGGTCCAAAATGGTTCCACTTAAATAACGTGGCTGAAGCTGGTCTCTCTCTGTGTAAAAGTGAACTGGCAGTTTTTTGTACTGGAGTGTGAATGTAAAGAGAGCGTGCGGGTGACCTGGGTCTCTCCTGTTTTCCAGAGTCCGAGTCTGAGGAGGAAGAGGCGGACTGAGGAAGAGGAAGATGTGTGTGTTTTAAATGCAGTAGCAGCAGGAGGGGTAGAATGTTGTTACACAAGTGCTCGTCTTTCTAGTTTTTTTTTTTTCCTTTTCTATTCTACCTCCTGTACTTCAGCCGTGACACTTAGATGTAATTGAAGGGCTTTGACATCCCATTTATAACTCCCTTTTCCCCCTTAAAACTAATAAAGTTTACACTTCAAAATGGCATCGATGGGTGAACCCAATGTACTCATGATTTCACATTTGGCAATCCTGACAAATTGGCCCAAATGTTTAATTCTTTTAATTTTCCACCACAAGGCCGACCGCCCCCTCCCCTCCCCCACCCACCATTTTTAATTACGTTCACAAAACATTCCATGTGAATTCGGACACCACTAGCGACCCTGTTTGTGATTTTATAACGAGTTTGGGGTCAGCGTGGCCGTTTGGCCAGTACCCTTCTTCTCCACACGAGGCACTTCCCCTCTGTTCTGTTCTTGCCTTTTTTTTTGCCAAAGGAGAAAGCCCTGCTTTTTAAAACAAATCTCTCTAAAGAAGTGAGGTTGGTTCTTTAGCCAGCTTTGGGTAATCCCTCATTTTTGACACGGCTGTACAAAAACAAACAGCGCGGCCGTCTAACAAGGTTCTTCTGTTGGAGCGCTGCTTTAGTGGAACCATGATTTTAAAGATGTCTTTAAGATGCAGTGCCAGCTCATTGGTTAATATTGGTTACTTTTTTGTTTTTGTTTACCCTAATATATCGATTTGACTTTTTGAGAAAATAAAAGAGAATCCAAATGATTGGTTCTGGTTGTTGTCGTTTGTTTGTGAATGTGGATTCTGGGCGTTTGTGGTTGTGGGTGTGTCGGTATGCTGCTGGTTTTCAGAGCACTAGTATGTGTTCACTGGGCTTATGGTTTCAGTTGGATCGGGGAAAAACATTTTACATTCACTTTTCAAACCGGGGAAAATTAAATCAAGCTCTAGCTTGGAGAGTCCACTTACTGCCGCGTGGGATGGGATCGTGCGCCGCTGTCCGCCCGCCGTCTGTGCGTCAGGAGAGGGTGGAGAACGTGCGTGTGTGACGCAGGGCCGGGTGACGGAGCAGGGCCGGGTGACGGAGGAGGGCCGGGTGACGGAGCAGGGCCGGGTGACGGAGGAGGGCCGGGTGACGGAGCAGGGCCGGGTGACGGAGCAGGGCCGGGTGACGGAGCAGCTGCAGGTCCTGGCTGCTCCTCGAGGTGTTGGGGTCTCCTGCTGCTCTGACTGGGTGGAGCTGCGCGTTCCTGACAGGTGGTGAGAAACGCCTTCAATCAAGTCTAATTTATTTATCCCCCTGAGGTCCGTGCTAAGCTTTTAATGTTTTTAGATTTTGGCATGGTCTGATATTTATCTCAATTTCATCAATTTAACACACACTTACTCCAAAGTGTTTGATATTTTTATTTGAAGGACAATCACAGCTACATTTGTATGCCATCAATAGTTTGGTCAGTATCATATGCAGCTTGTAAATAGATCTACAAACACACAAGTTAAAAATAGTAAATTTTTCTGCTGTCACAAAAGATGTGAAAGCACACACTAAACTATAGTGACGAATTGTTTTGCCAATGTGCGTTTGTTCACCAAGGTCTTGGTTATGTAAGGGTGTGAAAATAGTTTAGCACATCTGAGATCTAAATAGCTAAAAACCTGTTTTTATCAGAACTGGTCACATTTATTTCAGGCTGTGGGAGGGCTAAATGCTAAATACCTGAATATTCATTTTGGCTCTTTGTTACGTTGCAACACGCGGAATGTTTGGCGTCACAACACGCGATATTCATAGGCTATATTTTCCACAGTATTTGAAAACAAGCGAAATAAAATTAATATCAGCATAGACTGTTGCTGGCAGATTGCAAGCGTAAACACAGACAAGATGTAAAAAAATAAAAAACAAGCGAAATAAAATCAATAGCATAGACTGTTGCTGGCAGATTGCAAGCGTAAACACAGACATACGATATATTTTATAACATTTTACGCTGTTTGAAAAGTATTTTGTGTGCCTATTGCAATTTGTTACATTGCGACATGCGGAATATGTAGTCACAAGGCGCGAATTCATATATTTTCACGAGTATTTGAAAATATACTCGTGAATATACTGTTGCTGGCAGATTGCAAGCGTAAACACAGACATACGATATATTTTATAACATTTTAGGCTGTTTGAAAAGTATTTTCTGTGCCTATTGCAATTTGTTACATTGCGACATGCGAATATGTAGTCAAGACGCTGAATTTATATATATTTTCACGAGTATTTGAAAACAAGCGAAATAAAATAAATATCAGCATAGACTGTCCTCTTCAGTTTGTGTTGTTTATGCCGGCGTTTTCACACATGGCCCGAAGCACCTCCCGAAATTAGCACCTCGTTAACATGTCAATAGAAGGGGGACGTTACTAAAAGGTAAAAACAGAGTAAAAAGCAAGGTTTACTTTTGGTCTAATTAAGCTAATTTTAAAAATCCCATTTGATTTGCCAGTGCTCAAATCGAAAGTCGCGATTCTAAGGTTTCTGTCAATGTTTTTGCCGCGTGTGTATGATAAAATATCGCGAAGTTAGAAATAGTAATATACTTGTATTGCTGCTTGGATCGGCGCCGATCCAGCCGACCTCAGGGGGTTATTTACACTTTTATTTTCACAAATGCATTGTCACAAAAGGGAACCCAGGCCTAGACCCCCCCCCAAAAGCAAGCCTAAGGTGACTGGTTCCTCCCGAGAAACCTTGGGAGGAACCAGACTAAAAGGGGGAGCTCTTCTGGCCGGCACAGGGTGCAATGATGATGATAATGATGGAGAATTTACATTTTACATTTACAGCATTTAGCTGATGCTCTTATCCAGAGTGACTTACAAGATGTGCATAAATACTTGGTAGGAACAATCATAGTTTGCGCAAGAGATCAGTGCAGTAATACTGTAACAGACATCATTGTAGGCAGCTGCATACCGTACCTGTAGCACTGGTAGTAGAATTAACTCTGAGCTGTGTGCTTGTTTTGTGCAAAGCCTTCACCCTGCAGCAGAAACTGAACACAGTCTGTAGAAGGCCCTTGAGGAGAAGGTTGACAGGCTGCATCTGGAGAACGCTGCACAGAACTGACGAGTGCTCTGGTGTTCAGCTGTAGTTGAATGCGTTTGCTACATATGACACACGTTTCCAGCCCCCGGTGAAATCCTGAAACACACCCAGCCAAGCAGCCAAAGCCTCAGCACCACCTTTCTGTTTCAATTCCTGTCCCGCAAGATCGCTCTTCATACGGCTCCAAACAAAACCAACTGCACCTTCTATTCAATTCATTCAAAGGAGTTTAAGCCAAATTATTAACCTTCATTTTTACACTGTTTACCTCCCCCCACACACCCCCCCTCTCAGTAAACAATTAAATTGCGTGCGCTTCCTACCTTAAACGGCGATTGGCGGTGCACGCCACGGGAACGTCTCAAAGCGGTGCACTCCGCATGTGTTCTAGAGGTGTTCTGTGTTCCTGTTCACTTGATAGAAATAGACATTTTACATTTACATTTACATTTTAAACATTTAGCAGACGCTCTTATCCAGAGCAACTTACAAGATGTGCATTAATACATGGTAGGAACAGAGTTCGCGCGCGAGATCAGTGCAGTAATACAGTGATAGACATCGTTGTAGGCAGCTGCGTACCATACCTGTAACACTGGGAAGGAAAAGGTTAGTAATTTTTATTTTTGTATTAAATGAGAAGGCAGGGATACATATACAAGAAGTGTTGAGCAAGTCGGCAGTGGTGATAACAATAGGCCAGATGTACAGAGTTCTGGGCTCTGAGGCCTTTCAGTGGTGACTCCGACCCATTCAGCAATGAGTCGTCATGGGAGTTGGTGTCAAAATTGTGCACTATTTTTTATTTTTTTCCCGGATGGAATTTGTTTAATGGGTAAAACAAAACAAAAAAAACCCTGTTAGAAGTAACTTAGACTGTGGAAAACTACGGTTGCTGCTGGAAGTGGTGGTAGTGAGCCAGTAGGGGGCGCTGTCCCCTCTGGACCAAATTACATTAAAAAGAAAAAAAAAAAAAACAATACCCCAGGGCAGTGATGGGGACCTTGTGCTGTAGGAGATGCAGTCTTGCACACGAGACAGGTCCTGACTCACTGGCTGTTAAAAATCAGCAAGGCACTTCTCATAAAGAGCAGGCGTCCTGCCTTTCCCGTCTCTAGTGTCCTGGCAAAATCCCTAACCTGGCTCTTTCAGCCCGCCTTTGTTGCCCCAGTTTATTCGGCTCAGTAACTCCCTCCCTCTGCACCTGAGCTGACGCGCTGCGACCGTTCTGGCGCAAGATGGCTGCCGTGCGTCACCCAAGCGGAGGTCGAGGTGACTTTCGCTTGTGGAGCAGGAGGGAGGGGCATGCATGTGGAAGCCAAGGGCTCAAGCAATGATAATGTATCTTTTTTTTCCCTCCCAATTTAGTAGCCAATTACACCCTCTATTTATTTAGATTTACCCTCCCCACAGGAGTCCACCTGTTCATCTCTACGAGGTAAGCTAATTCTCAGAGGGCAGTGAACTCCGCTTCCTTCGAGATGTAATTCGCCCCCACCCATGTTCTGGAGACTCACTTACGTGCTTCACGGTGGACCCGAGCCAGCTCACCCTCCCCCCTCCCTCTGGAGCGGACAGACAAACGCCCCCACCCCCGATCGTGGCTGACGACCATGATGCTGTATCTCAACGGCATTTTATTTTTGGACATACGGAAACGGTCGTGGAAACTAATTTCCTCAACATCGTTCCCTGCCTATAGCTGCTGTTCTGGCTTTTGTGTTGCCAGCTGGTTATCAGAATCCTAGATAAACTATCGTCTACCGGTGCGATGGGGAAACGTCACTGATCTGAAATTAAATCTACCTCTTCAAAACCTTCAAGGTTTCATGCATGCCCTCTGGAGTAGCTCTAATGTATTTCATTTTATGGAAAGAAGACATTTTAAAATTGAAATCCAGATGAGTCAAAGTCTGGGACTATTTCAAACCATGAACAATTGCAATTTTCTATTTTTCCCCCATTTTAAATGTGCAATTTAGTTCACGACTAATCTTGGCAAAGGAGAAGAAAAATTAATTCCGCCACTATGGGGATATGAACCCTAATCTACCTTTAAGATCTTTAAATTACGGACTGTCATCGACAGCTTCCATAAATCCGTCTGTCTTGACACGTTTACGCACATGAATTACAGCCACACAATGCAGTGACACACAGCTGTTCAATTACGTCAGGCAATGTTTTCATCTGTTGTGTTTATTCATGACAGGAAACCGTATTAACGCGGTCGCCACAGTTGTGAAAGATATTTGTTGCCATCTAGTGGTAGAACCCATGTATGAGCGCTCACCTGCCTGCTCTCCACCCGATTTGACCACAATTAAAGGCATTAAAGAATTAAAGGCAGTTTAAATGGGTGGGGGAAAAAAACAAATAACTGTTAAAACAAATAACTGTTGTTTAGTTTTGCTAACCTCTGTAAATCTGTTGATGTATGGTTTAATTGAATTAATTTATTAAATAAATGTAATCGCCTTTTGTCTCATGTTTGTACCCCCCCACACCCCAGCTAACATTACATAATCAAATATGTATAACGCAAAGAGCTACGTAAGCGCTGTGAGTCATCCTGGATAAAATTCTGCCAGGAAGGAACTTCTTGGAAAAATTATTCTAATCAAGAGAAGTCAGAGACTGATTGCATGAGTTGGGGCTCTCTCTCCAAAAGGTTTTATTTCAAGTATTTATTTAAAGTGTGGCTCAGTAGGTAGAGCGTGGTTCTGTGTGGCTCAGTAGGTAGAGCGTGGTTCTGTGTGGCTCAGTAGGTAGAGCGTGGTTCTGTGTGGCTCAGTAGGTAGAGCGTGGTTCTGTGTGGCTCAGTAGGTAGAGCATGGCATTGACAACACTTGGGTTATGGGTCCAATTCCCACTGGGACCACATATATTGAAAAATGTATGCATTCACAACTGTAAGTTGCTTTGGATAAAAGCGTCTGCTAAATGGTGCATATATATATATATATCTGCTAAATGCTATATCTGCTATATATATATATGGTACATATATGCAATTTAGCAGACGCTTTTAAATATATACATAAATTATATATATATAAATCAGAGTTCGATTAGGCCTACAGTACGATGCTGTATGCATGTAGGAATTGCGCAACTGTTATGAAAACTGTACCAAGAATGTCCACTAGAGGTCGTTTATATACTTTAGTTTAACGTGTATGAAACACCATTCTTTGTGTGCAATATTCACAAAAACACGATTTGCTCATATTTAAACGAATCACATTTGGGGGTGTGTAATTATATTAATGTAATTATGGAATATGGGGTTAGTCACCTGAGACAGAGTCACCATTTTGTTTTTTTGATACAGTCCTGCAAACTATAAATTCTACACAAAGTACCCGTATTCATAAAGCAACTCAGAGTAGGAGTGCTGACCTAGGATCAGCTTTCCCTCCTTACTCAGTGGATAAGGTGAGGATACGGACCAGGTAAGCCTGATCCTGGATCAGCACTCGTGCGCGAGCTCGGCTGGTTGCCTGCGGACCGTGGAGTGAAGAGAAGCAGTAGTCAAACGGTAGCGTGCGAGCTTCAGAGGAGAACGCTGATCTGTGCTCTCCTCCTCAGTTGACAGAGGGAGCTGCAGCTTATGAATAGAAATGGGCATTCAACATCGTGAGAAAAGGGAAAAAAATCGGGGTTAAAAATGGGCTCATCACAGTATATATATTGAATGATAAAGTGAGTTAGATATTTACCACAAGCGTCTTTAGATATAAATCATAAATCAAAGGGAAACAATGTTCCACAGAATGTGGTGGCTGTGATGAGGATGAGTGAGAGACGCAGGCGTCGCATCCCGAGGGCCCGTCCTTTAAACGAGAGATCCAGAACAGGGCTGCCCATGCTCGCCTCGACCGTAAATGTGTTTACACCGCAGAACTGGCAGCAAGCTCGTCTTTAAAGACAGAACTGCGTTTATGTGAAGCCTCTGGCTAGTGCTATTATTTTCAGCAACTGTTCAATGGGACTTAAAATAGAAGCAGGCAGATATTTATTTATTTTCTTCTGTTTCTGCTGGATGGGCCATGCGTCTTAGTTCTCGCTGTGAAACGAGGCCTTTGAAAGAATTGGTACACACTCCTAAAGTGTCCTTGAAATCCAACAGAGGCCTGTACACCCGGCCACGAGGCTGAAGCCCTGTACGCCCACACAGGAGAGGCTGAAGCCCTGTACGCCCACGCTCACGAGGCTGAAGCCCTGTACGCTCACGAGGCTGAAGCCTGTACACTCACACAGGAGAGGCTGAAGCCCTGTACGCCCACACAGAGGAGGCTGAAGCCCTGTACGCCCACACAGGGGAGGCTGAAGCCCTGTACGCCCACACAGAGGAGGCTGAAGCCCTGTACGCCCACACAGGGGAGGCTGAAGCCCTGTACGCCCACACAGAGGAGGCTGAAGCCTGTACACTCACACAGGAGAGGCTGAAGCCCTGTACGCCCACACAGAGGAGGCTGAAGCCCTGTACGCCCACACAGGGGAGGCTGAAGCCCTGTACGCCCACACAGAGAGGCTGAAGCCTGTACACTCACACAGGAGAGGCTGAAGCCCTGTACGCCCACACAGAGGAGGCTGAAGCCCTGTACGCCCACACAGGGAGGCTGAAGCCCTGTACGCCCACAGAGGAGGCTGAAGCCCTGTACGCCCACACAGGAGGCTGAAGCCCTGTACGCCCACACAGGGAGGCTGAAGCCCTGTACGCCCACACAGCGGAGGCTGAAGCCCTGTACGCCCACACAGGGAGGCTGAAGCCCTGTACGCCCACACAGGAGAGGCTGAAGCCCTGTACGCCCACACAGGGGAGGCTGAAGCCCTGTACGCCCACACAGGAGAGGCTGAAGCCCTGTACGCCCACACAGAGGAGGCTGAAGCCCTGTATGCCCACACAGCGGAGGCTGAAGCCCTGTACGCCCACGAGGCTGAAGCCCTGTACGCCCACACAGGAGGCTGAAGCCCTGTACGCCCACACAG